>CM052717.1:57922187-57958374 GCA_028551405.1 Uromys caudimaculatus | reverse complement strand
ACTGGCCAGGAACACGCGGGAATAGAGAGAGAGAGCTGGGGTGGCAAGCAGGCCTTTGATATGCTGCCCACAACCCCACCTGGCCGGGGCAGGTAATAACAGCAGGTGATGACGTAAGCCATAAGCCATTGCTGGGTCCCTGGAGGAACCTAGTGGAATCGCCTATAAGCTAACAAAGACAGCCTAAGTGTGGGGTTGTGTAGATCAGACTGTCCTGTGAGTATGTCTGCGGGGGGGGGGGGGGGGGGTTTTGTCTTGATTGTTAGTCATGGACCTAGGGTCGTAGGAGAGTAGAGATCACAAGCGAAGAAGCAAGCAGGCAGATTGTTTCTCTCTGCTCTTGACGGTGAATGTGGTGTGACCAGCCTGTCTCAAGTTCCCACAATAAGGATTGAAAGCTGAAACTATTAGCAAAATAAACACTTTTACCTCACCCACCCCCATATTGCTGTTGGTCAGGGTATTTTACCACAGCAACAGAGACAAAACTAGAATGAAGCAAATCATACAGATGTAACAATAAACATATGAGACACATATGAAGAAAAACAAACAACTAACAAACACCACTTTAAAAGGACCAAAAGACATGCCTCATTAAAGAGATGTGCCCCCGTCCGAAACAACCCCCTATTGAAGATACTAGTTTTTTCCTAAATTTATCAGCGTCTTTTTTTTAAAAAATTGCCATTTCGAATCCTTAAAGTCCCAAAAATATTTCCATGGGAGATTGAAAGGAAATGCTGAAGTCCATTGGACAGAGCAGACACCACTGGACTGAGGGGCGTGGCCACACCGTTGTGTTACAGACCTGTGTGCCTCAGCCTGGGGAGGACAGCTCCTCCCCAGAAGGAACCTGCCCTACCCTAGCTGTGAAGGAACATGGAAGGTACACTTCCCTGCCACTCTTGGGTTTCTTTATTTGTCATTGGAAGCTTGGCCAGGGCCACTCCGTCTTCAAAGAGGGAAACTGGAAGCCCAGTTTCTCAGAGGGGCTGTGTGGACCAGACCAGAGACTGAAGGTCCAAGAAGAAATTTAAAAAAAAAAAAAAAAAAAATCTGTGCCATATGGGTCTTTTCTATGTGCCAAGGGTATCTGGCCACTGATCTACTACAGCGGTATGGACAGACAGATCTAAGTTCAGACAACAAATAACCCGGAAACTCTTGGCTCCTCCTGCCTGCCGCCTCCACACTAGATCTAGATTCATTTTGCTGCAGAATTCATGGCAGGGCGGGCAGGGAGCTGCAGGCTTTTTCGCCTTGAAGCCGAGGTTACTCACAGATTCATGGGCGCCGTAAACCCGCGCCCTATTTCTGCTCTAATTGAGGCTATTTGTATTGTGACTAAAATAATCAGAGACAATTTTATGAGTATATTTTTAAAAATAATTATGTCCCATATATTTAAGTTATATAACGGCAGTGACAATTTAGTTGGGCTCCCCAGGATCCCTAGCTTAAAGGGCTTATGCTGGGGGACCCTCATCTGGTCTTCAGTGTCCTGCAAGCTCCCCAAATATCTCAAGCAGAAGTGATGTTGATTGATATAGGGCCCTGAGGCCTGAAGCACAGTCAGGGTCCTTCCTGGGAACATGTAGTAAAACAATGGCAGCCAGTCATGCCTACTCAGTGACCCCAGAATGCTATAGGATAGTGGGCAAGAGGAGGCATTGGGGAACACTCCGAGACTTCCGGCCTTGATGGTCGGTGTCTGTACTTTGTCACTCAACATAGAATCTTCTGTTTTCTCTTCACTGCATTCACCCCACTCTCCTTCCCTCATTCTCTGTGTCTCTGCTTCTGCAGCTGTTGTAGGGACTCAACTCTGGGGTAAACCAATCAGAGCATCGCATTCCCCAGTCATGGTGATTGGATCAAACCTAACCATGTGACTCATTCTGAGCCAATGAAATTCTGAGCAAATGAAACAATGGCTGTTCTTTCCATCCCATTTACTTCTGAGTCAATGACAGCCTGGAACCAGAGATAGCCATTTTGTCCTCAGGTGGAGCTGACATGGAGAAGAGCTAGGCAGAGAGACGTCGTGCAGAGAAGGTCCTGATGGAATATCTGGGCATTGGGCATTGGGACCTGGAGGTTTGGCTCTTGCGGCAATACCACTTCCCCTTTTGGTTCAGCCTGTTGAAGTAAGGCTTTTGCCACATCAGACATCTATTGCTATGACTTGGGCAACCGTCCATTTCTCCAGCAGCACAGAGAGAGATGATGGACTCCATAAGGGTTTGTAATGGCTGCTCATGGAGGTTACCTGTGTGTGTCACCAAGCACAGCGCTTGATCGGAGAAACTGCGCAGTAAACGGTGACCCTGACTTCCAATAGGTGCTGGGTTATGGTGTGGAAAAAAGAACCACGAGAAGATACCACAGTCCAGGAAGAGGCCCCACCCCACCAGACCCCCAGTGGGCAGGAGTGCTTTTCCACAGGCCTAAGCCTATTGATTGCACTCAGCCAAGGCCCCTTACTGTGCCCAAGTCAATTCTACATTGATCCTCTGTGCAAAGCACAGGCTAAAAGGAATGCCTAGAGCAGTGGGAAGAGGGGTACACCCCACCATATTTGGATCTAACTTTGGATAGTGGACCATCTGGGACTTTGGTCACAGTGGGAGGTGCTGACTTACGTCCTGTGCCTCGTTAGCAATCACTGCATTCTGTGTTCTGTATATCCATAAGTCTGCAAATACACTGGGCTCCTGCACACACAGCTGAGTAGTGTGTAGCCTGTGTGCCCATCAGCTGCCCAGAACCACCAGGCACAGCAGTCCAGAAGGACATCCAAACTCCCACAACTCCCAGCAGATGCTCTACCACAGCGGCCTTGGCCATGGAAGTCACATCAGTCAAAGCCACTAACAGGGCTGCCCCAAGAAAGCTGCCTCGTTGGTTTCAAACCCTGTTCTTCTTGGTGATGAGGGTCTCAGGAACAGCCACCTCTGTCTACACATGGGAATGACACCTCTATTCCCGCTAGTTTATCTGACACATTCCCCATCTGGCTGGAGCTAGAATGTCAGCCAGCCTTCCTGGCCCCAAGCCCTCCCGACTGCATGACTTAGTGCAGACACAGACGCTTTTAGACAAGCATGCTCCCACACAGGCGTAAATGGACACATTTGCATGTACACATGACTACTTACATATGCACACCATCACAGGGACACATATGTACACTCTCACATGCATACATACTTACCCACATATGCATATATTCAAATGTATACACATATACACATTCTTACAGATACACAGCACACATACAATACACTTACATGTTCACTTATACATGTACACACATGTACTCATGCATATTATCAAGTGCATATACCCGCATGCTTACATTTTATACACATATGTACATTCATATATACATGCAAGCAATATAACCTCACATGCACATAAGCACAATCATATGTATATACGTGCACACATATGGACATGTTCATACAAATGTACACTGTCACATACATATACACACCCACTCATGGCCACATATCAACACATACATACATATCAACATCTCACACACACATGTATACCACATACATGTATACACACATGCATGTGTACACACACATGCACACATGCACACAATATATTGATCACACATGCACACATGCCTACGCTCACCTATACACACACTTTCACATATGCACGCACTATACATGCGACCCTCAAGTGTACACATGCACGTTTTCACAGGTTCACATATACATACTAACCTATGGTCACACTCAAACATACTATCATATGCACAAACACTCTCAACTCACATGTGCACATACAGGCTGCTGTATCTGCACACATGCAAGTGTACACACTAATACATGTGGACACAGGAACGTCCTCACATGTGTATACAGTTTCATCTATGCACAGAGCAATACATATGCACATTCTCATGCACACCAGCACAATCACACACATTCCAAAATGCTTGCTGTTCTTGCCAGTAGCGGAGTGGAGAAGCCTAGGCCATGCCCCTTCACGGGATTCCATAGGACCCACACACTCTAAGCACTGTTTGCTGCCAACTTGGGAGACCAGCCACTGCTTGTGACTGTGCCCTTCTCACTCATTAAGGTCCCAGCTGGCTGGACAGGTCATATCCAGCATCCACTGTTTTTATAAATATTGACCCTCACTTATCCTATAGGAGGACAGTCTCCTTGCCCATGCCCAGGATCCTGACCAGAAGGCCTCTGGTTTCCAGCATCCTGTAGTCAGACTACAGATGGTCCAGCTGCTTTCACTGGCCTAGGCAAGGTGGTTCAGAGGACAGCTGACCCAGCAGGACACAAACCCTGTCTCAGGAAAGAACCAGATCCAGAAGAGCCTCTGGTACAGCCCCAGTGTATGTGGTGATGGTGTGTGAGAGACACAATCTGCCCCCTGGGTTACATACTTTCCCTTTTGGAGTAGGGTCCCAGAGGGGACAGCCCGGCTGTGGGCACCCCTACTGTCTTTTAGCAATGACCTGAATACCTCTTCCCCAGTGATGATGACCCCAGAGGTCACCAGGCATCACCTTCTCCCTCTGAGTTGCCCTCCTCCCAGCCTCCCACAGAGCCAGACACTGATATTATCTGGGTGCAAGCATGTCTTACAGGCTCACGCATTTGAACATTTGGTCCTCAGCTAATGGAGCTGTTTAGGGAGGTTGTGGAACCTTTAAAGAGGCCTCTCTGTAGGAGATGGGCCATGGGATGGGGCTACCTGGAGGGCTATAGCCAGCCTTTCATGTCTCCTGAGCCACTGAGATGTGAAGCATCCCAGCCCTGGGTTTGTGCCACCATGAACTCCAACAGACTTTCTCCACCAAGATGGTCCTGAGTCAAAATAAACCCTTCCTCCCTCGAGGTTTATCTGTGAAAGGTAAATAATGTACCCCACCATCTGCACACTCAGGGCAGGCAGTGTCCCCTGTGGTACTGTACAGGGTCTCTCCCTCTCACTGTCACTGTGGCTACAGGGCACATATCTATCAGACCTTGGCAGTATCCTAAGCACATACTGGTGCACTCCTTGGAGACCTCGCCACTCTAGTGTCACTGGGCCAGCACAACCCCACTGAGCCACCCCTGCCTCTCCCAACCTTAGCCAGGTTGCTACGCCCTTCCCAAACTCAAGAGTGACAGGACTCAAAGAAAGACAAGATACATGGAAGGTCCAGACAAGCCAAAGAGCTTACCAGAGGAAGACCACATCCCTGGTCCTCCTCTTGGCAGGACAGAAGGTCTTCTAAGGGAGCATTGCTACATATGGCCTTAAGAGTGGACATAGAGCCAGGCCTGCAGGAATACAGAGCCCCAAGGTATTGCTTCTGGGTTTGTGATGTGGGGCTTTGGGAAACATTGTTCCTGTCCCCTGCTGGTGCTGTTGGGCTGGTCCAGATAACCTAGAAACATACAGAAGAAAGAGGGAGGGAGGGAGGGAGTTTGACATGCAGATAACTTTTCTGTAGTCTGGAGCTTGGGGAGATCCTATGGGTACCCAGCTGGTAGAGGCTGATAGGTGGGCAGGCAGAGAATAGTCAGGCCTGTGCACCATGGTTATGAATGAGTTAACCCCTGTGAAGACTCCAGAAGACTGCTCCTAAAGACTCCCCTCCCCTCCTCCTGGTTTGGAGGAGGCACTGAAGCTTGGGGGTGATGTCTCTGCTTGAGATTCCACCACGAGAGTCCAGAATGCAGGCCTCTCTCTGGGCATGCTAGCCTCTTGAACCATAGCTCCAAATCACTTCCTTCTTCAGCCCACAGTTTTCCTCATAAGCAAAATGAGGCCTTGGGTCATGAGATACTTAATATTTTTACCAACATGATAGGATTAGAGTCATTTGAGAGACAAGCCTAGAGGCATACCAGTGAGGGATTATCTAGATTAGTATAGCTGAGGTGGAATGGTTCAGTTTAATTGTGGGCGACAGCATTCCCTAGGCTGCCATCCCTGACTGGATGGAAAGGAGAAGGCAAGTGAGCTTCTTGGCTGGAGATACCATGTAGCCAGCTGCCTCAGGCCTCTGCTGCTGTGACTCTTCACACATGATGGATTGGAACCTCCCAACTAAGAACCAAAATAAATATTTCTTCCTTTCAATTGCTTCTTGTCCGTTATTTTGCCGCAGCAATGAGAAAGGTTAGCCAGACATGGCTCACAAGACCTTTAATACACATTGTGGCTGAGATATTTAAGATCCCCTCTCTGCAAGCCTGGAGTGAGCAGTAGCTCCCTTCCTCCCTCTGCCCCGATACTTAGTACACAGACCTTTCAAAACAGTGGCTCTCAACCTTCCTTATGCAGTTCCTCTTGTTGTAGTGACCCCCCACCATAAAACTATTTTAGTTGCTTCTTCATAACTGTGATTTTGCTACTGTCATGAATCATAGTGTAAATATCTGATGTGCAGGATAGCTGATATGTAACCCCTATGAAAAGGTCATTCGACTTCCAAACAGAGACCCATGGGTTGAGAGCCACTGTTTTAAACCATTAGCTCTGGGTTAGGCCAGTGAAATAGCACAGGAGCTAAAGGTGCTTGAGGCCCTGAGTTCAATCTCACAGATTCACATGGTGGAAGGAGAGTATTTGCTCCTACAACTTGTCCTCTGGACTTCACGTGTACACCACGGTGTGTGCACCCCACCCCCACAAATCTACACACAAAGAAATGTAAAAAAAAAAAAAATTTAAATTAGCTCCACGAGGGTCTGAGATACAGCTCCACGTAGAGTGCTTGCCTAGCATATTCAGGGCTCTGAGTTCAGTCCCCAACACTGATTTTTTAAAAAATAAATTAGTCCTCTGAATTACAGAGGGAATGCCTACTTGCTTGTTAACATACTTCAACCGGTTTAAAAAAGAATACAAAGTAGAAGCCAGAAGTGTCCCCCATCCTCCCAAGCCTACCTCTATAGGTCCCATGTGGCCTCCAGGACGTGTGTTTCTGCTTGAACAAATCCCCTATCAGAGTCCCATCTCCCTGCACACATCATCAGTCACTCTCTACAGGACGAAGGAAAGGGCCCAGATGAGCCAGGGACAGCCCTGAGCACAGGCCTGGGAATTCCTCACGGTCAGCCCCGCCCACACCAGTCCCTCCGAAGCACCATTCACTCCCCCAGCCATGCCAGCCCCCTATCGCTGTGCCCATCGATACTGGCTCATTATTCCACCCCGCCCGCCTAGGATGCCGCAGAGTGACAGCTGTTCTGTATTTAATTACTGATGGGCTGAGGCGACGCCAACCCATGAATAAAATTACAGTTTTTCTGCAATGCAAATGCTGCAAACTCCTCGGAGGAGGGTCTGTGAGGCTCGGCTGTCTTTTGATTGGCTGGCTGCGTTTAATGAGGAAAGTTGTGTTACATTTTAAAGATCGTTAGTAATGATGCAATTCACACACCTAAAGATTTATATAGCACCACGAATGAAGAGCGGGGGTGGGGAGGAGTTATTTATAACTCAACTCCCTCCTGCTCTCTGATTGCATTGTTTTAGGGAGCCAAGAATCTTTAGCTGATAATTGCTTTAATAAATAAATGTGGGAACGTAGGCCCAAAATATCTGAACTGTCCTTAAAAGGGGAAAGTCTTATATTTGGATTGGAATGAATAGACACAGTTGAGGGTGGGAAAGGGAGGCTTGTTCTTTAAGGCTCCTGAGATATGAATGAATGGCCAACAGGCCATGTTGGCAGAGAGTCTGCCATCGGTAGGTGCCCGCTGAGCACAAGTTTGGCTTCTGAGGAGCGACTAAGGGAGGTGACTCCACCCACGAGGATGCTTCTCCTGTTATGGAACTATCCCATGCCCCTGCAGCTGGAAATCCCATCCAAGCCACAGCTAGATAGTAACAGTTTCAATTTGGTTATCTGAGTTGCACAAACTTGAACACAGAACATCTGCTTTGATGGTCCCTTTTTGCTAGATAGTGGAGCCTCCCGCTGAAGCCCCTGGTGATGAACAGGGCTTGGGAGGTGCTACTACTTCCTCAGTGCGGTCTCTAGACAGATCCTGTTTCCTGGGACATGGCTGAATTCAGAAGACCATGTAGCAGAGAGGAGAACTGTCCAGGTCCTTGTCTCCAAACAGAACAGAACCAACTTCAACTTAACACCAGTGGTGAATGTATTTGCACCTTGCCCTGCTGGCAGATATTCACAAAGGGAGCCAGGTTCCCTGCCTACTCAGATGAAGAGGAGATAGTCAAGGCAAGGGAGACACAACTGAGTCTCACTAATCTTCAGCATGACAAGGACAGTATTATGATTTGAATCCCCTACAATCGATTCCCAGCTTGTGGTGATTCTGAACTATAGAGGAAAGAGGGGAGCTAAAAGCTGGCAGGAGGTGATCAACTCTGGATGTATGGAAAACAAGCTGCCAACTTCCTGTCCAGTCAGGTTGCTGCTGGTTTGAAGGCTGGGGTGAGAAGGGGTACTGCTGAGGAGACCGCTCTCCTCATTGAGGTGCTTTCTTCAGCTCAGAGCACGGATGGGGGAGCACGGCCAGCAGGCAGCTAGAAGGTCAGTCCTCGACTGCTCCCCTTTCCTCGGAGGTCTCTAGTCTGTTTGGCAAAGTTTTGAAATGTCAACTTGTTACAACTGAAAATCCCCTGGCTGTGGCAGGGGAGGGGAGTCCAAATGAGGAACTGTCAAATCAGCTTGGCCCGTGGGCATGTCTGTGGGGACCTGATTGTTAATTGGTGTAGGAATAGCTAGCCCACTGTGGGCGGCACCATTCCCTGTGTGTTTGGGGTGGGGTGGGAGGAGGCGTCCGGAACTATAGAGAAAAGGAGAAGCTAGAGGCAAGTAGGCAGGCAGCTTGGGTGTATTTCTTTCTCTCTGCTTTCCACTGTGAATGTGTTATGCCCATTCATCACAAGCTCCTACCACTGTGACTTTTCTGCAACCGTAATCTGGAATTATAAGTCAAATAAACCCTTTCTTCCCTAAGTTGCTTTTGGTCAGGGAATTTATCATAGCCACAGAAAGGAAATTATAACGGGATACTTTCCTGCAACAGGGGCTCAGAGGAGAGTGAGCAGAGGGATTTCCAGCAAGCAGTAGAATGTCAGGATTGTCTTACCCCACTTGAGTATGAATCTACATGCATGATGGTGTATAACTCTGTACACATGTGCATGTGTGCATGTTTTGTGTGCAAATGCCTATCTAGGTGTGTTTGTACTATGCAAGCACGTATCTCTGTATTAGTGTTTGTGGAAATGTATACAGCATGTCTGTATGTGTGAGCATGTGTACATGTGTCTCTCTGTGTGTATCTTTCACATGTAAACAGGAATACTGGGGTGGATGTGTATCACATGTCTTTAAGGATGCGTGGCTTTGCAGATTTGTATGTGTGCACAAGCACCTGCATTTATCTGAGAATCTACACCAAACCAGACTGTGGATTTTTTGTTTTGTTTTCCATTTTTTAATAAAGTCTGACACTCCAGAATTGACGCAGTCTGACACCACTGCTGGAGATTCTGAAATGAATCCGGTACAGCTCCACGCACAGCTCATGCCCTCAGGCAGCTCAGGCTTCCAGGTCTCCTTGGTGAAGAGAAGAAAATGGGAAATTAAACAGCAGTGTCTGCCTCCTGGAACAGCCCAGGCCAAGCCCAAGGCACTGGGACAAGCAGGCATCTAATGATAGCTAGCCTGCTCTTGCTATCAGGACTCACTAGAGCCAGGGGCATAGGTGTCACCCTGGCCAAGGGGAGACTTGAGGATGAGAAAGGTATTTGAATGCTTATAGCATTTAAGAGGACATAACACATGGGTGTGTGTGCAGGGTGTATATGTGCAATATATGTGTGTGTGTGTGTGTGTGTGTGTGTGTGTGTGTGTGTGTGTGTCTGGGTAAGCACGTATCCATGTTGCAGATATTCTCCATGTGTACAATGTATCCTATGTTTCCTTCTCCAGAGACAAGCATCTTATTGACTAATGTAGTCCAAAAGTGCATTGAAGTTGGTGGGCACAGGGCAGCAGGCAGACATCTTGCTTTTGATATCCCTCACATTAGCCCAGACCTTCCAGGGCTGGCACCATCAGGGGAAAGTCTGTGCTAGTGGCTCCAGAGAGTGCCCAGTTGTTAACAGGACATACTCCAGGGATCACTACACTGTTCTACAGTGAGATAGGAACTTACTGTCAGCAGGGTGCCTGCTCCCTTCTTAATGGCTTACTTGGGGTTTGGCTGATGGCAGGCGTGCAGTACAGGGGTCATTATTGGGTCTCTGGAAGTTTCTTGAGCTTCTGAAAGAACTGAAGTTGTTTCTGCTCCTCTCCTCCAGGGTGATGGGGTGGGGGTGAAGGAGTCAGGGGCCTGGCTGGCATCAGAGGGATTTGGCGACTACATGAATGGAAATTGCCAGCTAAGGTCAAACCAGTGGGCTAGAGTAGGCCTCGTGAAGAAACCTGGCTGAATTAAGCAGAAGTACCTATAATGACAGTTAAATAGAGAAAAGATTTGGCAGCTAGGCAAGCCACTAGGCCACAGGAAACAGAGGGATATTTAGCGGATTCTGCATGATGCCTTTCCCCACAGACACCCATTTTCAGACCCGCAAATTGCAGCTCAGAGAAGTTGAGAAGCTGCCTAGAGCCAATCACCAGGTTTGGCCAGAGCATAGCCAACACTGAGGTCACATGAGCCCAGAGTGTTGACTACTCCATGCAGCCCTCCTCTCCTGCCCCTCCAAAAGGAAGAGCAGAAGTGCAGTAGAGGATAGTACATAGCCAAGTCAGAAGGGGTGGCCTATGTGCACCAGGCACACACATGGTGCACATGCATGCACACAGTCAACGCCCAAACGCTTACAGAGAGTGGGGATGTGGGTGTCAGGCACACACAGGGTGCACATGCATACATGCAGGCACAGACCCAGACACCCACGGAGAGGGGAGTGGCAAAAATCACCTGCAGTGGTACGGTAGCATCCTTGACACAGACGCTGGACCACCATGATGCTAAAGAAGACACAGTCTCTTTTCCTCTCATCCACAGGATACAGAGACCCCTTGCCAAAGCAATGCCCATTTGCCAATTGTCCTTTGAGGGGGGACGCTCATTTTTGGATTTTTGGAAAGAGTTCTGTATGTAGGTTGTGAGGGTGCATTCGGGAGCTCAGGGCTTTGAGCAAGAGAAGAGCCTGATTCTTACTCCCAAGGGAGAATCCCATCTTGTTGGATGCTGCAGAGGTTAAAGGTGAACATACCTCTGGCTGTCACTGTGAAGGCAGAGGCATTCCTTTGCATGTGTGCATGTGTATCACAGACAGGCAACCTTTAAAGTTGGGACCACATTCCGTGAAGGGTGTCATCTGGCAGCTTGGAGACACAAACACCAAGTCTAGATGATCTAAGTCCCCTTGTCACTCCTTGTTGACACTCCATTGCTTGGCACTGCAATGTTTGGTGGGAAACATTTTTTTAATACATAGAAGAGAATATTCTAAAATAATGATTAAAATACAAAAGAAGGAGCTGGACAGATGGCTCAGAGGATCTTGGTTCCGTCCCTAGCACCCACATGGCAGCTCACAACTTCTATAACTCCAGTTCCATGGGATTTGACAGACATGGGCACCAGCCATACATGGTACACATACATACATGCTGGGAAGCCAATCACTTAAAGATCCACTTAGTAGGAAAATCTTCAGGGTCTGCTGATCATCTGAATCCATACCTTGCATAAATACATGTTGACATGCTACTTTGGCGTGTCAACGGGTATGTGCACAAAATGTTCTCCTGATACTGGCTTTCCGGGCTGAACAGTTCTGAAAGCCTACAGCCTTTACTTGCATTTGGCTCACATTTCATCCTGAATCTGGAGGGTAGGGTAACCTCTGGATGAAGTCCTTTAAGAACAGAGGTGGGGGGGATATTGGATCGCCCTCTGTTTTATTTTATCTTTATTCTGACTCTTGCATTGCTCTCTGTTGCATCCAGGGTCTCATTCCTGGTGAGATTTGTGTCCCTCGCCCTGACTTCTGGTTTCTTAAAATGCCTTTGAGGGTTCCTCTTCACGTTTCATTTTCCTGCTTTACCCCATCTCTCTCGTTTTATTTTCCTCCTCTCTAGTAGTATTACTATTTCTGAGTGCTCTACATGCTGATTTTTATGCAGATGGTTTATATTAAGCTTTTAACACTTGAGATTGTACTTTCTTCTATAGAAGTGCTTGTAATTTTCATTTTCCCCTAATGGATTTAAACTTCACTCTTATTTACTATAAAACATTAAAACTACTTGTGCTTGCACAAAAAATAAATCTTTAAAAAATACATAAAATAAGCCATGTGTGGAGATATACACCTACATTCTCAGACAGGAGGATTGTCACCTTGAGGCCAGCCTGGACCACACAGCAAGACCCTGACTCCAAAAGCCACCACAGAATTGCAATGGAGGGTAGGAAGCAGCCAAGTCCAAGGCTGGGGCCTGTGGGATTAGCTGGTGAAGAAGCTGAGACAGGAGGATAGTTTGAATGCAGGAGTTCATAGCCAGCCTGCATAAGATAATGAGAACTCCATCTCAGAGAAAAAAATCAGTGCATGATACATGTGTATATATGTATAAAGTACGTATATATATGTATAAAAACATCAGAAAGGAGTCCAATATTTTCACATTAATTAAAACTAACAAGGAAAAGAAAAACATGGCTAGAGACATGATTTAGCAGTTAAGAACACTGACTGTTCTTCCAGAGGACCCAAGTTCAATTTCCAGCACCCATAGGGTAGCTCACAACCACCTGTAACCCTGATTCCAGGGCACCCAGGCCCTCTTCTGGCTTCCAGAAGTGCTGCAGGCACATGGTGCACAGAGCTTCATGGGGCAAAACACACATACATGTAAGAATATATTTTTTAAGGGGAAAAAAGTCACAAACATTGCCATATTGCCATAGTTTTGAACTGCAGGCAGGGGCTCTTTAAAAATGGTTCACACCAAAATGACCACAGATGGCAGGTGCCCGGTGCATCTTGCTGTGAGATGACAGTTACACCATCCTCAGGTGACAGAAAATACCAGCCCCATTAAAACCTTTAGAGACCATTGTCACATTCACAGTCAGCTGTGGATGGACTAGCACTGCACAACACACTCACAGATGTGTATGTTTCGTAAAAGTGTCTGGGACAAGATTCACTCAATGAGATAAACCAAACCAGCCCAGCAGTTTCTCTGTCCTCTCAGCTGTGGCTTGCCGACCCATCAGTGGTCTACAGTCAAAGTTCTTTGGGCTTTGAACGTGGGGCAAGAGGATGATCCCAACCTTAGGGCCCTTTTGTAGTTTAGAGGTTTGCTGTGCGTGTCGCCGTAAAAACAGAATGCGATTTGACCGTAGTGTAGCAATCTGACCCGAGAGAGTGAGTTGCAACTGGAATCAAAGCGATCGTTTTTATAGAGTAAATAACACACCTAAGAATTGCTTACCCATCTCCCCAGGCAGGGCACTTTGTAGGCACAGGCTCTCTTAATTACTTTCAGCCAGAGAACCTGAAGTACATCCTATTATTTCCCCGTCTTCAGAGCAAGCCAACCTTCCTCTTCCCCAAACATGTCATCGGCCTTTTATCACACACACAAAGTATTTTTGTCCTTTCCCAAAGTCTCAGTGGGAAAAATGACTCACTAGGTTTCTTAGCCATGGCTGACATGGTATGCCAATTATCAGGCGTGAGGTGTGTAAATGAAGACAGTAGTGTCAAGAAAAGGCCTCTCCTCTCCTCTCCAAAATGAGAATAATTGGGGGAAAACAAGTTGGAAGCTTGACTAAAGCTTCAGCACCGACTCCAGTTTGCAGTCACATTACTTTTGTGTGAATGTGACCAAAAATGCTTGACACATACAACTTAAAAGAGGAAAAACTGGAGAAGGGGGCGGGGTGCATGCAGATGAATTTTGGCTCACAGAGGCTTCCGTCCATGGTTGCTAATCATCACACATTCAGGTAGATCATTACGGTGATGGGAGTGAGACAGAGAC
Source organism: Uromys caudimaculatus (assembly GCA_028551405.1). NCBI lineage: Eukaryota > Metazoa > Chordata > Mammalia > Rodentia > Muridae > Uromys > Uromys caudimaculatus. The sequence goes on along the minus strand of CM052717.1, from coordinate 57,944,339 downwards.
AGTTTTGTTTTGTTTCCACTTGTTCTGTTTTGAAGACAGGGTCTCTCTAGGTAGCCCCAGCTATCCTGGAACTCACTATGTAGAGGAGGCTCTACAAATGTATGTATGTAGATATGTATATATGTATGTATGTATGTGTATATGTACGTATGTATATATGTGCCTCAATCTATGTAGATCCGCCTGTCACTGGTGCCTAAGTGCTGGGATTAAAAGCCCGTGCATAGCAAGAGGACCTTCTATTCCTCACGACAAACAAGAAGTACAGCATGAGAGCAAGACAGAGACAGAGAGACAAAAACAAACAAACAGGCCGGGCAGTCTCTTGAGGCTGAGACAGGAGAATTACAAATTCAAGCCCTGGATAGGTTACAGAGTGAGTTCATGTCTTTTCTAGACAACTTAGTATGATCATGTATCTTACTAAAAAGAAAGGGGTATGGATCAGTGGTAGAGCCCCTGCCTAGAATCCCCCAGTGAGGGGCTGGGGGTGTGGCTCAGTGGTAGAGCCCCTGCCTAGAGTCCCCCAGTGAGGGGCTGGGGGTGTGGTTCAGTGGTGGAGCCCCTGCCTAGAATCCCAAAGTGAGGGGCTGGGGGTGTGGTTCAGTGGTGGAGCCCCTGCCTAGAATCCCCCAATGAGGAGCTGAGGCATCATTTAGCAGCTGAGTACTTGCCTAGCACTGCCTGTAGGAGGCCCTGGGCTCCAACGCCATAAAGCATGCACACGTGTGATAACACACACACACACACACACACACAGCAGGAAAGAGTGAGGGAGCAGCCCTTTGCATATGAAGCACAAGGAAGCTGCTGGCCTGAGAAGATCCAGTATCCTCAGGCCGACCCTGTGGCTTCTTAGACTGCTCTTTACCAGCACATTGAGCTTAGCCTGACCTCGGAGTCCTTTCCTGAAAAAGAGAAGAGCAGCCTCACAATGGCATAGACAAAGAATCCACTTTGATAGGCAGAAACCCGAGCATGAGAGTAAACTCAGCCATTCAGCACCTGAAGAGAGGGCAGATGGAGCAGAAAACTGTGCTGCCATAATATTAAGAAAAAAGAAAGAACAAAATTCCAAAAATATTTACTCCAGGAAACAGATTTTTGTCATTGTTGTTTTGAGACAATCTCACTGGGGAGTTAAGGCTGGCCTAGAACTCATCATCCTCCTGCCTCAGCCTGCTGCATGCTGATATTACAGGTGTGTTTTACCACACCTGGCAAGATACAAGGTTCTCTTTGTTTTGGTGCATATGGTAATTGACTCTGAAAACCAAAAGACGGAGAGAAGATGAAAACAAGCTGTGACTGAAATGAAGCTGGAAGCTGGGTAAATAATCCAAAGAAAAACCGCCGAATTTTGTTATGTTTGCTTTTATTTTTATTGCTTGTGCTGAAAGGATCAAACTCCAGGCTTGAATGCACTAGACATGTGCTCTACCACTGAGCCACGCCCCCAGCTCTCACTGGGGGATTCTAGGCAGGGGCTCTACCACTGAGCCACGCCCCCAGCTCTCACTGGGGGATTCTAGGCAGGGGCTCTACCACTGGGCCACGCCCCCAGCTCTCACTGGGGGATTCTAGGCAGGGACTCTACCACTGAGCCACGCCCCCAGCCCTCACTGGGGGATTCTAGGCAGGGGCTCCACCACTGAGCTACAGACAGCCCCAGCCCCTCACTGGAGGATTCTATGCAAGTGTGGCACTATTGAGTTACACATGATCCTAAGCAGCTCTTAAAAAGAAACAAACAAACAAAAACAAAAAACCCTTGCTGATTTCGAGTGTATGGAAAAGCCCTGTGGACACTGACTTTCCAAAATCTCCATAAAGATGAAAGAAGTAAAGAGAAGGTAACACATCTGAAGGAAAAAACATTGGAAACCCAATCAAGATAAGGGGTTCTAATAAAGAATAATATAACAGGAAAAAAAGCAAACATCAACAATAAAGAGAAGAAAACTTTGTTGAACTAAAGACAGATCTCCATATGGAGGTTGTAAGAGCCCTCTGAATAGCAGACAGAACTAATAAAGTTTTTAGGGTTTGAGTGTGCCCCAGATTCACATATTATAAACTTAATCCCAAATTTCATGTTAAAGTTGTTTGGGAGAGGAGCCTTGAGTCAGGTAAATAATTAGATAAGGTCATGAGGGTGGGGCTAACGTCGTGTATTAATGGCTTTGTAAAAGTGGACAAGGGGCAGGCAAGATGGCTCAGTCAGAAAAGTGATTGTGGCACAAGAATGAGGCTGTGAGCTTGAATCCCCAGCATGGATGTGAAGGGGCAGGGGTTGAAGTGGAATTTTCACTTGGAGGCTTGGTTGTATCTTCTGATGTCTTTCTGGAAGCTGTGTGATGAGAGGGTCTTTTGCTGAAGCAGACACTTGAGAGGATGTTTTGCTGAAGCAAACACATGATGTCTTTCTGGAAGCTGTCTTGTGAAAGGGCATGTGATATTTTGATGGAGCAGACGCTTGAGAGGACACATGATGCTTAGAAAGAATATAAATATAACCCCACAGACAGCGAGAAGACACCTTGCAACGCTTTGCTGGCCTTTGCTGATCTTCTCTTGTCGTGACTTTGTAGCGAGAAGTGCACCAGAGAAGTTCTCATGGTATTTTGGCTGCTTCTTGCTGTTTCCTCGGACTCCCGCTGATTCAGTGGAGCCTGGAACTTCTTCTGGATTGAACCGCTGCTACTGACTCGTGTTTGGTGTTTGCCGATTGGATTGGACTGCTGCTGCTGATTTGTGTTTGCTGTTTTGGACTGATATCTTGACAACGAAGGTTGGAATCACCCCAAAGAATTACTTCTAAACAAGTCAACACCCCTCTCATCTTATTAACCATCTTCTTCTGCTTCCTCTGGTCAGTGGGCTAGAAGGGAGGTCAAAGCTTTTAAGAACCCTAATTAAAGTAGGTTTGAAAAAAATCTAAGCCTTCACGGGGTGGTAGTATGAACCTGCAATCCTGGTCGGGGGTGGATGGATACAAAAGGGTCTCTCGTGCTGCCGGCCAGCCAGTTTGGTTGAATTAGTGAGCTCCAGCGTCATTGATAGACTCTGTACCAAAATGAATCGGAGAACAACAGAGAAAGAAACATGACTTCCACCTCTTGCCCCCACATATAAGCACATACATGTGCTCATGTTAGTGCACACACATAAACACACACATGAGAGGGGGAGAGGTTGGAGCTACCACAAGAACCTGTCTTACCATGTGATATCCAGTGCAGGAGTAAGATACAGACACTGACTAGAAGCCAAGCAGTTGCCAACACAAGGATCTTTGTCCTTCGGTGTCTCTAGAACCATAAACCAAATTAATTTATAGTCCTTGTAAATTACCAAACCCTGAGGACATGGCGGGGCATGCAGGTAATCCCAGCACTGAAGAAGCTGAGGCAGGAGGATAGTGAATTTTTGGCCAGCAGGGGTGACATAAAGAGATCCTAAGAGACCCTCTCAGTGGGAGGAGGAGGAAATGGAAAAAGAAGTGAGAAGAGAAAGAAGAGGAGGAGAAAGGGAGGAAACAGGGGCCCAGTCTCAGGCATTGCATTATAGCGACAACCCACAAATGTTGACTTGGCTGATGGAACAGTCAAACCTCCCAGGCTAATGAGCAAAGAGTAGCCACAAAGGTGTTAATACAGGCTGGCTCTGGGTTCCTTCCCTGCCTCTCTGTGTGCCTGTGTTTCTGGCATGGCCTCTCCTTGCCCTTTTAGCAACTTCCTCTGCTTTTTAATCTCTGCTCACTGTATTTGTTTTGGGCCTGTCATCAGGAAATTGGGGCTATTTATCTGCCTCAGGCAGCGAGTGAATCCTCTGGGAGCTCAGGCTGGCCCTGCCCTGTAAGCTTAGCTTCAGCTGGCCACACCTCTTCAACAGAGTCCCTCTGCTACAAGTGAGAAGGGCAGAGAGAAGGGGTCTGTCCTGCAAATTCATGTCAAAGATGGGGCAAGCCTTGAATAGGGGGAGTCACATTGCTTTGGGGGCACATTCGAGACCCAATGAGTGCCACATGCTTACCAAATGGGTGCTGCACACACACCAAATGGGTACCGCGTGCTCCTGAGCCAGATGGTACACTGCCAACTCATCCAGGCTAAGCCAAATGCCACATAGTGGGGAGAATTCCCTGACATAGAAAGGAAATAGCCCACTACCCAATCTCTTCTGCAGAGACATAATTAAAATCTCCAGTGCCTTTTCCCAGGGGTCACTGCAGCCAGATTGCCTAAATGTCATAAGGGTATGAATGGGTTGCATTTATTATTCTCACCATGGAGACATCTAAGAAAGCTGACCTTTTCTGCCTCAATAAAAACGGATTTTGCTGTGGGTCCTTTGACAGCAGCTGAGATCATAAGCTGGGCTGAAACGCAATATTAAACGCTAAAGGACAGAAGAAAGAGATGCCTTCCCTCGGTGTGTGAGAGTGATTGGCACCTGTTTGCAATGAGATGAAGAGACTGAGCCATTCCTGGACCCAGAATGCTCGGGTTTCTCCCCCGTGTCTGTGAGCCCTGATAGTCACACAGTTAGTTCAAGATTTTTTACTTGGAGAAAAGACCAGAAGCAGACTGCTCCGGAATTCTGTGGGACTGAATTCTGCCCTGTGTGAGAACCAGCACTCCCTCCTGTGATATGCCTAGGAGCCCAACCACCCCAGCTTGAAGCAGCTTCCCAGAGATGCAGGCCATAGCTGACCCTCTTGCAATGACTTGGCCACAATGGTGTGCAAAACCCTTCCAAACTCAGGACTCCACTACTTCTGACTGTGAGAGCCAGTATACAGAGGGACACAATCGCAGTCCCTCATGATGGCTGCTCCTCACAAAAGACATGTAAGACGGTAAAACAAACAAACACCCCAGGTGTTCCCTTTAGGGACACATGGATAGATCTCTGATAGCCCCTCTGCCCAATCTTGTCGCCATGAAAGCAAAGTCTTTTAAAAAGGTATAAGTTAACAAGGACAGAACCAGATGAAATCCTAACAGTAATGACAGACTTTGCTGGACTTCGGAAGGCAGATGAGGAGGGCAAAATGCAGTCTGACTGACTAGAGCGGAGAAGTGACATTTGAGGTAACTCAGAGAGGAACAGGAGGTGTGAGCATATTGGTCATAGATTCCTAGGCACTGATGGAGGGCTAGGAAGGTTCTGGAAGCTGGAGCTGAGAGAAAGCGTTAGGAGGGTGACAAACAGGAGAAATGAGTGATGTCATAGACAGTGACAGTGTCGGTAACCTGTCTCTTCCTCAAACCTTTGTTGAGCTAACAACAGTTGTCTGAAGCAATTGTGTAGAACTCTGCCATGCAGCGGAACACTGGCAAGATTTGAGTGTGACAGAAACGACGATTTTGTGGCTCGTTTTTCTCATGCTGTGAAGAACATCAGACACAAACGTCTTTTTTTTTTTTTTTTTAAGATTTATTTATTATTATATGTAAGTACACTGTAGCTGTCTTCAGACACACCAGAAGAGGGCGTCAGATCTCATTATGGATGGTTGTAAGCCACCATGTGGTTGCTGGGATTTGAACTCAGGACCTTCGGAAGAGCAGTCGATGCTCTTAACCGCTGAGCCATCTCTCCAGCCCCACAAACGTCTTAATAAAGAGATTTACTGGGCTGGAGAGATGGCTCAGTGGTTAAGAACACTGGCTGCTCTTCCAGAGGACCCGGGTTCAGTTCCCAGCACCCATGGAGAAGCTTGCAGCTGTCCGTAACTCCAGGACCTGATGCCTTCATGTAGACATACATGCAGGCAAGAAACCAACGCACATAAAATAAATGCATCCCATGATCCAGGTGCTCTGGGAGGCCAGAAGAGGACATTAGGTCACTTGGAGATGAAGTTACAGGTGGTTGTCAGCCACCACGTGGGTGCGGAGAATTGATCCCAGGTCTTCTGCAAGAGCAGCCAATGCTTTTAAGCACCAAACCATCTCTCCAGCCTCAGTTTTTTAAAATGGAAAATAACAACTGTTGGCAGAGATGTCAATAACTCAAAACCTCGTGTATATTCCTAGTGAGAGTATAACACAGAAAGCGGCACCGTGAAACCCAGTGGGAGCCAGTCTGGAACTTAACTAACTCTAAACGGTCGCAAGGGATGACACAAGACACTCCTTTTTGCATTCATACGTCTTCAATAACTAGGCTATTGAAGTAGCTGTAGAATATTTATTACTGGTTTTAATGTGTCCTGGGTTATACCATAATATTAAGTGTGTTTCCTTAGTGATGCCACCAACCCTGCTAATACATACTTCTTTAAAATACTTGTTTATCATCATCATCATCATCACCATCATCACCATCATCACCATCACCGCCACCACCATCATCATCATCGTTATTATCAGTATTGAGTGGGATGCATGTGGAGGTCAGAGTTCAACTTTGTGACGTCACTCCTCTTTTCTTCCTTTACAGGGGTTCTGAGGAACGAGATGTTGTCCAGCTTGCCTGGTAAGGCGGTAAGCACCTTTACCTGCTGAACCATCCAATCAACCCCCCCCTCCCTTTCTTAAATAGAATCTTACCATGTAGCTTAGGCTAGCCTCAGATCTGTGATCCTCCAGCTTGGGCCTCTCCAATAGATCACAGACATGCATCCTCGTGCCTAGCTTCGTTTTTATTTTTAAAAATGCTTTTCCTTCCATTAGCATAAAATTGGAAATTTTTCTCTTTCTCAAAAAATGTGTTAAGGGGCCAGGGAGGTGGTCTAGTGGCTAAGAGTACTGACTGCTCTTATAGAGAACTGGAGTTCAATTCCCAGCACCCACATGGCAGCTCACAGCCATCTACAACTCCAACATGGCTTCTGGCATCCGTAGGCACTGCACACGCATGGTACACAGACATGCCTGCAGGGTAAACTCTCACACACATAAAATGAAACAAAAGAGTTTTTAAGTTTAATACCGAGTTTCCGTATATTGGCCAATGATTATCTGATATATTATCTGAAAATGGAGAATGTATATATTTGTGCACCAGTTATTCACCAACAGCGGAGATGGTGGAAACAACCCAGGTCTCCATCCATAAATGAACGGATAATGTTCTCTGCGTGTAACCTGACATGTAACCGGATTCAGAGGCATGCTACAGACATGCAGGAAGCTAGTAGACACTGAGCCAAGAGGAAGAAGCCAAGGGGGGGAAGGGCTGCTGTACATCGTATGACTCTGCTTCCGTGAAGCACCTAGAACAGGCAGATGAGGTCCTTGGGAGGTAGGACCAGAAGGTGAGGTGGACCCCACCCAATGCTCAGGAGGCGCAGAGATATTGTGTGAGATAATGACAGTTTTCTGGAAATGGATAGTAGTGAAGGCTATAAACATTGAGAGCACACTTAAAGCCACTAATCTGTGCCCTTAAAAAATAGAAAATGACCCAAGGTCATGCGAGCAGGAGCGTTGGCCCCACCCCTCACTGGCTGCAGCACCGTAGATCCCGCCCTGGTAGCAAAGGCGCAGGTGAGCTGGCCCCACAGACACAAGAGCAGGAGAGCCCGAGCCTGCCTCTTGCTAGCTGCAGCACTGGGTGACCTAGCTGAGCAGTGCTGGAGAGCTCACCCTGGTGGTGCAGGTGCAGGCTGACCAACCCAGCTGCCTCCCAGGCTCAGATCCAGGGCTTTGAGTTGGCCTGCCCCAACACCTACCCCATCTATGACCTGCTGGAGCACTGGAATGAAAGGGCCAGTCTTGCAGATCCAAAGCTGAAGATCTCCATGACACAGGGCAACAACGGGATATCCAAAAGGAGCCTCAGTGAGGATCCAGTATAGATGGTGTAACAGAAGCCAGCGGCCTCAGAACAGACCAATGGCTCATTGCAATGAATGTTTGAGTGTGGACCAAAGGACACACTGTGACACACCGTGGCTTCCACCACAAGATTTTTGTGTCTTGTTATTTTGTGGGGAGGTTGCAGGGGCAGAGGGCAGATACAAAGGGATGAGGAGATGAGGGGGGACGTGGTGCATGATGTGAAATTCACAAAGAATCAATAAAAAGGTTTTAAAAACAGAAAATGAGCCGGGTGGCCATGGCGCATGCCTTTAATCTCAGTACTCAGGAGGCAGAGGCAGGGGGATCTCTGAGTTGGAGGCCAGCCTGGTCTACAGAGGGAGTTCCAGGACAGCCAGGTCCTAAAGAAACCAGGGACAGATGGCTAACTGTGGTGCCTATTAGCACCAAAGCACATGCTGGCCTCCAGGCTCTCAGCGCTGCAAGTACCTGCTACACAGACCTGCCGGCATCCTGGCTCCTCTCAGCTCTTCTTGCCCTGCCCCCCACCCTAAACTCCCCCAGACCATAGGCTGCCCTTCCCCAACTTCTCCTTCCTGCAGAGCCCTGCCATTGACCATGCAGGCTCTTGGCGCTCTCGGTCCTCTTGTTCACTCATGCCTTCCTCTCTTCCTGTCCTGCTCCCTCTGCCCTCCCCTCATGGCCCGATTCAGTCTGCTGGCCAGATCCAGTTCACTTTCTCTCCCTGCTCTGGATTCTTCCAGATGCTTCTGGCTGTGCTCTCCCTCATATCTAGAATAAAACTCTTCTCCTCAGCCACACCTTGGAGTGGTCATATTCTCACTCTATACATCTGTTGGCAAAATCCCTACTTTATACATCAGAGCTACACAGAAAAACCCTGTCTAGAAAAGCCAAGACCAAGAAGAAGAGGAAGAGGAAGGAGAAAGAAAGAAAGGAAGGAAGGAAGGAAGGAAGGAAGGAAGGAAGGAAGGAAGGAAGGAAGGAAGGAAGGAAGGAAGGAAGGATGGATGGAAATGGTGAGTTCAATCTTTATGTACATTTAGCTAAATTTTTTGAAAAGCAAATAGAGGAACTTAAAAAACAAAAACAGTTAAAGTGCTGAGGAAACCTTCTCCCCTGGCATTTCAGCCGGGAAATGGAAGGCTAGAGATTCATTTTGTTACAGAATTGAATCAAGGAGTTGAACTTCAGCTTATCAGACAGAGGAGAGGCCTGTGGACAGGGAGGATGGCCAAACTTCAACTGGCCAGAGGTGGGATGTCATCCATCACACAACCTCATACCCTTACCTACAAACACACATGCTGACCCACTATGTACTGTACATATACACACATGCTGACTCACTATGTACATATACACACATGCTGACCCACTATGTACATATAACCACATGCTGACCCACTATGTACATATACACACATGCTGACCCACTATGTACATATAACCACATGCTGACCCACTATGTACATATAACCACATGCTGACCCACTATGTACATATACCTACATGCTGACCCACTGTGTACATATACACACATGCTGACCCACTATGTACATATATACACATGCTGACCATGTACATATACACACATGCTGACCCACTATGTACGTATACACACATGCTGACCCACTATGTACGTATACACACATGTTGACCCACTATGTACGTATACACACATGCTGACTCACTATGTACGTATACACACATGCTGACTCACTATGTACGTATACACACATGCTGACTCACTATGTACGTATACATACATGCTGACCCACTATGTACATATACCTACATGCTGACCCACTATGTACATATACACACATGCTGACCCACTATGTACATATACACACATGCTGATCACGTACATATACACACATGCTGACCCACTATGTACGTATACACACATGCTGACCCGCTATGTACGTATACACACATGCTGACCTACTATGTACATATACACACATGCTGACCCACTATGTACATATACCTACATGCTGACCCACTATGTACATATACACACATGCTGACCCACTATGTACATATACACACATGCCCACTATGTACATATACACACATGCTGACCCACTATGTACGTATACACACATGCTGACCATTCTGACTAGTTTTATGTCAATTTGACACAAACTGTAGTCAAGTGAGAGGAGGGAACCTTAACTGAGAGAATGCCTCCTGTAAGATCGAGCTGTAGTCAAACAGATAGGGCGTTTTCTTGATTAGTGACTGATGGGGGAAGGCCCAGGCCGTGGTGGGTGGTATTACCCCTGCGCTGGTGGCCCGGAGTTCTATAAGACAGCAGGCAGAGCAAGCCCTGAGGAACAAGCCAGTCAGCCGCACCCCTCCATGGCTTCTGCGTCAGCTCCTGCCTCCAGGTTCGCATACTGCCTGAGTCCCTGCCCTCGCTGCTTTTGGTGATGCTGTACGGAAGTGTGAGTGAGCTAAACCCTGCCCTCCCCGAGTGGCTTTTAGGCATGGCGTTTTCTCACAGCAGTAGCAACCCTAACTAAGGCACCACTCATCACATCCACCCACACAGCGAACCACACATACGCTGCACGGTGCCCACACCCACACCACACCCACATCCACATGCTATTAATGTGTGCACATACTATACATACAATACATACACACCCACCTCAACACATTCACGCAGTCATATACATTCCACTCCCCCACATGTGTATATATATATACGCACATGACACTCACACACCAAACCACACATGTCCACACATGGTGCATCCACAAAAGCATATCACAGTCTGCATCCACCCACACACATGCATATGCCCACTGAACGTACTTCACGTGTACAGACACACACATCCCACATGTACAAGCGTACAGCATCCATGCACATGTCTATCCACCCACACACACCACACTCACACACACAGCAGCCATACACACATGCCCATCTCTACACACTTAAGACACCCAAACATACCATGTCCACACACATACATCACCCCACACACATGTATTATACCACATTCAAGGACACAGACAAAACTAAAACATTCCCTACCGATGCATACACCATGCACACAGTACATACACTGCACACAACACACATGTCCACGTCATCCCCATACACACCTCATAACCCCCCCTGATGTACTGTGTAGACACACGCATTAGGAGATCACAGGTATACAAACACCACAAGCTGTGGGCTAGAACGTGGCTGGTTCTTCCGGTGTAAGCAGGCTGAGAGGAAAGCCACACAACCAGTTTCAGACTCAGAGCCCCAGAGGGCCAGAAAGATAAGAAAGCTGGAAAACTCAACCCAGTCTACCAAAAGAAGTCCAAAAGAGAGTTGTCTGTAAGGAATACTGGGTCGTACAGAAGCAGGACTATTGTCCCCATGGTCCGTCTTTTGCTTTCAAGGCTATGTGTGTGCACGGCTTTGATAACAACATTTAAAAGTCAGGCAACACCAACCCCCCCCCAACTATAACCCCGGGTGGCCCTCACAATCTACATACGACTTCACATGCACCCAAAATTCTAATAGCTCACCCGTGAGTCCTGCAGATCTGAGCCCGACAGACGGAGATGAATTGCTCTCTCATGGCCCTTCTGGCCGGTCCACTGACTCTGCCTAATTCCCACCCTCTTTGCTGTCTCATGCCTCTGTGATTTACTCGTTATACCTTGCCCAGCCTCTCCAAGTCAACTAGGAAAAAAGTTATTGGCCTCTGGAAGGAGCTGTTTGCTGTGCACCCCTCTCCCCCCACATCTGACCAGGGTACCTGTCTTCCCCACATCTAACCCAGGCTCCCCCGAGGCCAGGGCCTACTGACTCCTTGTGCTATGTGCTGGAAGATGTCTCCAGGAGTGCCCAGCTCAGACATGGATGGCAGACATACATATGCATAAGGGCCGGTGAAGAAGAAAGCAGAAAGGAGACCCTTGGGGGAGTGGGGTATGCTGTAGCCCCAGGATGCAGAGTTGAGGCCAGACTGGACTAGAGAGTGAGTTCCAGGCCAGCCATACCTACATAGGGAGACCCCGACTGAAAAACACAAAACAAGACTCAGAGCTTCTCTCCGTCCTCTTTACAGAAAAGTCTTCCTGGGGTAGGTGGTAATTAACACAGAGACCCATAGCTGCACACTGTGCAGAGAGAGAGAGACTTCAGAACTCTCAGCTGTAAATGGGATGTCTTCGTCGAAGCCCTCGGGTGTGTGTGGAAAGACTGTTAGAGTCAGACAGACGGATAACTCCAAGTATCTTCCAGACACAGCAGGACTGATGCCTGCATGAACTCAGAGACTGTGGCAGCATGCACGAGACTGGCATAGCTTCAAACCAGATAAAATCCCAGCACTGAGGGAGAGGTAGCTATAAAGTCCCACACAACCAAGAAGCTATTTGAAATTGATACCTGCCGAGAAGGGGGAAATCAGGTTTTTTTCTCAATGGACTGTCACTGTGTATATCAGCCACAGTCCAGGGCAGGCCTGTGCCCAGGAGTGGCTGGCAAACACAAAATGGTCTCCATGTGTTTTGTGTGTACACTTTTAATTTTGTTCTGGTATCTTTTGTCTTACAGAGTTTTTGTTTGTTGTTTGTTTCTGTTTTTTTTGAGAAAGGAAAAAAGGAAAGAGCATGAGGCTAGGTGGGTAGGAAAGTGGGGGAGGCTCTGGAAGGAACTGGGGGAGGGGATGAAAATGATCAAATATATTGTATGAAAAACTGAGTAACCCAGTGTGCTCTCTGAGAACTTTACAGTAAAGACCTAAAATGGTCTTTTCTTCACCCAGCTCGACCTCTCAGAAAGAGTGAAGATTACGTCACAATTCTTCCACTGTCTGTTATTCTCTCAACACACTGATGACCATGAGAGCCACGGAGATGGTTCATGGCGACAACCAGCCAATAGTCTGCACTTTGGTGACCATAGAGCTCTTACTACAACTGGTAGCATCTCACTCTGTCTGCTCAGTGAGCTGCACGGCGCCACCCATCTCAGTAGGATGGGAGTAACACCTTGATGAGCTCCCGTTCCCCTCAGCTCCAGTAACCCCAGAGGACTCTGGAAATCTCCAAGCAGGAACCTCTTGCCAAATGTTTTTATGTATTGGGCACCATTTAGGTCAGTTCTTATATTAGGCATTTAATGTTACTATGGACATATTGCCTAATGGAAGTAGAAGAGTACAGATTTTGTTTTGGCTCACAGTTTCAGTCCATCATGGTGGGAGAGGCATGGCAGAATCTATGGTAGTGCGAGTGTGTGGCATAGGTTCTCACATCATGAATGACAGGGAACCAGAGGCCTGAGCAGCTAGTGACTGAGGCCCCACCTCCTGCAGGTACCATAGCCTCCAGAGTAGCGCCACCTGCTGGGCAGCAAACAGCAGAACACTAGCCTGGAGCTGGAGCAGGGACTATGTTGGATTTGAACTCCAAGCTCCTTTGTCTTGTTGGTCCAAGAAGTCTAGTTTACAGAAGCCAGCCTTGTCACTGCTGCATTAGCCTAAACGAATAGGAGAAAAGCCAGTTCTGTGTTTTTTCTAGCCTAGGTGGGCATCTGAAGTGGAATCCCTCTTTGTGAGTCGCCGTTGTCTACACAAATGGTCTGGGGGGGGGTATTGCCCTGATACCTAGCTGGTTGACACAGGATGGAGCTTTAGCTCCGGAGGCTCCTGGATGTGGATTTTTCAGGGTGGCTTTCCGAAAGGAATTAAGATGCTTGCAGCTCCTTGCCTTTGGGTTGTGTGTTCAAATAACTCCTGTCTGTGCAACCCTCAGACACTGCAAAGAGACCATGGAGGGTACGAGGGAGCTGTGCAGCCTAAGTGACAAAGCAAATCTATGCTGGCGATGGAAAGAACATATTGGGTATAGCACTGCCTAGGAAATGCCCCCAGTGACCACTGAGGGCAGCACCCAGTTCAGGTCTTGCCCATAGCCTCTTGTATTAATTTTCTCATCACTGAAAAATGCCAACAGAAGCAATGTAGGGGAAGCTTCTGGCTATGGTGGCCACAGGAGTGCCTATTTGTGACAGCCTATTCATGTATCCACGGCCAACAAAGAAGTAGGAACCTCTGGCCAGGACTATAACTCATAAGCCTCCTACCCATGGCTCTATGTCTTCCAGCTAAACTCCACATTCAAAAGATTATGCGATGGGGACTGGAGAGGTGGCCTACTGACTTTGTAGAGGTTCCCGGCTCAGTTCCTAGCACCCACATGGTGACTCACAACTGCCTGTAGCTCCAGTCCCAGGAGCTCTGGCGCCCTCTTCTGGCCTCCTCAGGCTCCTGCACACACAGAACACAGACTCATATAGGCACATACAAATAATTAAAATAATTTTTGAAAAAGAGGTTCTACAACTGAGGACCAGACGTTCACATACATGTGGGGGACACTACACACTCATACCATACCTCAGGACTTTGGAGGACAAGTTAGAAGGACAGAAGCATCAGAAGTCCTGAATGGCAAGGACTCCTCTAGGCCTGGAGAGCCTGCCCTGGCCTCCAGGGCCTAGCCAGCTCCCACGTACTTTATCATAATGGCCAGCCTCTGGAGGTCTCATCTCAGGACTGCTTGCTGCTTTCCCCAGAGCCTGCCCTATCTGATGCCTAGGCAGACACAACCTTCCTGACCTGTCCAGGTTTCTGAATGAATCCCTTAAGGTCACTGAAAATATTAGGAAGACTCCCTACCCCTCCCATGCCCAACAGCCCACCTGACCAGGACTCCCTTCTAGGAGCCTTCCTACAGACCATGTGAGGGGGAGGCACTGAGGGTGGATATACCAAAAGCCGATTGCATCTGCACCTTGGATGCCCTCCAGCATTAGGAACCAGGGGGCACATGGCTGGTATCATGTTCTGGTGTTGTGTTCCCTTCTCCCAACCATCAAGCAGGACAGAACCCGGATGTACCCAGGCTAGCTAAGCTGTAAGACACTTCCAAGATCCTTGAGTCCTTAAGGGAACCCCTTTATTCTTGGGGGCTGGGTTTGAGCTTCAAGTATACTATCTATGGTTTTCTGAGCAGGGTGGAGCAGCAGGGGAAGTCACTCTGTCCTAAGGAAAAATCTCTGTTTATTGAATTCGTAAAACATCCCACCAGTCGGGAAACTCTCACCTCCCTCCAGGCCTCCTGGTTCTTTCTGGCCTCTAAGTTACTGCCAGGTCCGATCGATACCAGTGTAAACAGCTTTGTCCTGCACTGTTGGTTGTCCTTCCTGGTTTGGGATGTAATCCATAATTCAGCCCCCATTCCCTGGTTCCACAGGGGCCAAGAGGGTGCTGGGGAGAGGAGTGTCAGGTCAGGAACCAAGGTTTGATGTTCTTGGGTTTAGTTCTAGAGAAAAATACAGTTCTATCCTGCAGGATGGCAGCCGCCCTGCTTTGATAGATGTGAGCCCCTCTCCCCGAGTCTCAGGTCCCTAAACCTAGCTGATCTCACATGGCTCAGCTGCCCTCACGTCCCTGTCTGTCAAGCCTGCTGAAGACAATTTGTTAAGAACCGTCAGCTCAGCCCATAATGAGGCTCGGCCTTCCATTCCAATTCTGGTTGGGGGTGTTACACAGAAGCTGGCTTCCCAGGGACGTTCAGGCATGGCCGTGCCGTATCCTGGCAACCAGATCCAAAGCCAAGTCCTCCTGAGATCCCAGCTCTGGTCCAGCACTGGGCGGGGTGGGGGGATGGCCACTGCACAGGGTTGTTTTCATTGTTCTGCCTATTTCTTGAGGGGTTCGTTCCTATCAGACCCTGATCTGTGGCTGTATTTGGCATATAGAGGTGCTAGCTTCCTTTGTTGTCTCCCTGGGGGGACTTAGTCTTAGTTTCCCATTTGCAGCTTGTGTGGGATACTCTAGCTCCAGTCATCTCCCATGGACCCCCGATTTACTAGAGGATTTACCCATCTTAAGGCAAACAAGAATTCTACCACTGAGCTACACCCATTTGAGGCACAATCTTACTAGCTCAGGCTGACCTTGAATTTATAATCCTTCTCCCTCAGCCTCTCAAGTGTCTAGGATGACAGGCAGGTGTCACCAGGCCTGGCTGACTATAAAGTTATTTATTAGCTGTTGAAATGACAGATGGGGCTTGGGTTCTACAGAATTCCAGATATGAGCCTCCCTGGCCTCTCACAAGCTCGTCTCATATTCCTGGGCCCCTTTCTCTGCTCTTCTGATATGGGAACTGGATGAGGGTCCACAGCACACTCCCAAGCCAGGCCCTTCTGCCCCAAATGAGTCCCTTCTGGAGAAAGAAATGTGATCCAGGGCCTTCCTTTGTCAAGGAGTTCTACTGAAAAAAATCTGTCTTGCTCAGTTCGGCTGACCACCCAGCTCCATACTTTATAGTAACCATCTGGGAGGCCAGTCTCAGGCGGTAGTGACCCATGTACAGGCTGACACAACTGTCCTTGGGCTTGCTAGGAATTTCCTGCATTTTTCATATATTTTTATTGATTCTTTGTGAATTCCACATCATGCACCCCAATGTCACTCATTTCCCAATCCTTCCATATCCGCCTTCCACCCTTGTCACCTCCCCACGAAATGAAAATAAGTAATGAAACAAAACAAAAAGCAAAAACATTTCACCATGGAAGCTTTGTCCAAACAGCTTTACTTGCAAAAGTTCATTGCGATGAGTGATTGGTATGGTATCGATACTGGACCCTCATTGAGACTCCGCTAAGATATCCTGCTGTTGCCCTGAGTCTTGGAGATCATATAGCCTTGAATCTGCCGGAACAGCCCCTTCACGTGCTCCAGCAGCTCATAGGTGGAGTGGATGTGGGGGCGGGCCAGCTCAGAATCCTGGGAAGTAGCCGAGTTGCCTCGACAGGCAGGGAAGCATTGCTTCTTGGTCACAACCCCTTTGAGGGTGACCCCAGTTCCAAAGACTACCTGTCCTATATGAGAATACAAAAGGCTCACCTCTTGCTCCTGTTTGGGGCAGCTTTGGCAGAGGGCGAGGCTGGGGGTGGGGAGACGGGGACAAGAGGGTGGGAGTAGGAGGGAGGGGGCGGAGGGGGGCAGGACGGATCTCTTTCAGCACACTCTTTTTATACTTCCTCATGGGGATCTCTCCTGAGCGCCTGGAGCAAATGTAAACGTGCTCCAGTTTAGTTTGAATGTATCGAGCCAAGCCTCAGACGCCTTTGGGCACTGGAGGGAACTGGGCAGTTGCAGGTACCAGGCACTTGCTGGGCTTGCCTGCTCAGAAATTTTTCCTGTGAGCTCAGAGCTGTTAAGCCCTCCTTAGTTGTGACCTTTATGGAGCCCGCCTACAGTGAAGTCTACGGTAGCTGCTTCCCTCCACCCGCTGTTTTCAGATAGCATCTCACAGTCTCAAACTCACGTTCCTCCCACCTCTGACTCCCAGAAATTAGCCGCCACCAGTGGACACTGTGGCTTCTGGTCCCAGAAACCCTCTGGTTCCCTGTGCCTTGCCATGTAGATGTCTTTGCTACTCCGCAATTCCTGGGAGCCCCTCCCCCCTCGCTCTCCTCCAGAAGCACAGAGTGGAGAAGGCTGGGAGCTCAGGCCCCCCTGGGTATTTCTTAGAGAAAGCTGATGGGGTAGAGAGCCCAGTTTCCCTGCCTCCTGGGGACAGCGACAGCTTTGCAGGATCCCACACTTGCGTGGCTCCTTGTTCCTTTCTGCCCTGCCCTGTCTGTGGATGCTCCATCTGAGGCTCTGCCTCACCTGAGACCGTTCACTTAACAGGAGAAAAAGAGTCCAAAGAGCCCTGAGACATGCACGTTCATCCCTTTGGGTTTGGGGACCTTCTAGTCAGCCTGGAAGACGTTTCTCCCACCCAAGTTTCGACAGCATGTGGAGCACGCACCCACAGGTTCCTGCATTGTTTCTGAGATCTCCATTTGTTATCGTGAGATCTTTAATCCACAACATGAAATTTATTTTGGTACATGATATAAGGGAAAAATCTATTTAATATTTTTTCATAAACGGTTAATTATCACAGCGCCGTTTGTTTATTTATCTGTGTAATTTTTAAATTAAAAAATAAATTAGTACATGAAATAATCCCCAAGATATTATTAAGTAAAAAGAAAAGGAAGAGGGCAGAACAGTGGGTTTAATGAGCTGTTGGTTTTGTTGGTTTTGTTTTTTGTTTGCTTGTTTAGTGCCTTGAGACAGGATCCCATCTGTGACTCTGGCTAGTCTGTAACTCACTGTGCATCCCAGGCTGACCTTGATCCTCCTGCTTCAGCCTCCCAAGTGCTGGAATTATAGATGTGAGTCGCATTTCTCGGCTCTTATTGTTTACAAGAAATACATACGGAATGGATGGTGGGGTAGGTCAGTGGGAAAGGCAGCTGCTGCCTACCCTGAGGACCTGCCTGTGCTCCATCGGAGGGATTTCCTTCCTCAGCGTGGAAGAGAACCAACTCTCATGAGTTATCTGCTGATCTTCACACAAACACACACACACACACAAACACACACACACACACAAACACACACACACAAAGACCATACACACACTATACACACACACCATATACACATACAAACTATACACACAGTCATATACACCATACACACATACATACACACAAACCATATATATATGCGCACACACAAACAACACACACATACACACACACGCACACACATACACACACACTGTCTTAGGGTTTTACTGCTGTGAATAGACACCATGACTAAGGCAAGTCTTATAAAGGACAACATGGGGCTGACTTACAGGTTCAGTCCATTATCATCAAGGCGGGAGCATGGCAGCATCCAGACAGCCATGGTGCAGGAGGAGCTGAGAGTTCTGCGTCTTCATCTGAAGGCAAACAGGAAAAGATTGGCTTCCAGGCAGCTAGAACGAGGGTCTTAAAGTGCACGCCCATAGTGACATACCTACTCTAACAAGGCTACATTTCCTAATAATGTCACTCCCTGGGCCAAGCGTATACAAATCATCACACACACACATACACACAGACACACACAGACATATACACACTATACAGACACACACACATACACACAGACACACACAGACATATACACACTATACAGACACACACACATACACACAGACACCCAGACACAGACACAGACACATACACACTATACAGACACACACACAGACATATACACACTATACAGACACACACACACACAGACATACACACACAGACACATACACATTATACAGACACACACACAGACATATGCACACTATACAGACACACACAGACATACACACACAGACACATACACACTATACAGACACACACACACATACACACAGACACACACACACAGACATATACACACTATACAGACACGCACACACACACACAGACACACACACACAGACACATACACACTATACAGACACACACACATACACACAGACATATACACACTATACAGACACACACACACACACAGACACATACACACTATACACACACACACATACACACAGACATATACACACTATACAGACACACACACAGACACACACACACAGACACATACACATTATACACACACACACAGACATATACACACTATACAGACACACACACACACACAGACATATACACACTATACAGACATACACACACACAGACACACACACACAGACATATACACACTATACAGACACACACATACAGAGACACATACACACTATACAGACACACACACATACACACAGACATATACACACTATACAGACACACACAGACACACACAGAAACATATACACACTATACAGACACACACAGAGAGACATATACACACTATACAGACACACACACAGACATATACACACTATACAGACACACACAGACATACATACATACATACATACATACATACATACATACATTCATGCATGTATGCATACAAGAGATTCTATGTGCATGGGCAGCTCCTGAAAGGATTTATAAAAGGTGTCAGCAGCATTTGCCTCCGGATCATAGGACAGGGGTCTGGTGTAGACAGGAGGCCCATTGTTCATAAAGAATTGTTAATTCTTCATGGTGTTCAATTATTACTTTTTAGTGAAAAATGAGTTAATTAAAAACTTCAAGACACATCAGGCACTGTAGTACACACCCTTAATCCCAGCACTCTGGAAGCAAAAGCAGGTAGATGTTGAGTTAGAGGCCAGTTTGATCTACAAGGTGAATTCTGGGACAGCTGGGGCTACACAGAGAAACCCTGTCTTGAAACCAAAACAAAAAAAAACCCAAAAATCAAACAAAAAACTAAGACCCTGTAAGTCACAAGGAACAATGGATGGCGGTGGCAGACTTCAGCATCTAGTGCCGTTTCACTGTGTGACACTTGGCTCTGAAGTTCCCTCTTCTCGGTCTTCTGAGTTCTGGGATTACAGGTGGATGCCACCTCACCCAACTGGGGTGCCCTTTGGAACGATTTTGAAAGTCATCCGGAAGCCCATTCTGGAAGGACAGTCAGTGCTGGGAGTCCAAGGACCAGAAGCATAAAGCTTGCAGGATGCCCACCCCCTGCCTGTCTACCTGTTCTGACTTGATGTCAACAGGCAGTGTCTGAAACACAGCATTTCTGACCACCCTACTGGGCACAGAGCTCATTACCTTCTTGGAGGGAACACTTGCCCACTTCCTCTGAGCTTGGTCTCCATGATGCCAAATACAGGTCGAGTTCTAATGAAATCTCAGTATATTCCGTGGACATAGTGAATTTTATTATAAGAAAGGTCACGGTGGACAGGAGAGATGACTCAGTGGTTGAGAGTGGGTGGTGCCCCTACAGAGGAGCCAGATTTGGTTTTGAACGCCCACGATGGGCTTCTCACACCTCCTGTAACTCTAGTTGTAAGGGGCTCTTTTGCCTCTGGCCTCCACGGACACCCAAATTCACTTGCACATTCTCACACACACACATTCACATAATTAAAATAATTAGAATAAATCTTAAGAAAGAGAAGCCACATTAAGAGCCTTTGAGGGACGGAAGCATAATTTGGTGGCAGCATGCTTTCGTAGGAGTCTCACGATGCTGTTTGATCCCCAGTACTGAGGAAGAGGAGGAGGAGGAGGAAGAAGCTTCTGGAATCGCCTGAGATGTCATTTCAGCAGTATAGCACTTGATTAACACGCCCAAGGCACTGGATTCAATCCCAAGCATCACAGAAAAGAAACTTCCAGAACAGAATTCCGGGCGACTCATCTTCCAAAGCGGGTGACATCACTTCCTGCCCAGAGAGAATGAGGCAGTAAGAGGACACATTGGCTTCTGCCCTTCCATGCTTCTTTCCTGTTGGACTGTTGACCCTGGGATTTTCTGCTGGGCATGGGAGCAAGCTCTAGCCAATGCCCTGTGGGGTCGCCCTGTAAAGAAGCCCTGGGGAGGGTTCCCAGAGGGAGCTGGATGTCCTGACTCAGAATCACAAGTTCCTCTTGGCCAGGTTTCTTTTTCTTTCCCTTTTCTGCTAACACACCTCTAATGAGAACCTGATTCATCTGATTACGGCTGCCTCCTACAGCCTCACTCTCTGTGGGCTCCTACTCTTAGAGCCAGGAGCCAACAAGCAGCAATGATTACTTCTCTAATATGTAAATCCATTGGGGAGGTTTCTCTGTGTGGGTTGGGAAGTCCTTGTCCCTGTCAGACCATTGTCCTTCAGAGAGATTGCTTACTTACTTACAATCCCACTTCTGGTACTACATTTGATGCCTGTTACTGTGCATCTCATGACATCATGCGATCAGAGCAGGCTCCACACCATGTTTGTGTATTTGTTTGCTTGCCTGCCAGCTTTGACGCGGTTGTATCTGTATCTGTCATTAGGACAGAATGCCTCAGGCAGTCAACTTAAAGGCAGAAAAGATTTATTATTTATTTATTTATTTATTTTAGCCTGTGGTTTCAGAGGCCTCAAAGTATAGCCAGCTGGTTTTCTTGTTTCTGGGTTGTGGTGAGGTGGCGCACCCTGGGGGAAGGGTCTGAATGTATAACCTTGCTTACCTTACCGTGAACAGGAAGCAGAGAGTGTGAGAGAATGCTAAGGCTTCCTCCTTTGCCCCCTTCAGTCCCCCCTGGCCCCTAGCTTATTGGATAGCACTGCCTACATTCAGGGTGGTTCTTCCTTGCTTCCTTAATTCTCCCTAGGAATGCCATCATGCTGAGAAAAGTATGCTTTTCCATTCCCCAATATCCTCAATCCAACTAGGTTGAAAAGTTTCTCGTGGTTTCACCATGTTGTCCAGGTTGAACTCAAGTTGACAAGCCTAAGCTATCCTCCTACCTCCTCTTCCTTCCTCTTCCCTCCTCCTCCCACCTCCTCCTCCCTCCTCCTCTTC
>CM052717.1:57806741-57922087 GCA_028551405.1 Uromys caudimaculatus | reverse complement strand
CCTCCCCCTCCTCCCTCCTCCTCCTCCCTCCTCCTCCTTTCCCTCCTCTTCCTCTCCCTCCTCTTCCTCCTTCTCTTCTCCCTCCTCTTCTTCCTCCTCTTCTTCCTCCTTACTTCTAGAACTTCTGGCTAAAAAGTGGGGGATTTGGGGGTTTGTTTTTTGGCTGTTGTTATTTTCTAAGTTGCAGAATCCAGAGAGAGAAGCCCAGCCAGACCTCAGCAAAGCTAATTCTCAGACCCTTAGCATCACATGGCTGCAAGCAAGGCTGCCCGCTTCTCTTCACCAGTTTGGCAACAGGCATGACTGATTGATTCCAAACTTGTGGTTCTCATCCATTCTGACGACTGGACTGCAGTTATGCCACCCTTGCTCACTTCTTCCTCTGCTTCTGTCTTAGAAGGACATCTTGCCAGTTCCTCCCCCCACTGCTGTATTTATAATAAAGTTTACATTTGCCAGGTAGCTGACTCTGAACATCCAGCCTACTTAACAGAGACTTCCTAGTATTTGATCTTTCTTGCCCTCCCTGTTGCATCAGAGAGACAGGACGCAAGCTCTCACAACCCCTCCTGGGAAGATCTGCATAGTGAACCCTTCCTGCCCTTGAGGAAAGAAAGGGTAACCAGGTTTTTGGTTGCTAAACGATGGGCTTAATGGTTCATCAAATCAGGCCTATTGTGAATGAACAAGAGAAGATGAGGGGTTTGTTGGCATTTGAGGTGTGTGATAAACAATGCCCTTTCTATCCACCGTGTTTGAAAAATAAAATACAGTAATCAGACAGATGGAGAGGAAATCAGCCTTGGACTTGATGAGGCTGATGTGCACGGTTGGATCTTCAGCCCCTGGCGCCCGATGGGATATTCTGATGCTACAGTCCACCCCACCCCTTGCCAGATGGGGCATAAATATCTGCCAAAAGTGGATCCAATCAGAGCCTATATGCTTGGAAACATGCTTAAGTGTCTTTCAATACCCGTGACTTTATGAATCTCCATTAATTGGCATCTGTGTTATTTTAATGGATCAAGAAGAAGGCTTCAATGGACAGCCTAAGTCCGTATGTTGTTCACTACCTGTTTGGTGCTTCCTTTTTACAGGTTTATTTTGTTATGTGTTTGTGTGTTCGTGTACAGGTATGGGCACGTGAGTGCAGCGCCTGCAGAGGCCAGAAGGGGGCGCCAAATACCCAGGAGCTGGAATTAACAGTGGCACAGCCATGAAGGTGCTGGGAACTGAATCTAAGGTCCCTGTAAGAGTCCTAAGTATGTTGATAACTCTTCTAATAAGCTCCAGACCCCAACAGTGCTGCTCAGTGCCTTTCTCACACTCCTGTCTGAGAACTTTCACTTTCCAGGTAGTTTTGATACACCTGCAAGATGGGTACCACTGGCTAAAAGGGTTTTATTTATCTGTGACTTACCTCATCAACATCTTAATTTTTCATATAGCTAGATTTATCTTATTTCTGCACTGGGGCAGAGGGAGGGCCTCCCAGCATCCTAAATATATCAGTTATCTATTTCTGTCCAACAGTCCTCACTGGAAAGCACCACTGCTTACAGCAGTGACCTTGCACTTTTTAATATAATTGTCTGGAGGACATTTGGACCTAGTTCAGCTGGATGCTTTTTCTGTTGGACTCGCCTGGAAACACATACAAGGTTGAGGCTGCCAGGTAGTTCAGGATCCCTCATCTGGCTCCACCGCAGCACAGTGGGTGGTCAGGGAGCTTCAGGCTAGCAAAGCAAAAGTTGCGATTTGTTTTTTGTTTGTTTGCTTGAGGTTTTCTTGTTTTGAGAGGAGGGTAATTAACCTTGGTCCTGGAACTCATTTATGAAGTTTGGGGACTAGCCTTGCATTAATCCTCCTGCCTCAGCCTCCTGAGATTACTGGCATGCTCTTCGTTGATTGCTTTTGTCCTGCAGTGTCTCTTGAGGTGGATGCTGGTACTTCCCTTAAGGTGGAAGACTCAAACGGTGTGGGTCCAGGAGCTGAGCGGCAGTGTGTGTGTGTGGGGGGGTTGTTCTTTGTTAGTCAAAGCAAGTATGGAAGCCCATGTAGTTCAAAGGTGGAGTCCACTCCTTGATACAAAGGACACAAAGCCACACAGACAGTCAGGCAGACAGACAGCCACAGGGCTGGGAAGTATAATTCAATGGATCCCATTGCTACAATAATCAGCAATGTAAATTATTAGAGCCAGTCTTCTTATAGTGGCATCCAGTATTTCTCTTTTAGGTAAAATTTATATTACACAAAATGACTTCAGGCATACACACATACGTAGATGCTGGAACATTTAGTATTTTCGTTTCTTCTTTATCTAGTTCTGAGACATTGTTATCACCCCCAAAGGGAAACCTGGGCCCCTAAAGCAATCACTCTCCATTTTTCACCAACTCCTTTCACAGTCTGCCTCGACTCTTTGTAGATTTATCTCTCAAGGAGGTTTTGTGCAAATGGCATCATAGGACATCTGGTTTCCTTGGTCCAGCATTTTCCAGTTAATGCGGTGTTTTTCGAGATCTACTGGGTTGATGCATATATCAGAACGTCATCCATTTTTCCTGGCCAAATAAGATTCCCTGGTGTGAATATACCATTCTTGGGCCCTTTGCTGGTTGGTGGTTCTTTGTGTTTGTGTCTGGCTGTTCCTAATAGAACTGCCATGAATATCTACCTTGCCTGATTTGGGGGTCTTAGGGTGATGGGTATGAGGGGATTGAACGCGGAGTCGTGCATATGCTCAGCAAGTGCTCTACTGCTGAGTTATCTCTGACCATTTGTTATTTTGAAAAAAAGATCTGACAATATAGCCCAGGGTAGCCTCTCAGTTCTTCTGCCTCAACCGCCTGAGTAGCAGGGATATATGCCACCATCCCTGGCTTGATTTTTCTTATCATAAAATACCACCCACATTTGGATTTCAATTTTGTACATGAGATAAGAAACCTCGAAATGCCGTAGAGCTCTTTTCAGTGACTTTATCTTCCTACTAATTCTGTAATGCTCTGTGTCGGGCAAGTTCATTAACACCCACGAGCCTTGGTTTCTTTGTAAGCTGGGATCATTATATGGGGGTATTGTCAAGATTTAAAGGAGGTAATGTGCCTGGCCCAAGGCCTGGCAGGTGGAAATCCCTAGGCCACCTTTCATGATGGCTGTTGGTAACCCCAGCTCTTTGTATAGGAGAAAAGGATCATCTTAGTTATGCATTGCTGTTTCCAGTAGCGTCTCTTTCTGTCATATGGTGATATCCACTAACACGGATCTACGTTTACTGTTCTTTTTTAAATTAATTATGTGCATGTGTGTGTGCGCACGCGCGCGCCTGAGTGTGTGTCTGTGCACCATACGCATAGAGAAACCCAAGGAGGCCAGATGAGGGTGCTGGGTCCTAGGAGACCAGACTTACAGATGGTTGTGTGCTGCCATGTGGGTGCTAGGAACCAAACCTGGGTCCTCTGTAAGAGCAGCTTAACCAATGAGCCATCTCTCCAGAGTCTCCTCCTCCTCCTCTTCCTCCTCCCCTTCCTCTCCTCTTTCTCCTCTTCTTCCTCCCCCCCTCCTCCTTTTAATTCTGAGCTCATCTTAGTCATTTGGCCTCCTTCTCTGATTTCGCCAGCTTCTTCCTTCTGCTTCCAGCTAGGAGCTTTATTGGAAATACAGTTAGAGATTGGGTTAGGGCGGGGTTTGAAATATTTATACTATCAGGTCTCTGTAGGCTATAACATGTCTCTCCATTTATGAAGCTCATGTTTTGTATCCCACAGTCATTTTATAGATTTTTTTAAAATTCAGATGCCATAAATTTATTTTGCTATATTATTCCTGGATAGTTTATGTTTTAGTTGCTATGGCAACTGGAATATCCCTTCCCCCATTATATGTAATTGGTTATCATTTGCATATGGACAATGGTGGATCTCAGTTCTATTTCTGGTTTGGAAACTCTGCTTTTTTAGTGTATTGAGTGCTTTGGAATAATTACCTTCTTTTCTTCTTGGTGTCTATACTTTTTTCTTGACATATTGCACAGGCTAAAATGCTCAAAGGATACTAGAGAAGAGTCAGTGGCTGATAGGGCAGGGCTTCTGAGGGTTAGGGGTGCATGGCATGGGAAGTGTTTCCGGGTCAGTGTGAGCAGGCACTTGTAGGAAGAAAGATCACACATTCAGGGAAAGGGGCAAGAAAGGAGAAGCCAGCCTCTAGTCTGGAGTGAGGATTGTGTGGTGGGTTTAGCAAGCAGTGGGTAGTGACCAGACCACAGCGCATCAGACTTCTTTGGCCAGATGTATCTTAGAGTCACAGCTCAGGCAGAGGTAGAGGACCTGTCAGAGGGATGGAAGAGAGACTCGGGTAGGGTGGCCAGGTAAGTCCTTACAAATTGTCAAGTGAGGGGTGGTAGGGCAAGAACCGTGTGGGCGAGTGATGAGGAGAGTCTCATAGTCAGTTGTATAAAATATTCAGGTTAGCATGGGGGCCTGAGCAGTACAGAGTAAGTCCCTGCTGTCATCTGAAGGGTTGGAGTGAGCCAGAGACCGAGCTGTTTCCTGTCTGACATCAATGCCCTGTCCAGACCGCTGAGCCTTGTGCCTTCCTCTCTCACCCCATAGAAGACGTCCACAGTCTTTGTTGCTCTTCCAAGAAGCGCGTGGCCTTACATGTTTGTTCTTGCAGTTGTTTGTTACCTGTAACATAAATAATGATCTAGGTAAACTAACTTGCTCTGGTCTCAAGGGCCTGTGGCTTTGGCCTCCAGCATAATTTACCTCCCAGTTGAACCTTCCCCTTGGTGGTTAAGATTCCCCCATCCTGTTCCATAATGTGACCTCCACTGGCTCAGACCTATGAGGGCCTGGGTCCACAGTGCTCATCCACAAGCTGGAGATGGCTGGATCTCCAGAGTGTGGTGTGAGGATAGGAAGGCTGAGGAGACTGTCAGTGAGAGCCATTGTGCTGCACAGACAGCATCTTCCTACTCTCCCCACTGCACCCTCAGAACAGCTCTCAGACCTCTCTTCTGTTCCATCCATTCCACACAGGAGCAGAAGAGCAAGAACAGCAAGACCCCGGGAGAAGAGAGAAGCTGCTTAGCACTCAGAGCAAGGACACCCACTGCTCCCAGCGGGAGCCACAAACCTTGGCAGTGTGCAAGCATGCAAAAAGCCAGGCCTGAGGGCAGGGCTGGGACCAGGTGGATGAGAAGCAGCAGGGATTCTGTGGGGGATCTGGATAGAGGGGTGCACATTTAAAAATAAGGATTTTCCTACGACTTTAATGGAATCAATGCCCAGGGAAACGACAATTCTTAATATAAACCCTGATCATAAACTCTAATAAGGAATCCAGTTCAGGTGGTGGATTACTTCTGGGCTTTACTCCAAATCCCACTCAGGTTCTGGCTTTTTGAAGGGTCTTGCTCCCTCTTATATGGTTGGAGACAATGCAAAGGGACACTGAATTCTGGGACATCAGGGACATCCATGAATGGTTCCATACAAACGCAGCCCTGGATTGTGACTGAGGACTTTGACTTGGTAGATGGGCAAGGGGGAGGTCACTGGTGATGTGGGCAGTCGGCTGCTGGGTGGACTGGGCTGTTCCTCTGATGCTAGATGGTCACAGCTCTACCAGATTATGTGCTTACCTGAGAGTACTCAGAGCTTTACTAACACTGTTCAGAAACTCAGATCTATCCCCAGAAACAAAAGAAACTGACCCCCCAAATAAGGTAGAAGCTCAGAGCAGCAAGCTGCCTCTTTTATTTGAATTTTGAAACAAGAAATTTAATGATCTATAATATATTATATATATTATATATTATAACATATTATAGTAATTATATTATGTATATATAATATATGTTTATATGTACACACATATAAAATGTATGTTATATATTATGTATCTAATACACAGATATATGTATAATATATAATATGCATATACATATAAATATATACAATACATGATTATATTTATTAAATATAATATATATGATTGTATGATAAACATATAATTCTATTGTATAATATACAATTATATATAATAAATATGTAATTAATTATATATACATAATATATAATATATAATTAATATACTATGCTTTGTATATAATATCACATATTATATATAATATACATAATATATAAGTATCTAATATATTATGTATATAATATACAAACACACATATATTATGTATATAGATGTATATGTGCACATATATAATATATAATATGTAATATACATATATGTTTATTATAATATATATATAATCAAGTTAGCTATATTTCCAAGTCTGCACGATGTAGTTGATTCAACCTCATTTATGTGCTTTCTTTCTCTTTGTATTTCCCAGATTCACAGGGGTTCAGGCCCCCAAGCTAATGAGATGTCCTCAATCACATCCCACACCGTTCCTGTCCTCAGCATCTCCCACTTAGCAATTTGTAAGGACTTATCTGGCCATTCTGTCTGAGTCTCGAATTACATTTGGCACACCCTGCCCTCTTCAGTGTCCAGCTTCTTGCCTGACAACCATACTCAATATAGATACTAACCCTATGAAATCTGCACAGGAAAAACGAATCTAATTTTCTCCTTAGAAGTGCCACACCCAAACATTGTCCTTGATATAAAGTTACTTATTATATACATATATATTCCTTTTCCTGCTACTGTGAAAACTATCCAGACAAAAGCGACTCACAGAGGAAAGGGTTTATTGGGCCCACGGTTCGTGGGTGCAGTCCATCACCGTGAGCAGGTCATGACAGCAGGAGACTAGGACTGGTGGTCATGTTACATCTGCAGTTAGGAAACAGGGGTGATGAATCCTACAAATTGATCATTCTTTTTTTCAAAGATTTTATATTTAATTTTAAGTATGAGTATGTGTTGGGGGCACAGTATGCACACATGAGTGCAGGGTCCCCAGAGGCCAGAAGAGGGCGCTGAATCCACTGGAATCACAGGATATTGTGAACTGGCTGTAGCTCTAGAGAAGTGACCTGGGGTCCTCTGAAAGAACGGGACACAGTCTTAACTACCGAGCCATCTGTCCTGCCTCATGTTGCTCATTTTTTATTGTGAAATTATGGGCTCGCCTCCAAGGTACAGCTTAAAGTTTGGGACTTTCCATGGTATACGAGTGAGATGATGGAACTGAGGAGTGTCCAACTCTTCAGAACGGGGTAACCCACAATGCGGGGGGGCGGGACGTGGTTGCTGGACACTGGGTCTCAGTGTGGCGATGTTGTGAGGAGCTGAGACGTTCAAGAGGTGGAGCCCAGTGGGAGTCAGTAAGATCTCAGGGGACACCACCCTGGGACACTCTCGGAAGGACTGAGGGAGCTCTACAATGCTATGTGGGTTCCCTGGTGGGTAGGGCCCCCATCCCATCTCTGCTTGGCTTGTTCAGAGTTGGCCTGTAATCTGATTTTGGCTGTGTGCTCACATTTGCTGAGAGTAAAGCCCTGGGAAACCAGCATAGCGGGAGCGGTTTAATTAACAGAGCTGCTCCGTACATTAGGCTGCCGTGACTTTGCTCAATGCTGACGATGACTGCAGTTTAGCATCAGGGGAAGAAAGCTAGGTAGGAAACGGATCAGATGAAGCAATACTAGGAGTTTATGAAGTCTGCGCATTTTCTCTAGGCTTCACAGGGACCGCTTTAAAACTGGCTGTCACCCGTGCATGAATTATCCCCTCCACCTGGGAGGACAGAGGCCGACAAGACATACACCCACACTCAGGGCACGAGCCACGCCAGCCTCATAATTCTTCCTTATGCTGCTAAAGTGGAGAGTGCTGTGAGAACAGAGATCTGACCCTTGTGATGGCCTCAGAATAAAAAATAAATACAAAAAATAAAAGCCCTGGGGTAGAGGAGGAAAGGGGAGAGGCGAGAAATAAATAATAAACCAGGACGCTATTTACATACAGAGGGGAGGCCTCTGAGACTCAGCTGGGGGGAGGGGCTTCCGTGTCAGTAAGAACTCCGTGATGGAAATAAAGAGACTCTTCCTAAACCCCACATCACCTGAGATGCAATCGGCACGGGTTTGCCTTTGTTTCCTGACCGATCCTAACACAGCAGAGGGGAGGCAGGGCTGTCAAATGCAACTGTGAGATGGGGTATGGGGGTGAGTCTGGTGGTCCCCATGATGACTCAATTATGTTGGCTGTGAAGAGATTAATTAGAATCGAATGTTCTGTTGATGTAAAACCGACTTTTGCATCTGCCATTGGTACCCTCGCTACCGGTTTACCATTACAGGGGATTATATGGCACAATGAAATGGAGTTTATGCATCCTGGGGGACACTCTTAAATAGGTTTACTGTACTTAACTGGTGATGAAGGGGTCACCTAAGAGAAACACCTCTCTCTCTCTCTCTCTCTCTCTCTCTCTCTCTCTCTCTCTCTCTCTCTCTCTTTCCATAAAGAAACTTCCATCCTTTTCCATAAACTATAAACAGATATTCCCTGCCCTCTGGCCAGGCTACAAGCTCAGAGGTAAGTCCCATCACACCTTACTTTGTGCCTGACATCGTAGGATGGTGGAGTCGAAAAGATCCTTGTCAACTCCTTGAAACTAAACGAATCACATCACGCAGCTTCTCTTCCTCAAGTACTAGAAGCTTGGTCCCCAGGGTGGGGCTGTTGGGAGGCTGGTGTCTGGTGGTGCTTGGCTGGACCATTGTGGGGGGTCGACCCACAATGGAAGAGGCTAAAGTAGTTCATGTGGGACTGTTCTCTCAAATAGATGGCTGTGTGACAGCAAGCTGGTTCCTTCTACCTACTCACTGACTTCATGTCTCATCATATGATCTGCCCATCTGCATGCCCCCCCCCCATGATGCCATCCTCCGGGAAGTGATGGAGACAAGGAAGCCCTTACCAGAGGCCAAACAGATGGATCTGCTCAATCATAGATTTTCCAAACGGTTGGATTTTTTTTTTTTTTTTAATTTATAAAGTATCTAGTTTGGGGTGGAGAGAGGCCATGTTACATGATATTCACACAGGGAGAAGTGAGGTACAGAGCTAGAGTCTCTGGGATTTGTGGAGTTTGTCTTTTGGGAATGGGGAAAGAGATGTATATTTACAGGGGTAAGCAGCATCTGTGGACCTGGAAGAAAACTGTCAAGCAAATGCCAGATGAGAGAAATGGCTTCCTGACCCAGCAACATTCCTTTCTTTCGGAGCCAAACTGAGATCAAGATTAGGACCACCCCAGCCCTAATGGACTCAGCCAATGCTGATTAAACGGGAAACAGAGACAAGAATCTGTTATTCTATCCAACTGGCACAATGAGCGACCTTTGGTACTCAAATGTCCCACCTACTGAATAGTCACAGATCAGGAAGGAAGGGGCATCAGGAATCAGAAACTGGATCTCATCTAGTCAGTCTGTGGATGCTGTCTTTCTGACGTGCCCTAAATTTGGATCACTTGGAATGAAGGTAGCACTGTGTATTTGTCTGAAGGTACTCCTAGAATCCCCGTGGTGTTGGGCTCTGTCCTGGTCAGCTTTGTCAAACTGACTCAGCCTAGAGTCATCTGAGGGAAGCCCCAATTAAGGAATTGCTTGGATCGTAAGGACCTTTGCCCATGTGTGGGAAGACTTGTCTTGATTATTAATTGATTAATAATTAATAATTATTAATTGATACAGGAGGGTCCAGCCCACTAAGGGTGGCACCATCCCTAGGTGGGTAGTCCTGGGCTGAATAAGAAAGCTAGCTGAACATAAGCCAATGAGCAAGCCGGAGAGGGAGCCAGTAGGCGTCGCCCTCCAGGTTCCTGCCATGACCTCATCCTGTGGTGACCGACTGTCACCTGGAAGAATCAGATAAAGCAAACCCTAGTTGCTTTTGGTCAGAGTGTTTAATCACAGCAACAGAGCAAACCAGGACAGGGTCCAAGGACCTAGAGTTGAGAGCCTGGATGGGAGACAGAAATGGAAGACAACCCCCCACCTACCCCCAGTAGAGGCAGCCAGTATGTATCATCTCTCCCTGATGTCTTTTGGAGGAGTCCTGGGCACCAACGCTCACAGGCATCACTGGGTTCCTTGACTGGCCACAAAGACAAACGCATCCCAGCATACCATGTACCCTGTGTCACAGAAGTGTCAATAGACTCTGGGTCAAGTGACAGGTTTGCCCCACCCCTCCCCAGGCTCGACCAGTTTCTATCTGGTCTCCTTTGGAGACTTTAAGACTTTCTTTACAGAATGGTGGTGTCTTAGTCAGGGTTTCTATTCCTGCACAAACACTATGACCAAGATGCAAGTTGGGAAGGAAAGGGTTTATTGAGCTTACACTTCCATGCTGCTGTTCATCATGAAAGGAAGTCAGGACTGGAACTCAAGCAGGGCAGGAAGCAGGAGCTGATGCAGAGGCCATGGAGGGATGTTGCTTACTGGTTTGCTTGCTTCTCCTGGCTTGCTCAGCCTGCTTTCTTATAGAACCCAAGACTACCAGCCCACAGATGGTACCACCCACAAGGGGCCCACCCCTTTGATCACTAATTGAGAAAATGCCTTACCGCTGGATCTCATGGAGGCATTTTCTCAACTGAAACTCCTTTCTCTGTGATAACTCCAGCTTGTGTCAAGTTGACACACAAAACCAGCCAGTACAGGTGGTGAAGAATAGAGATGTTCTTGGGGGCTCTTCTATCACCTGGTCCAGATGATGGGTGGGGTGGTGGCCCAAGGAACCTTGAAATGTCCATAGCTATGCAAATGTCATGGACTCAGAGACAAAAGAGAGCCAGACCTTCATTGTGGGGTCAAATGGGCTTTTGTATGATTGACACTGCACATTTCACAAAATATAGGGAAGAATCCTGAGTCTGGTCTCTGTTTTATATTCACTCAACTAACACTTCTTGAGCTGCTAGGTTCATCTGAGACTTCAGCATCGAACATGCAAGTGTGTTCTGTGGCCTCCGGACCTTCTGTTCTGGTAGAAACTCTGCATCTCAAGTGGCCCGAGGCATCATGCTGGGAATTCAGTCACTGTTGCCAATGGTGCTGTGTGCAGAGTGAGGAGTGAGCTGTGAACTGGAGAACAAATGTTAAGAAATACAGGCGGCTGGAGCGATGGCTCACTGGGTAAGAGGATCTCGCGGAGGACCTGGGTTCTTTCTCAGCACCTGAATAGTATCTTACGACCCTCTGAAACTCCAGTTCCAGGGGCTCTGACACCCTCTCTGGCCTGCCTGGATACTGGGCATGCATGGTGCACAACAAATATACTTTTTAATTGTTTGATAAAACAAATGCATTTATTAGCAAGTCATCAGGAGTCATGATTTATTATTCCCATAGGTCTTTGCATCTCTGAACCCTCATCCAAAAAGCTTCCTTTGGTGCTAGATGTAGATTAACACAGAAACTTGGTCAAGGTGCAGACAATTCGAGACCTTGGAGTGCTCAGCCCTTAGCTGGATATCTATATCACATTGCCTCCTCACAAGGCTCAAGAGTCACTGCAGCAGAGATGGAGGGAAGACTGAAAAAGTCAGAGGTGACGATTGATTACACAGGAAAAAAATATGTTTTCCAGGCACAGCAGGGCAGCTGTTCACAAGAATTCACAGCGGAGCCAGGGGTGGTGGTGCTTGCCTTTAATCCCAGCACTTGGGAGGCAGAGGCAGGAGGATCTCTGTAGGTCTGGGGCTAGCCTGGACGGACAATGAGTTCCTGGACAGCCAGTGCTACATAGTGAGAGCTTGTCTCGAGAACAAACAAACAAAATAAGCAAACAAAATCCTAATCCAAACAAATAAAACTAAGAATTCATAGCAGTTATAACAGCACACAATGACCCGTGCAAGCTCAATCCAGACAAAACCCCCAGCATGGAGAGAGGAGGGCACAACACTCCACCTACGGCCGAGGAGCTATTGGTAACTGCCAGTTGGTGGGAGAGGCGGGTTGTTTGTTTGTTTTTTAAAAGCATTACTCTGGGTAAGTTAAGCATGCTCCAGTGGACAGCCCCACACCCCAAAATATAAGGGCTGCATCAATTAGGCTTCTATTTTGATGGTTTACACACACACACACACACACACACACACGCCTGAGTGTGCCCCCCCTAGACACAGCATGGAGTCTCATCATTTTCCAACCTTTGCAATCTTTCCAATCCCTCTCAGTTCACAGGGGCACCCTCATGCCTTTCTTACAACGTAGATGTTGAAGAATCTGAGCTTTTTTTTTTTTTTTTTTTTTTTTTTTTTGATGCTCTGAGTTTCTACCGTCTAGATTCCTCTGACTGCCACACTTGGGGGAGGTTCAAGATACAAATCTGAATTTCCCTCGAAGTGGTGCTGGATCTAGGGGTTGGAACAGAACCAGCTCTCTCCCTTTATCAAGCCCTTACAGGTATGGGGTGCTCTTGTGGGGAGGCAGGAAGATCTTGTCACCTCTTAGTGTGTGACATGACTCCCGGATATCACATGGTGCATTAGTCCACTAATTCCCTGGGGAGATCCAAATAGTGATTTTCTAAACGTCTTCACTAGGTACCCTGAATATTCTGTAAGAAACTTCCATTCTTTGTCATTCATCAGTGAGTTACCCAGTGGTAGGGTTTACATATTAAAGGCAGTATGCTTCTTCTCCTTCACAGTCACATGCCAGTTTAGTTTTTGAGACAAGGTCTCGCCGTATGGCACAGACTGGCCTTGAACTTACAATCCTCCTGTCTCCAAGTCCACTGTACTGGAATGATAGGTGTACATCACTGAGCCTACTTAGCTGTTTTGAGAAAATGAATTTGTTCTGGAAGGTGAGAGTGTTTTTAAGAATTAAAGATTGAACTATATCTGATGGGGCTCAATCCACTATAATTAAAATCTTTGCTGATGCACAGATGGCCACTGGCTGGCCAGTACGAATGCCCTATGTGTGTTCCTCATGTCTTAGGGATTCAACCTTTTAGCCTCAGCTAGAGTGTCTTCCAAACCTTTCCAACTCTGTAAGATGTCCTGCCTTGCATTGTTGCAGAATCTGTCTGTCTGTCTGTCTATTCATCACCTATCCATCCACTAGCTTTTTCCCCCCATAAATTGTTAAGTGTCAAGATAACGAGAAGCTAGGCAGAGAAGACAGGAGAAAATACTGATGCATCTAATAATAGATTGTTATCCAGAATATCCAAAGACATAAAAATGCACATTGCTAAGTGAAAGAAGCCAATCTGAAAAGGATATCTACTGTACGGTCCCACCTATATGATATTCCACAAAAGACAAAGTTATAGAAGATAGAGAGAAGACCAGGGGTTGCCAGGGTCTCTGGTGGTGGTGGGGGATGGACAGGCAGAGCAGGAAGGAATGAAAAACAGCACAGTTATTCTAAACAACATTGTAACAGTGAATACCCACTTTTATCTACATTTCATAATCCACAAACATACAAGGAAGTGTGCATCTCAGTGTAAACCATGGGCTTTGGTTGATGTCTGGCAAGGCTGGCACATTGGTTGCAGTGAGCAAACCACACTGCTGTGGGGCGTTGATGGCGGGAGGTGCTGTGAATCTGTGGCAGAAGGCACATGGAAACTAGACTTTGCAGTGACTTCGTTAAGACCCTAAGGTTGCTCTAAAAGCTCAATGCAATTGCATAAAAACAAAACAAAAACCTAACGAAAGTTAGGGTTAGGAGCAATGGCTGCTCTTGAAGAGACCCTGAGTTGGATTCCCAGTACTCACATGGTAGAATGTGGTACTGCCCTCTTCTGGCCTCCACAGGTATTGCAGGCATATGGTTTACAGACATATATGCAGGCAAAATAACCACACACATAAAAAAGAAAAAGATAGATAAATAAGGAAATAAATAATGAGTGCCTAATGAAGGGCTAGGGCTAGAGAAATGGGTGAGCAGTTAAAAGCATTTTTTATTCTTTGAGAGAACCAGAATTTTATTCCCAGCCCTCATCAGGCAGCTCATAACCTGCTGTAACTCCAACTCCAGGGAACAAGACCCCCATCTTCTGGCCTCTGTGGGTACTGCATTCATACACATGCCTACAAAGGATTCAACTGAGTCACCTAACTTTATCAGTTCTGGGCCTGTGTGAGGCTGAACATTACCACTGGAGGAGTACGCAGAGGGGTAGCCTGCTCACCTCCTGCTGGTCAGGAAGCTCAGAGCAACAAAAAGACTGCGTAACCAGGCTAACTTTCAAAGTCATGTTCCTACTACTTTACCTCCTCCAACTAGGCCCTTCAACCCCAAATTTCCAGAGCCTACTCTCAAAACAAACAAATGAGCGAACAAAAAACGATGAATACTCAGAGCCAAACACTCAATGCAGGAGCCTTCGAGAGCCATTTCAGAGCCACAGTATACCTGAATTCCTTTCCCTCATCCAGGAATGCTGGCTCTCCAACGCGTAGGAAACCTCAGACTCAGAAGGCCCAGCTCACTCCCTTTACCCCGTGACCCATAGAGCGCTCAGCACGAAGCATAAAACCATGTCAAGCTACAGATCATGGAAAATAGTTAAAACTTTTCCTATATGTTCTTCTCCTTCTTTTATCCCTCAATTTATAGATAGCTACATTACATCTGTATTGCCAGAGTATACACTTAGTATATACTATACTCATTCTTGTCAATCCTCAGGTACTCCTGTTTCCATTTGGGGCGCATGTGTGTTGTATTAATTACTAATTAATAAATCCCGTTACGGGTCCTACCCGCCTCTGTGGTTTATGTTCCAAAATGAAAGACACACACACAGCCTTTATAGTTTAATGTGTCTTAAGCAGCACAGTAGCTGGGTGACTGTCTACCCTCCATGCTGCTAGAATCTACTTCCCGCCAATAATTCCAAGTTACAACTTACTAATTTCTGTGTTGCATCTTGACTGCACTTAATCAGCCGTCTGGGCCACGTTTTCTTGGCCCAGAGCCTGAGGGCTCTCCTTGCTTCTCCATCCCATGACGACCTCTGTGTCTCCCTTTCTCCATCTCTCCTAAAGCATGGCGGATCTCCTTCTTCCTCTCCTCCAGGTCCCAAGCCTGGGTGATCCTAAAATCCAGCCTCTGTCTCTCCTCCCCAGCTGTTGGCTGCTGGCCTCTTTATTTAACAATCAGAACCAACTGGGGCAGGTTTCCAGAAGCTACGTGCAGAGCCTGTTGTGCAAATAGTTTTTTAGGGAACATAATTAGCATTAGTAATATAAGCAGCTCTCTCTGAGTGAGTGTGTGTGTGTGTGTGTGTGTGTGTGCGTGTGCGTGCACCACAGTGTACTCAAAGTCAGAAGACAACATTTGGGAGTCAGTTTTTCCATTTTACCATGTGGATCCAGGAATTCAAACTCAGGTCACCAATATTGGTGGCAATCACCTTTCTCTGATGAGTCATCTTGCTAGCCCCTTATTCCTCAATTTTAATTCTAGAACTATATATTGACTATTTACCTCCTTATGTTGATAACTGTCCTAATCATCTTCGGCTCTCTGAAATTAATTTTCTAGAAAATTCCTCAGGAAGAACTCACGGGAGCACTCTTTTCAAAGTTCTTCCCTACGTGCCTGTAAGAATTTTTCTAGATATAAGATGTTAGCTTATGTGCTTTGCTTCCTCAGGCTTCAGAAGTATGTTCCTCTATTTCCTCCTGCATAGCACTGCAATGAGAAATATCCTGAACATCTTTCAGCTTCTTACCCCTCCCCAGCTCCTGTGCTTTGTGGTTTTTTTGTTTTTAATGCTTAGATACTCAAAAGATTTTTCTTTTTCCTTAAAGTCCCATTATTTTAGGAGATTATGATCTGGCATGGGTCACTCTGGGTCAGTATTCTCAGGGCACATGCTATGACATGACCTTTTCATGTGTAGTTTCAAACCTTGTTTTTCTTTGTGTTTCTGGACTGCTTTCCTGAACGGCAGCTTTCAGTGAGTTCTCTTCCCTACTTCGGTTTTTTGTTTTTATTTTCTTTCTTCCTGGATTTGTATTGTCTGTGTGCTGAATCACTTTGACCTCCTCCAGAATTTGCATCTTTCTCTTTAATCTTTTGGGTCACGTCTGTTTCTTTGATTTTTGCACATTTCCCTCTCTCTCTCTCTCTCTCTCTCTCTCCTCAAAGGCTTTATCTGTTGTGTTCATTCATTCTTGTATCTTATCCCAGTTCCATGTCAGAAAACACTTTTTTTTTCTTGTAAGCCAGCTCCTCCCTGGATTTGTGGTTCTGTGTCTGGGTTCTTCCTTTGTGGAGTTCTGCTGGGTCTTCGGATCTTACGTCACTGTCTTGATTTCTTTGTGTGTTCTTGACATGCTCCCTTGTAGCCTTTTGTTTTGTAGGTGTGGTTTCTCTCCTGCATCTTCATTCTCTCTGGGGATGCTGTCCCACTCTTTATTATCTCTTCTTCATTAAAATCACCTTGCATGGGAGGGGATCTGAGTCCTTTATTGCTCACTTCTGCAAAGGTGAAATTAATTTTTCTGAACTTTTGCAAGGAGGTTGAGTTACAGAGAGCCTTTTTAACTTCACAAAGCAACTATTCCTTTTTTTGTTTTTTGTTTTTTTCTGGCAGTGTTGAAAAAAATGGCAGCATGTTTTCTGAGATTCCTGGCTCTTACAGACATATCTCCCATTACCTGTATCTTCTCCCCTTTTGTTATTTCTGTTTCATTTGTTTATACATTTGTTGCCATGCTAGAGAATTGAACCCAGGGGCAAGCATATGCTAAGGATGCAGTACCATTGAGCTACATCCAAAGCTCCCTTTATCCAATTGTGATTCTTCATTCAGTCATTTGTTTCCTAGTGTCTGCATAGGAAAACCCAGAGAGCTTCGAGACTCATGGGTGGGGACGATCCATCCTCTTCAGATCATCCCACTGAGGGTCCACTGCACGTGGACGTGGGGCCGTGAAAGGCAGTCTGTGTTCTGGTAGAGCTAAGGTTCAAACCCCGTGGGGACAATAAGGGGTAAAAACCCTATATGGAACAGCAGGCGTTTGCCAGGCTCCTAGAAACAGCTCCTGACACATGCCTATATCTCTCCATAGGTCTGTGACATTTGGTCACGTAAAAAGGAAATGCCCCTCAAGCCCCTCCTCAGGTAGAGGCAAGGCCATGTAGCCTCAAGACATCCCCACGTTAATGAGGCACCTAGACGCTTAGCCATGCCCCTTCCCAGTTACTATTTTAACCTCGCCCCTCCCTGAGGTCATGGGGGTATGGTCTCACCCACGCTACTCTGCCATGACACAACAATAAACATTCTGAAACCCTGAACTGTCTCTCTTCATTCGATATGGAGAACAATGGAACCCGCCTTCACCTAAAGAGCCGTCTAGCCTCTCCCCAAAGGCGTCCCAGTGTTCTCAGCCATGGCAGCCATCCACTCAACCAATGCAGCTAGCTGGCGCCCAAGCCTTGAACCACGGTCTCCCAACAGGATCCGGCCGCGCTCCTTCCCTTCTCTGCTTCTCCCCATCCTCAGCCCCTCATGTGGGCATCCTGCAGCGTCTGTTCCAAGAGCATAGGAACCCGATGGAGCCGGTTCCCTTCGATCCCTGGGACTCTCGGCTGCTTCCCCCACCCCCGGCTGTGTCTCCCCAGAGGCTTCTCACAGCCTGACACAAGCCTGGGGGCCCATGGGGGTACGTGCCTCCCACCTCTCCCTGGGACCCGCAAGCGCCCAGGGCAGACACATGGGACTTCACTCCATCACGCCATTTGATCCAACACATGTATAGTGCTGTATGAAGCAGAACCCCTCGGTGGATATCCAGATCTGGTGGTACAGGCCTACCATCCCACCTGCCTGCTTTGGAGGCTGAGGCAGGGGGGATCACAAGTTCAAAGAGAGAGCTTACACACTGCCTAAAATGAAAACTAACTACAGGGCTGAGAGATGTACTTACCTTGTGTGAGATCAAGGTTCAGATCTGCAGTTCCAACCAACCAGAAACAAAACCCAGAAAACCATGATTCCAGCCAGCATTCTCAAAGTAGGACTCTGTGCTTTTCAGTAAACATTTATTGTCTATTCCAAGAAGAGATGGCTCACTGTCAAGGACGGCAAGCACCATCTCTTCCCTTCTTCAGTCAGTCTTAGTTTGGGTTACTATTGCTGTGATGAAACTCCACCACCAAAGCAACTTGGGAGGAAAGGTTTATTTGGCTTAAGCTTCCACATCACAGTTCAGCATCAAAGGAAGTCAGAACAGGAACCTGGAGGCAGGAGCTGATGCAGAGACCTCGAACGAGTGATGCTTACCGGTTTGCTCTTGACAGCTTGTTCAGCCTGCTTTTCTATAGAACCCAAGACCACCTGCCCAGGGACGGCAACACCCGCAATGGGCTGAGCCCTCCCCCCATCAATCACTAATTAAGAAAATGTTCTACAGGCTTACCTCCAGCCCGATCTTATAGAGTTATTTTCTCAACTGGAGTTTCCTCTTCTCAGATGACTCTAGTCCGTGTCAACTTGACATAAACCCAGCCAGCACAGTAGCACATGGGCTTTGCTAATGATTAGTCTTTGAAACAGGGACTCACTATGCAGTCCAGTGTGGCTTCCAGCTCCCAAGCCTGCCTCAGCCTCCTGTGTGCCAGAGTAACAGGTGCATTCCACCATGTCTGGCTAGCTGCTAGCTTTGTTTCTGTAGGTTTTTGGCTTGGCTATCTTGCTGGTCTGTCTGCTTTTCACTCGCAGCATATTCAAACCCTTGCCCCTAATATTGTTGCTATCTATTTTTAAAATACCCCAACCATAACTTAGCATTAACTCAGGCTGCTTTTTTAAAAATTACATTAAAGGAGAAAATACATTGAGCCCTTGAGGTAGTGTTGGGTGTTGATTGGACTCTGAGGATGTCTGATGTTTGCCTGTGTCTTAGTCAGGGTTTCTATTCCTGCACAAACATCATGACCAAGATGCAAGTTGGGGAGGAAAGGGTTTATTGAGCTTACACTTCCATGCTGCTGTTCATCACCAGAGGCAGTCAGGACTGGAACTCAAGCAGGTCAGGAAGCAGGAGCTAATGCAGAGGCCATGGAGGGATGTTATTTACTGGCTTGCTTGCTTCTCCTGGCTTGCTCAGCTTGCTTTCTTATAGAACCCAAGACTACCAGCCCACAGATGGCACCACTCACAAGGGGCCCTCTGCCCTTGATCACTAATTGAGAAAATGCCTTACAGCTGGATCTTATGGAGGCATTTTCTCAACTGAAACTCCTTTCTCTGTGATAAGTTCAGCTTGTATCAAGTTGACACACAAAACCAGCCAGTACAGCCTGTATCCCTGCAGCCAACCCAAGTTCAATGCCAGGGCACAGTTCTCTCCTGAGCGCTGTCCCTGCCTCTGCCAAAGCTGGATGCTTTGTCATGTGCTCTCTGGGGTCACTCTCAAACGCTTTGCCTCTGGTGTGCTTTTGCCGGGGAGACCGTAGCCTAAGACAGACACCGGTTGTGTTCCCATAGCATTGACCTGTTCCAACTACCTGCTGATGACTTTTTAAAACGGGATAAAGTGAGCCTAACCATTTGAATGGCCTTTAGTAAAGACTGTTCCTTGTTTACAACGTTCTTATTCTCTCAAGCCCTGGATGACAAGGGCCTTACCCTGGACCTTGGCTTTTCTAGCACTAGGCTTGTTTTCCAGAATTTGGCAATTGTTTAACTGACAATTCTGGGGGTTTTGGTTTTGCTTTATTTGCATGTTGTTCTTTTCTGAGTATGAAGCAACGGTTCTTTTGTCTGTCATTGCCAGAATATCCTTAGTGTTTCACAAAATGCATATTGTTATCTCTCTGATTCTCTGGGGACATGAGTCCTGTTGAGAATGAATCCGGGTCAGGCCAACGCCACGCTGCATCCCTAATCCCAGGGAATGTAACTTAGCCACTACTGAGCCAGCACTATCAGAGCTTGCTTTGCCTCCTAGTTGGAAGTTTTGTCTGTCTGTCTGTCTTCCTTCTTAATGGTGGGCTTTTTACTTTGGCATCCTGCTATCCTATCTCTAGAAGATTCTCAAAGACTTGACTAGGCAGCCTGTGCCTGGGGACAGGTGGTACAGGTGCCTGTCCAGGGAGCTAGGCCTCACCATGGAGCCTATCTCTAGCTTGCACATGGGCCTCGAGGTCATCTCCACACACCTAAGCTTCGTTGTGCCCATGCCCTGCCCGCTGGATCTTGGGATAAGGTATGAATACAGAAGCAAGCATTAACGGTGGACTCTTGAGAACCCTAAACACCATTGCTAAAGCCCCAGCAGGGAGGGTGCTCCATCTGAGTGAGGACAGGATTGGGGGATGACCAAGCAGTGTGTGACAGACTCCATGCTGGGATCTTGATGGCTGGCTACCTTCATGCCATGAGCCTTTTTGCCTGGTGTCAGAAGAGATGTGGACTGCCTTGCTTTCTAAAGCTAACTTTAAATACTGCTGACAGCAAGATGTCTCCTGAACGAAAGCAGACAGGAAGGCGACTGTCTCTCTGTTTCCATGGCTACAGACAGGACGCCACTGGGCAGTGTTCTGAACTCCAGGCATCCTGGGCTCTGCCTGCAGGATGAAGTTTCCTGAGCTTGGAGAGAACTCAGCAACAACATGGTAACTGTTTGTTTTGGCTCCAGCACCTACTGCCTTTTTTCGATGGCAGGGTTCCTTTTTCCAAGGAGTACAAGGGTATCCTCCAGATTACTCCTATACCCGGAAATCTTTGGTAACTGGAGATCTCTCTTTTACCCATCATCTGCAGGTCTCATCACCTGCTTGACAACCTTGACAGCTTCTTCATACCAGGGGACGGTTTTGCAAGCTGAGAGGCCACTTGGGAAGGCGGCAGGCTCTCGGCTATTGCAGGGCATAGGATGGAAGGGGATGACGGTAAGTTTTTACATTACCCATCTTCAGTGCAAAAAACCTTGGAGCATTTGAGGGAATAAAACCATGGAGGCTTTCTTCTGACCTCTAGAATAAGGTATCAGGCGTCACTCTAAGGCTTCTCCTGTTGAGATGACAGAGGCTCCCAGGGTGGCAAATGTTCCCTGATCTGCTGTACGTAGATGCCCCTGTGGGCCCACTCGGCCTGGCGGATGGGTTTCTCCCTGTCTTGTCTCCTTGGATGCCTTCCTGCACCAGGCTTTTGTTTTCTGTCGCAGTGGAACGAATCATGCCGCCAGGTGTTGTGTGGGCTCCGAGCACAGTGTGAAAATACCACTCGCTCAGACCACGTGGAGCAGGGCCGTACCTGCCGCTACGCTTTCATCTCGGCTGTGGCCGCCCACACGCTTTATGGCACAACTTGCCTGTGCTTAAAGGCTCTGAACAAACCTGGAGACCAACCAAGCCACCGCACCCGGGAGAACCTCGGTGTCTGCCTGGAGGCAGAAGTCAGTGATGAGTCGGATGGCAACTTTGTTTTCCGGGTCTGAGGGTCCAGGGTCTGAAACGCCTCCATGATGGGGGCCTTTCTAGCCTGGTTTTAACACTGCCTCATGTCCTCTACCTTTACAGCGTAGTTCTAAGTCATTATTCTTACCACTGAGGCAAGGATGTCACAGTGTGCACAGCCTACCCAAAGGCATGTCCCTGCTGGCATCTGATAAATGTTTCTGGAATTTTCCGCTGGAAATATTTTTGTTCGTTTCAAAGCCATCTTTTCTTCTCAAAAGTCTCCAAGCCTGATGCTTAATACTAAGCATTAAATTTAGAACAGCATTCAAGTTTGCATTGAAAAAAATGCTTTTAGCTGTCTTGGGAACTTAGAGAATACTTAAGCCCCACTCCTTTCCTGCCTCACAATGGAGAGGTCCTTGACAAGTGGGAGGAGGTGGATATGTGTGTATTTGAGACAAGGTCTCTGTATGTAGCCGAATGGCCTTGAATTCACATCCTTCCCGCTTCTGCCTCCCGAGTGCTGGAATTATGGGCCTACGCCACTGTGCCTGGATTGTAGTTCTGAAAGGCTGTCCGAGCTGATGTTGCTGGGGATGGGGTCCTGTCCTAAGAGGCCCCACTGTCCTCCTCAGCCCCCCGCAGAAAATCCAGACGAAAGCGGAGCCCCTTACAGTTTTTCTGCATAAAAGGCCTCTGAGTCCACCAATCCATGCTAAGCCAGAAGGAGGTCCAGAGAATGAACAAGCTCTGCAAATTAGAGAGCATTTAGAACCAAGTGCGCATCCTCCTGTCCCATAGTCATCTCTCCACTGAGCACTCACCTTGGTTAGTGACCGAAAACATATAGGCAGGAAAGAGAGATGGCCAAGCCAGCCTGATTGAATAGAGAAAACTATTTGTAATGAGCTCATTCACAGCCAGATGCACAGACATAAGACCCCTGTTAAGAGGTGTCAAAATCCATTGCCTAGACTGGGGGTGGGGTGGGGCGAGGGGGAGGGGCATCCTTCTACCAGCCAGGAACACTGTCTTTGACTGACAGCAGAAAAAACAAACTTGAGCCTGGGCCTTCATGGCACGAACACGGAACTGATGTGGCCCAAATCAAAGAGCATTTGCTGAATTGTGTCAGATAGGCATTCTCAAACTCTAAACTCTTCATC
This sequence comes from Uromys caudimaculatus, assembly GCA_028551405.1. NCBI lineage: Eukaryota > Metazoa > Chordata > Mammalia > Rodentia > Muridae > Uromys > Uromys caudimaculatus. The sequence continues at coordinate 57,899,532 of CM052717.1, read as the reverse complement.
TCAGAGTAAAAGGCATTGAAGATAGGCAGTATCATTTGGGTTGAGGGGATATTGGGCTCTCCCGTCTCCCGTGGGACACTTCCTGTAGCCGCCCCCTCTTCCTGCCACGGATAGACCTAGGGAAGGGATCTCAGCTGAACTACCGGAGGACCCCGGAACTTGAGGGCTGACCAGCATCAGACATCTCAGTGGCTGTCTTTGTTTATTTACTTATTTGTGTGTGTGTGTGTGTGTGTGTGTGTGTGTGTGTGTGTGTGTACCCACTGGTGTGTACCCCGGCACACATATAGAGATGAGAGAATAGTTTTCATGTCAGTTCTCTCTTCCCACCGTGGGGTGCAAGATATCGGGCAGGTGCAGCACATGCTTCTACAGGCTGAGCCATCTAGACAGCCCCAGTGGTGGTTTGTTTTTTAAAGAGGCATCAAGCCAGGTAGGTGGCCAGCACTTGGGAGGCCGGGTCAGGAAGACAGCAGGTTCAAAGCTAACCTAGGCTACACAGCATTTTTGGGTTGTTTTTAAAGCATCAAAATAAAATTGAACTTGGCAAGACCTCAACAAAGGATCTAGGCTGGCTTCTAGCCTAGTTTAGATAGAGTCTAGATACGGGGCCTAGATCCTTCTTGGAGCTACATGGCCCTTCGTATGCTTGCCTATTTTAGATTAAGGGAGAAGGGGCCAAGGCTATCATGGCAACGCTTGCCATGTCTAAGAAGGTATCCTTTCCTTAAAAACCCAGAGGGTTGCCCCCTCAAGGTATTTGCTCCTTCTGCTTGCCTTCTGGCTCTGCTAAACGCATCTATTATTATGCCAAGAATGATGGAGACATTTCAGAAATCAGAACAGGTATGTGAATGCTAAGGTTTGACTATGAAATGTTCCTCCACAGACTCCCATGTTTGAACACTTGGTCTCCAGTTTGTGGCACTGTTTGGGGAGGTGGTGAGACCTTTGGGCCTGTTCTGCCTCCTCATCCATCCATTCAGATGCAAGGAGCTGCCACCCACATCCTGCTGTAATGGGTCAGGCTGTCCCCAATGGCTGTCTTCACCATTCGATGGCCAATATGCATGAGGCCAAATAGAATCTCCTCCCTCGAGTTGCTTCTGACAAGTAACTAGCACATGGGGTGTGGGATTGCTCCCCACCCACTACCAACACTAACACAGGGGACTCACTGGTGTGCTGACATTGAGAAACTCCAGGCAAGGCAACATGAAGGACACAGCACAACCCCCCAACTCCTTGCATACCCAAGGGGTGACAGAAATCATGGGAAATGGTGGGAAAGGACCTGGGACAAATACCCACCCAATAAGGTGGCTAAGAGAATTGGTTCTGAGCTTTCTTCCTGGCCCAGGTGCTTTCAATCAAGGGTCCACAACTCAGGCCTTAAACAGAGGTCAAGGGTCTGAGCTCAAGCTTACTTTCAGTTATTAGGGAGAACAAGGTTTGCGAAGAAAAGACTATGGTCAGGTCTCCATGCTAGCACCTCAGAAGATGTAGTCATCAGTCATGTGCCCAAGGAAGAGTTGCCTGGCTCGTTATCCCTGGTCAACCGCACATCGTTGGCCCATTTGCCCACTGAACTCACTTTAGGGGAACATGGAAGTCATCAGAGGCCACAACAGGGCCACATGCTTGAGGCAGAGATAGTCCATGCCCTGAGGTCTGGCCTTGGGTGGCTTAGGCAGACCAGTCACAGTACACAATACCAGGTACAGTAGTGTCCAGTATGCACTCACAACCTTCACTCTACAGGGCAGGCTCTACTGTCACATCTTTGAAATCGGGAAACAGGAAGGAGCAAAAGACTTTTTGGAGACCACCCAGCTCACACTAGCACCAGGAGAACTATAATAATATTTTGGTTGGTTCCCATTTTTCTCTTCTTTCTTCCATGGGTCACCAGGAGCAGGAAAAAGAACCTAAGCCATTCTGCAGTACAGCACTGGTTTCTGTTTCTTTTGTGATTTGTTGTTATTACTTCACACACACACACACACACACACACACACACACACACACACACACACACAATTGTTTTGTTTTTTGGTTTTTGAGACAGGGTTTCTCTGGATAACAACACTGGCTGTCCTGAAACTCACTTTGTAGACCAAGCTGGCCTAAAATTCAAAGAGATCTGCCTGAGTGCTGGAATTAAAGGTTTGTGCTACTGACACCTGGCTTGTTACTTGATTTTTAATATAAAACCTCATTAAGTAGCCCGAGCTGGCCCAGAACTGGACACATAGTCCAGGATGGCTTGGAACTTGCAACCTTCTGAGGGCTGGGATTACATGCCTGGGCTGCCAACCTCAACATAGTTTTACTACAATTAATTTTAATAATGATAATTACTATTATTTGCTGTGCTGGAGATCAAACCCAGGACCCCATGCATGTTATGCAAGTGCTCTAGCCCAAGGCCACACCCCTAGCTTGTCACTGATGAATTCCAGAAGCACTAGACTGTTGAGCCAAACCTTTCTCTCACTGGGGTGCTCTACCACTGAGCCACGCCCCCAGCCCCTCACTGGGGGATTCTAGGCAGGGGCTCTACCACTGAGCCACGCCCCCAGCCCCTCACTGGGGGATTCTAGGCAGGTGCTCTGCCACTGAGCCACACCCCCAGTCCCTCACTGGGGGATTCTAGTCAGGGCTCTACCTCTGAGCCACGCCCCCAGCCCTTGCCCTTGTTTTTCTCCCTGCACAGAATTTCGGACCCAACACTAAGTTTTACCCATGAATTTACAAACACAGTGAGACTCATCAGTCCTAGCCTCCTAGCTATGTCCCCTTCAGTTCTAGGCAAAGGAAGACAGGACTCTCCACTGGTAGACAGGGTGGCTGTGGAAAGCAAGATGTCAACCCAGAACTGGAGCAAGGAGTCTGCCCATAGTCAGCCCATAGCTAAAACCCCTCCCCCTCCTCCCTCTCTGTTGACAGACTCTGGACCTCTTCCACAACTGCTCTGGGAGCTTAGACTGTGAACTCACCAGGTCATCCAATGAAAGTGGCTTTGTACCTTAGTTGGGATGCAAAGAGATGTGTTTGCCACAAATCTTTTGGTGGAGACACACATATCAAAACCCGCAAGCGCGAACAGAGCTTCATGCCTGGGTTTTGCAGTGTGTCTCCACCTCCCTCGCTGCAGAGGCTGAGCCTGACTTTCAAAAAAGGGCACTGCAGCCCTTAGCAAATTTCCAGAGGAAAACTCATGCTTGTCCCTGCCAGGGGCCCCAGGTCTCCTTCGGGGATTTCCTCCAAGGGCCTCTGCAAACAAGAAGGAACTATGGGTGAAAAAAAAAAAGCCAAAAATGCGGGGAGTGTCAAAGGCATGGAGCATTGTTGATTCCTCTGTGTCTGCCTGAATATTAGATGCAAATAAGTGCTAATAAGTACAGTTGGAGAAGCTAATGGAAAAACCACCCTTCCCAGGAGGATTGCTGCACACAGGGCAGCTACAATGGCCTGACTGACTATCCGTGCTTTCTAGTCATAGGGAAGCCTGTGTGGACTGGCTCTAGGGAATAAAGCTGTGTAAACTTGTCTATGAAGGCACTTGCTGTCCAAAGGCTGCTTCCAGCTTTGACACTGTGCTGAGGATGGAGGTTCCCATCATCTCCCCACTGGGCTGTGTGCCAACACGTGCATGAGGGTCGACATGAACAGGCGTGTGTGTGTGTGTGTGTGTGTGTGTGTGTGTGTGTGTGTGTGTGCATGTGCGTGTGCATGTGCGTGTGTGTGCATGTGCGTGTGCATGTGCGTGTGTGTGTGTGTGTGTGTGTGTGTGTGTGTACTTACCCTCCAAAGGATGCACACTGCTGAAGAGGTTCTCTTGACCAGCAGCCTTCTGAGACCAAATCCCCATGATAGCTCAGGCCTAGCTGCAGATGTGGACCGCCCAGTGGAGCTGCGGCTAGGACTCTGGGTGGGGTGACAAGCTGGAGGTGGAGGAGCCACAAAGGCATGGGGACTGCAGCCTCAGCTGGCTGAAAGGCAGGTGGCTTTTTACCCATTCCCATCTTTGTTTCTATTTCTTCTACTTGCTCTGACAGTGTTTGGATCTAGGTTGGGATTTCTACTGCCCCGTTCTTCCCGACTCTTGACTCCTGCCCCTCGAATCTGTCACGTTCAACTGTCAAGGGGACATATACTTGCACCTTCCTTCCCGTGGGTAACTTGTACAGCCGGAGGAGCTGCATAGGTCTTAGCACAGCCCAAGCCTCAGACCATCTTGAGCTCCAAAGACAGTACCCTGGCATTCCACTTTGAAACTGGGGCAGCTGGGCCAACCCCAGCTTCACGCCATCTGGATTTGTTGACAGTAGCACCTTGGTGGTATCTTAGTTTCCTCTTTTGTAAGGTGAGGACAACAGCACATGCTACATTGCTGTGAAACTAAAAGGGATAAAAGGGTGTGGTGGCAGTGTCTGTAACCCCAGCACTTGGAGGCTGAGAAAGGAAGATCATGTTTGTGATTTGCCTGGGCTACACAGCAAGCTTGAGGCCAGCCTGGGCTACACAGAGAGAACCTATCTCAAAAACAGAAACAAAAACGAAAATGGAAGGAAGGTCACCATATGCTTGTTTGCCATCTCAAGTGCCCTGAAGAGGATTCTTGGATACTCTGAGCTTCACAGGGGTCATTAAAGAAGCCCCACGGCCACTCAGGTCTTCCAAGATTGCTAGTGCTGGAGGCCCCCTTGCCCTCCACATCTCTAGTGTTAGAGGCTCTGTTCCTTATCAGGGCTGCCACACCCTTATCTGGACACTCAAAGGCCACAGGTCCACCTCAGTCTTTAACTTCATCATCACCCATCTGGGATGGAATTGGGCCAACTAAACAACCAACTAACCAACCAACCAACCAACCAACCAACCAAACAACCAGTCCACTTATGGAGGGGAGAGGCTGCAGGCTCCACTCTGTTTTTCTGGAAGCTTCTTTGCAGTTTGGTTTTTTGTTTAATTTCATTCCGTATGCCCCTTCAAGACTAGGCTTGTTTACTGGTTTACACAGCTGAGAATAGTTACTAGATGCACAGTCAGCCTTTCCTCCTAGTGTCTGATTGCCCCCTGCAGGTCGGGGCTCCTCTTCTCTGGAAAACTATGATTTGAATCCACAGCCCTGGAACCGAGTCCCGGTTCAACAGTTGTGCTGTGTGGCTGTGGGTCGGAGACTTCCCCACTCTTTTATTCTATGGATGGATGGAGGGGAGAAGTTGCTTGCTTCAGCCCTCAAGCCGGTGCCAGATAGACGAGTAAGGATGAAGTTCTCAAGCGAGATTCCGGATCACTGGGCACTTGTGGTTAACTACAGGAGTAAGTGCGAACAAGAGACAAGGCCTTGACCAAATTCCACGCGGACTGTAGTTTGGGAACCTACCTGAATCTTTCTGCGCATCAATCCCTTTGCAAGCCCGAGGCCGCTCAGCTTTGGGTTTAGAGCACAAGACCCTGCCTGCTGGCGCCTTTTCTTTTTTTCCCAGGTCAGCGCAGGGTTACCCAGTGTCACCACTGGGGCAGTGGCAGCTAAGAAGCTGCGGAGTGGAGCCAAGCGGCAGACAAGAGTCCAGCACTCGGGGATCCCCCAGCTGGGCGCAGCCCGCGCCAATACCGCCCCACCCCCCGCTGCCGCCCGACCGCGCCCAGCGGCAGCTCCTACGGAGCGCGCGGCCAGAGGGGCCGCGGGAGCCGCAGAGCGCGCGTGGGCGTGGCGCCCGTGAGCTCCCGAGAGGGCAGAGCGATCAGGGAAGAGATTTCCCCCATCTCTGCCGTGCCACCGGGATCGCCGCTTTCCACCGTGGGGCGGGGCCCGGACTGGGGGCGGGGCGCCGGGCGGGCGCGGCGCTATTTCCAGCCTTGCCGGAGGCTTCGCTCGCACTTCGCTGGGAGCCTTCCCGGCGCGTGAGCCGGATCCGGTGGCACCGCGGAGAAGAAACAGGACCGGGCGGTGGCGGCAGAGACAGGGGGACGCACCCGGTGCAGAGGACCCAATAGGAGCACGCCGCCGCAACCTCTCCCGCGCGCTCCGGTCGCCGACTCTACGCCGATCGCCCACTCCCCGCACCTTGGACTACACCGAGAAAGAGACGCAGCCTGGCCCGAACTGTGGCGGCGGAGATCCTTCTTGCTTCCCAAGAGCCCGGGAGGAAGATTCTCCTGCCGCCAAGAACCACGCCGGACCGGAGGAGCCCGTGGCCTGGAGAGCGCCGGCTGTGCCAGGTAAGTGGCTGTGCCTCACACCACCCCTGTTCCCTCTCTATGCTGGTAGTTCACCCGAAGGGATGTCCCTGGAAACCCCAGGGTGAAACCCGGACCGTTCTGAGCGCAAACCCCGCCACTAGACATGGTTCAGAGTCCCATGCTGCAGGTGCTGGTGGGGCGTGCGGTGCCTGGGTCTGGCGGTACTTTGGGGACCAGCCCCGGTGAGTGGGAACTTTAATTACACTTTGGATTCTTGGTTTTGTCCGCGCCTAGGAACTGCCTCTCTTTCTCCTAGGGCTCTCCCCGAGGACCTTTTGCTCCTCCTCCTAGCCCTGGATGCTGGGTGCGTGTAAGCTGCTTTGGGCGCTGAGCAGCGAGTGCCCGAGGGCCGGGCTGGAGCGTCCAGAGCGCCTTGGCTTTGGCGTGCGCTTGGAACTGGGACTTAGAGGCCAGTTGGGGCGCGTAAGGCGAAAGGGGAAGTTACAAGCGACCTTGGCTCCCTACCAGGAGGCGTAAGGTGTCCCTCCGCTCCATCGCGCGTATCTCCACCCCTCAACTCTCTAGGGCCCCGGCCTGTTTTGTGCTCCCGGCGAGTGTGCGTGCGTCAGCGATCGCAGGGAGGTGTGTGCATGCGTGTGTCCCCGAGTGCGGGAGTCGGAGCCTCCGGCGACTGGGGGTAGAGGACGGTGAGATGATCCGCTTTGCGGCCGGACCGAGCCCAGCTCTAGAGGCAGTTGCAACTTCACCTGCTGCGTGGGGTTGTTTTGCTCGTACTCCGGCCTGGCCAGGAGAAGGTGCGTTCTCGGGTTTGGGCAGGGTCAGAGGTGGCGCTTGGGCATCAAGTGACCTCTCTCTATTTCCCGCGCAGTACTCCAGACCCTAACTTTAGTTATTCATCTTATCTCTGGGCCCTACGGCCCTCACCTGGAGCTGTAACAGTCGAGGAACTGTGCCCTGGATTTCGGGCATACTGGTCGGATCTTGGAACAGTCTGTCCTGCAGCCATTTCGGCATCACTGGAGATGCATCTCTGAGCCGCCTCCCAGCAGGACCCTAAGCGTGATTAACCCTAAGGGGAACAGGCTTCTGGGGCTCTCTGTATCTACGGATGTAGCCAGACAGCAGGCCAAGTGGGAGATTCAGTTGGGGGCAAGGACATAGCTCTAGGTGGCAGGGTGGGTAAAGGGGTAAAAGGCAGGTTAACTCTTTCCCCACCTTCCTCCACACTCACAGCATGAGCTCCTGCCACCAAGTCCACTTTCTTTGGGTTCACCTTGACCCTTTACTGGTGGGTAGGGGACCTTGCCTTAAGTCCCACCCTGGTGCAGAACAACTTTTGACCTGTAGAATTCTCCTTAAAAATGACCTACCACCATGGCATCTCCTGGTCCTGTCCCAAAAGGGATGTTGGGAAGAACGAGGGAGGGACGGTGGCTCTCATAGAAGAGCTTTCTTTTTCTTTTTAGCCAGAGTCTCACAGTGTGGCCCAAGCTGGCCTGGAACTCATAACCTCCCCCTGCTGAGGGCGGGATTACAGGTGCGCATTCTCTTTTAATCAAGCCATCCCATCACCTACAGGCAGGAGGGCCAGGGGTCTCTTGAGAAGAGTGGAAACGTTCTGGGGACTTCTGCAGATTGGCCTCCTCCGAAAAGTGACACCCAGCAGAGGTGCCATTCAGACCCTGAAAAGACTGAATCAAAACGGGTTGATCAATAACGCAATCACATGTGAACACAGAAAACCTCAAAGTCTGACCCTATCCCATCCTTTGGCGGAGTCACTTGGGACACATGAGTGGTACAACTTATTTATTTATTTCCCCGGAATCAGACTTTGTGGGAGTGAATTATTGTCCCCGGCTAATGATTTTTGGGTTTGTTTTGTTTTTTTTAAAAAAGACCCCAAATTTAAAAAGTCAAGGCTTTCTTAAAGCAAGGTCAAGGATTAATTATTTATAGAGAGACATCAATCAGCCAGGGATGGGGGTGTGTGCTCATTTATAAATTCCCTGAGTGGGCAAAATGAAATCTATTTTTCTCTGGCTCCAGCTAGGAAAGAAGAGATGGTTTGTTTGACCCAGGATATTTTCTGTTGGAGATGCCTTTTCTATCTTGTGGCTAGAATATCACTTGGGAAATTTTATGCATATTTGCTGTGTTTCCATAATGAACATTTACTGATTACAGAGTACCAAGGGAATTTCATTTTTTAAACATTTATTCAGATCTCTGTTTATGTAAGCTAATAAGTCTGGGAAAGTTCAGCTAACTATCCCCCCACCCCCGAGCCCCATAGTTGTTGGGCAAGCATGCTTGGCAGGTTCATCTCAGCATTTGCCTTCCATTCACTTACAAGGATTGGAAATACGGGCTGGCTGCTTTCCTGTACTTGACTTGAGTTCGCTCCAGCCGCTGCTCTTTGTGGCTTTGCTGATGGAAGAGAGGTTGATGCTCAGAGCTGTGATTGCTGTTTTGCTGGTGTGTGTGGTGGGAGAACACCACTGTGGCCCCTGGAGCGCTGATGGGGGCAGACAGAGAGGGTGTGGCCACCATCTGACTTTCTTGCCTCTTGCCTCCCACTCACCTGGAGTCCGATACCCATTTTAGTGCCCATGTATCCTCACCTCTCTGGTTTGCCCATGAACGACAGCAACAACGGAACAAATTATAGTCAGTAAACACAGGGAGCAATTGCCCAGCCTCTGAGGTAATCAGAAGGTAATGAGTGCTCTAAAAGGAGGTTTATATAATGCTGGCCAGAGGAGGTCAAGACAGCCCTGCAGAGGGAACGGCCAAAAATAAAACAGATGAGTAAAGGTGTTGTCTGTATGCATATGGAGCCTCGGTCTCGGGACATTTGCTGGAGGTGGGCAGCTTCCCTGTGACACTGTGGTGACCAGAGGATCCTGGGTGCTTTGCCCTTGGAGCCGATTTCTAGATGTGTCTGGCTTGAGAGCAGCTGTGTCTTTTCCTCCCAAGAAAAAGCTGCCCCCAAATAGAGGAGATTCACTGGCTCAGGTAACCTGGGGACAGCTGCCTGAGCTCAGGTGGCAGATGATACTAGAGACGTCAGCTCATTTCTTATTGGCTGAAGGGTAAGTGACCCTCCGGTCAGTAAATCACTGTGGCAGAGGATGTGACTTACAAATCGGTAGTGTAAAGAAGTTGTGACTTTTACCCTCTGTGAAACTACCTGTCATTTGTGATCTGGTGTTGTAGACAGACTCACTGGGACTTGATTGTGGGTGGTTAGGAATTCAGAAGAGCACTTGGGGAAGGCTGTGTAGCAATAGACAGCCCTGGGCCTAACCTCAGAACTACCTTTCAGGAAATCACAGAGTTCCAGAATCCAGGCCGGGAGCTGTGGGGTGTCAATGTAGCTGCCTTCCCAGGCTGCTAGGCTGGGGCTTGTGTTCTTTTTCCCTACCTAGAGGACTCTACTTCTGGGGAGCTGATGCCGAGGGTGGGAAGGGTTGTCTGGTGACAGTGAGGGTATGATATCCATCTCCTGCCAAATGGGGCTTGTTCTGGTGAATGACATTTATTTGAACTAAACTACAATTGTCATCATTGAAATGCGGAGTCAAATGACTCTTGTCTCACACTCCCAGGGCTGGACCGCTTGTCCGTCTCCTTCATTCAGCTACCAGTGAGTGTTGACTGAGGATGTATTAGACGTCTGTCACTGTGCCAGGTCCTGAAGACAAGGTGAGGAAAGGGGGTGCAGTCCCTGCCCTTGTGTGGCAGAGACTTCTCTGTCATTTATCGCTCCAATCTATGCCAGACAAAGGCATTATTAGAAAAAGCGGATGCCCAGGGGAGTCTAGGCTTGAGAAAGACCGGAAGGGGATGCCTGGGTTGTTTCCTTACTGCAATGGACTCCGTGTGTGCTAAACAAGTGCTCTACCACTGAGTTGTGACCAAAGCATGAATATCTAGATTGTTATGAGCCCTACGAGAGAGAGAACAGCTGTCTTAGACTGAGGGCCTGGAGGTGGGCAGGGTGAGGAAACACGCCTCACCTGCTGAGATGGTTGGTATGTTGCAGGTGATTTGGAAAGGATGCCAGAGGAAAGAGAAGAGTAGGCGTGGCCAGTAGGCTGCACAAGGGTCCCTGCTGAAGGGACATAGGATGAATTTTTCTGGCCACCAGCTGTGAGAAGACCTCTGCACACCACTGGCAAAATAAAGGAGAGGGCCAAGGGTGGACCAGGCAATGTGGTGCCTTCAAGACCAAGTGTGTTAGGAGTTGAAACTTCTTTCACCTAACTGCTGTGGGTTGGGGAGGCCTGCGAGAAGGGAGCCACAGGGAGCCTGCAGGGTCAGAGCCACAGCTCCAGAGGAATTGGTTTGGGAGGGGACATGGTGAGACTGTTGAGGTGAGACTTGTGGGACACTAGGAAGAACCCTTGTTTCCCTAAGACTGTGGTCCCCTGGGGTCCTGAGCTCCAGTCCATTCCAGGACTGGGTGGTCTGATGGCTGGAATGCCACCAAGTCTCTCCCTCAGCCCATGTCCTTCCTACCACACTGGCCAGTTAGGTTCTCTGCTGCTCTGAGAGGCCACCAAGACTAGCCAGGTGGTTGCGGTGCACACCTTTAGTCCCAGCACTCGAGAGGCAGAGACAGGTGGGTCTCTGGGAGTTTGAAGTCAGCCTGGTCTACAGAGTGAGTTCCAGGACAGCCAGGGCTACACAGAGAAACCTTGCCTCGAAAAACAAAACAAACAAGCAAACAAAAAACCCCACCAAGACTAAAAGCAGCTAGGAGAGGAAAGGATTGATTTCAGCCATGTCACAGCCTACTACACAGAGAACTCAGGGCAGGAGCTCAGGGAGGAATCTGGAGGCAGGAACTGAAGCAAAGAGCTTGGAAGACTCCTGCTTACCAACTTGCCCTCTTTGCTCATGGTCAGCTGCATTTCTTATACCTCCTAAGACCACCTGCCCCTGGGCCCTTCCATGTCAATCATTAATCTAAAACACGCCTCTGGCCAGTCTAGTGGGAGCATCTTCTCAATTAAGGCTTCCTCTTCCCAAATGACTCTAGCTTCTGTCAAGTTGACAAAAAACCCTAATAAACATAGTAGTCAAAGCTCAAGTACTTTCACCACTTTATTCTCTGTGGCCATAAAAAGCCACAGCACATAGTAGGCACTTAGTGAGTGACAGCCTTGCCAGGGATCCTGGGTGAGGACCCTGTGGATAGCTGAACTGTAACTGACACCTCTCTGCTAAGCTAGATTTACTGGGGAGCCGCCTTCTCCCAGGGGAATGGTCCCCAAGCCGTTTCTCCACCTGTCACGTGGTTGATCTAACCTGACAGTTGGCTGGCATCTGCCCCAGAAAGAACTCTTCCTCATGCCCTGTCATCTTTCCCTCCTACCACTCGGTACCAGCTTCCGTCCCTTTCAGAGGCTTTGCCCAAGGCTTAGAGCTTCCCCACTCCCTCTGATGTCTGCATCTCCTCAGGCTGTCTGCAGCTTAGGGACCTGGCTTCCCCACAGATAGCATCCCTGTCCCCCAGGCTCCGTCATCTTCCAGAGCTGGGGTGGGGGAGAGCAGGCCTGTGAGTCACTCTACTTCCTGGTGTACCCATGCTGCTGGCTTCGGGCCCTGAGCTGAGTGGCTGCCGAGCTGCAGGCAACAGCCCAGGTCGCTGTCACCTTGTCCTCACTCTGCCTGGGCCAGAGCCAGCTGCTTCCAAGCACGGCCAACCTTAGGGACGAATGCAATGGCGGGCAAGGAGAGGTTCTAGGCGGTACAGTTTTATGCTTGTAACCCTTGGTCTTTCTGAGGCTCTCTGCCTGAGGGCAGGCTGTTCATCTCCACTCTCTCTGTTAGTGAGTCCCTCGTGGCTGTCTGCAGCTTGCTCAGACTTTCTGTTCAGGCTGGCCTGGCCGCCTTCTGCTGTGACAACTAGCTATCCATGGACCACTGGCCATACCCAGATACCCATCAGTGTGGAGGTTAACACAGCAGAGCCCCTCTGAGGATGTTCTCTTTCCCAGGCACAGATTGACTCATGCCTTACAGACAAGTCATACCCATCTTTGAAGCTGACTCTTTTGGGGGGCGGGGACTGACTCATTTGTCTGGACAAGATTCATCTGCCTAGTCTTGTGAGTACTGAAGCCTTCCTCCAGCCTTGTTGGGGGGGCAGGGTGTGCTTCCTGTATGTGGGGTAAGAGATGGAGGCAGTACTTGAAGGGGGAACCCCAGCATCCAACAAATACTAGCCAAGGTCCTTCTACATGTGGGGCTTCATACCTAGCCTTGGGGAAGCTAGGCCTATGTACTCAGGCCTCAGAGCTGGTGAGAATGTTGCTCTTTTCTGCTGTGTCAGCCATGCAGAACTTGGCATGGAGTAGCCACAAGTGATTACTGACTGTCAGGTCTGGAGACCTAAGCTTTCAGTCTGTCTATACTAATGGAGTCTGTGTGGTACAGGATATCTACACTAGCTGAGCTCGTGCCTAATACATATAGTCTGTCTCCACTGGCTGAATTAGTGTTCGATATAGACAGTCTGTCTACCTTGTGGAGCCAGTGTGTGGTCTGTGAACCCTCATTGAGTCTTGGGAGCGAGTACTGGGACCTTCCATTTAGTCTGTGTCTTATTCTCTAGGGCCTTTCAACATGGCTCAGAGAGCTCAAACTCTCTAGCTTCAACAGACTAGACTCTGCCCAGGCCTCGACTTCCCTTTAGACCGTAGCCTGACCTGTCAGCCTTTGTCTCCCAAGTCTTGGGTAGTTAAGCCAAATGGGCAGTACAGTCTGTCTACACTGTTGGAAACCAGTATGTGTAGTCTTTTTGCACAGGTTGAGCTAGAATATATATATAAATCTCCCTGTCTACACTGGTTGAGTCCCCAGTTGATGGTTTACCTATTTACACTGGGTGAGCCCAGCTCACTATGAAGTCAATGGGTACATCACTGGAGCCATTCGAAGCAGACATTCATGGCCCTGCTTGAGTTTGACGTTCGATCCAGGCAGATTACCACGCTGCTTGAGACAATGAGGGAATGGTCGGCCTCAGGCTTACCAGAACCAGTATTCTGGTTTCTCTGGACATGTCTGCACACTGCTAGATGATTTTCTCTTCTAAGAATATTTCCCTACCTTTCCTCCCACACACGTCTGGGTTCCACGTGGATCCCATTTCCCGGTGATGGTCCCCACGGTCTTCCCTTGTCTATAAATCCTTTCAGCAGAGGCTGTCTCCTGTCCATGCTGATGCCACCTCTGCCATCCCTCCTGGCGGTCACTCATACACATTTATCTTCGGAAAGTCATTTAGTGTGGATTGCTGCCTTAGTGTGCATAGTAAATTGAGTTTCTCCTGCTTGGGTCTGTACTGCTGTTTTCTGCTTAGATATGGGGCCTCATGAGGTTTGGCTTCATCTGCAAATCTAATTTCATGACCATTCATCCTGTGAAAGAACCATCTATGCCTATTATTTAACTCTTCTTCATTTCCTCTTCCATGAATTAAAATGTCAACCGACAGCCATAGCAACCACATACACCCCTCCCTCCACGCCAGGGGGCCACCTCTGGGCTGTAACTGAAGCTGGTACCCAGAGTCAAACTGGTCTGAATCTCAGCTTTGTCCCTTAGTCATTGTGGGCTAGGACTTGGTTTCTTCATCTATAAAATGACAGTAATGATAGGCCCCACCTCCTAAAGCAGGTAAATCTAGCAGCTTTTGGAAAATGATGGAGCAGCAGCTGATGTTGTCGTTATACCGTCCTTGTGTTTGGTCTCTTAGCCTAACACCTTGGTCAGGATATAAACTGATATGAAAAAGACGTGGGGCTGGGCATGTGGCTCCTCTGCCAGTGTCACCTTAAGTCTTTCTTTAAAGGAGTTATTTGTAGTGTGTGTGTGTGTTTGTGAGTGAGAGAGAGAGAGAGAGAATGTGGGTGTGCATGCATGTGTGTGAATTTGCGTGTGCGTGTGTGCACACATGCATGCATATGACTGTGTGTATGCATGTCTGTGAATGTGTGAGAATGTGTATGCATACGTACACGCACATGAAAGTGTGTGCATGCAGCACATGTGTGTGTGTGTGTGTGTGTGTGTGTATGTGTGTATGAAGTATACCATGTGTGTGTAGATGCCCAAGGAAACGAAAAGGGCATCAGATTCCCCAGGTTGCCATTATAGGCAGTTGTGAGCTGCCTGTGTGGGTGCTGGGAACCAAATCTGTATCTTTGGGAAGACCAGCAAGCACTCTTAACTGCTGAACCATCTCTCCATCCCCAAAATTTTTTAAAAAGTTTAGATATTTTTAAAAATTAAAATAAAAAAAAACACAGTTTCGTAGTAATAGAGTGATGTGTTTTACAACTGCATTTTAAAGGCCTTTGTTCTGATTACAGCAAGGAAACACAAAACTAAGTGGGCTATATATGACCAACACAGTGACTGTCCGTGAGCTGGGTGGGCCTTGTGTTCCCAGCACCAGAGCAGGAATCGATGTGGCTAACACACACCTCAGAGTCCCCTTTTGGACTACTCCCGTCGCTCCCCTTCACCACATGTAACTAATGGCACCGGTTTGTCTTCCTTGCGTTTAAACTTGGTAACGTGGAGTTGTAGCCGGTGTATTATGGCTGGGCCAGCATCCTGCTTCGGAGATTCGTCTGTATTGGGTGCCATTGTTGTCTTTCCGTTCTGATTATTCTCTAGGGCCCTCACCATGGTTTGTGGGGTGTCCATCAGGCCTGTGTGTGGAAGGCTTTGTTCCCAAGGTGGTCTAATTGGGAAGTATTATAAGCCAGTAAGAGATGGGGTACCATGGGAGATCTCTGGGATCGCATGCCCAGAAAGGGATTGTGGTATCAAACTGTCATCTCTGTCTTGCTGCTTCTTGGCTCCAAGATTCTTGGTGCACTGCATTATCATTTGGCATCCGTGGGACTGACTGATCATGTGCCAGAAACTCTAGAGCCATGAGCTAAAATAAAACCTCTATTTCTGTTTACAAATTGACCGCCTCGTTTGTTTTGTTATGGCAAAACAAGGAGCTGGCTGGTCCCTTTCTATCGTGTGGACATGGTCCTTTATTTACTTGTTCCCCTGTTGGGTGACATTTCGGTTGTTCAGATATTTTGAACATTACAAAACACGTTGCAGGCATTTTGCATGTGTTTCTTGGGTACATTTAACATTTTGGAGAAACATGAACTTAAAGTTTCTAGGTTGGGGGAACACATCTTTTCTAGAACCTTCAGACAGGTTTATAAAGTGGTTATTCACCCAGGCATGGACGTGCACACCTGTAATCTCCATGCTCAGGAAGGAAAGACCAAGGATCATGAACTCAAGCCCAGCCTGAGCACTGATTGAGACCATGTGTGTGTGTGTGTGTGTGTGTGTGTGTGTGTGTGTGTGTGTGTCTACTGCCTTAGTCTCCTCTCAACAGTTCTGTGTGAGGTTCTGGTCGCGCCATCCCTTCCAATGCTATGTGGTTGGCTTTTGTCATTTTAGCCATCCCGTGACAATGTAGAACTATCACACTGGTTTTAATTTGATGCCTCAGATGACTAATATAGCTTCTTTTTTGCCAAGGATATTTTGAACCTGAAAATATTCTTCAACAAATCTTGAAATTCCCTTCCACCCCCAGATGATAGGATTCTTAAATGTCTCTAGGTGTGTTTGATTCCTTTCTGGGGAAGTTCGAATCTGCTTGCCTAGAAGGCAGGAGATGAAGTAGATGACATATCTGTGTGAGGCTGGGGACAGACACCATGACTCTTGAGTTTTTCCCATGGGATTCATATTCACTCTGTGTCCCAGTATCTAAGACCATCCTAGCACAAAGTAAGGCTCCATGAAAGTCCAATGGATAAGAGCTGCCTATTGGTCTTCTTAGCCCCTTCTACCCAACCTGACTCAACTGGTATTTAGTAAACTGACCTGTCATAAGGACTCCAGAAGTTGGGTTGGTTCTTACTCCCTAGGGGATATCCCATGCTGGGAATCTGTTTCCTCTAGTGGCCTTGCTTCTCCAAAGCCAGCTGTGATGGAGCAGGACCCATGCTACCCAGTGCTACAAACACCAGCCATTAAAGAGCATCATCTCTTAGCTGGGCCTGGTGCATGGGCCTATAATCCCAGCCATTCCAGAAGCTGGGTCAGGAGGAATCACAAATTCATGGCCTACCTAGGCTACAGAGTGTGTTCAAAGCCAGTATGGGGAACTTAGCAAGACCCCACCTTGAAAGAAAAAGTCTGAGAATATAGCCCAGTGGTCCAGGTAGGAGGTAATTTCCCTTGCCTAGAATCTAGCAGTGGAAGACTCAGTGGTAGTTGGCTCCATCCCTTAGGTGCCTTCATCTTCATCTTTGACTGGTACCTGCTGTTGGGTCCCTTCACAGGCATCTAGAAGTAATCCCAGCAGTCAGAAGCAGAGGCAGGAGGATTTCTGTGAGTGTCAGATCAGATTGCTTTATGGAGTGAGTTCCAGGACATCCAGGGCTACACAAAGAAACCCTGTCAAGGGGTAGGGGGCAGCACCCCCTTCTTATGTCATGAGCTTCTCAGCTTCCAACACCAACCTTCTGTAGCTGGCATGCTCTCTATCGAGTGGAAGCGAAGGGGAAGCTTGTGTCTGGTAAACCATCTCAACCATTCCTGCCACCATTTGACCATAACAATACCTTCTGCCTTTGGCTGCATCTGGCCAGCTTCCTTACAATCTGACAGAAGTCTTTGGGAAAGCAGTGTGTGACTGGGAAACGAGAGCCCTGGGTCAGAGTCCTTGCAATGGCTATGCTGCTGTGCTTCATGTCCCTGTATCCTTAGGGAAGGGAGTACACACACACACATACACACACACACACATACACACACACACACACACACACACACACACACACACACACACACACACCTCAGATGCAGCCTGTGCAGAATGCTAAGGTGTCTAAAGTTTGACAAAGAGGGTTAGAGATTCCAGCTAGGGTCAGCTGTGCTGACCCTCAAGAGACCACGCCTCCTAGATTAACCAGAGTGAGCCCACCCCTGAGGACCAGCAGTGCAAAGTCCACAGGGGCAAAGACACTGGGTGCCCAAGAGACTCGAGTGCATCAGATTCATTAGAGAATTCTAGAAGGTTTTTTGGAAGAAGCCAACTTGGGACTGCTTATCTCCAAGGCAAAGAATGAGAACTCTGTCTCGGTATTGGGAGAAACTCTCTCCGAGGTTTGGGTTCAGAGGACACCGTCTGTGGGAGCCAAATCCAAGTCACTTTAAAATAGGGCAACAAATGACTCCACGCACACATTGTTTATGGAATGTGTAGGCAGGGTGTGAAGATGCAAGAACTAAAAGCAGTTTGGGAAAACAACACCTTTTTTTTTTTTTTTTTTTGGAAGTCAGATTAGAAAGGTTTATGCTCCCTCTGTGATAACCAATATGAAAGGTTTATCAACGTATAAAAAAAAAAGCCTGACATTTTTTGCGAAATTGATTTGAAGACTTGGCAGATTTGAGGAATCATTCAGTAACGTTTTTACGGGTCGATGCTAATTTGATGCTGCCGACCAGCACAACGCACCAATTTACTGCCAGACCAGCATTAAGCACGTACCTTCCGTGCAAGTTTTATAGGCGGACAGCTCATAAAGATGTGTGCTTGACAAGTATTCTGCCTCTCTTAGGATGTAGAGTATGAAGTGTTTATCAAAAACCACCTAAATCGACCCTGCTTCGGACTCGTAAACAATCTGGGGACTTCAGCCCCATACTTCATTCAGTATTTCATGTCTCACCAATCCAGATCCTGGTGTGTGTGTGCTGGGAGCCTTTGTCTCCAGAAGCCACTTCCAGACACATGACAAACTCCGGGGGAGGGGCCTCCAATGTTCTGAAGGACTGCTTTGGAAATGGTCGCAGGGCCACACAGACACTTGGACAGGGTTGTGGGAGCTCAGTACAGTCTCCCTGGGAGGGCTGAAATGTCTTCCTCTTAAACAGCTCCCTGTCTCCAAAGGTCCCCTGAAAGAAATCAAATGTTACCAGGTATGTTGGCACAAGCCTGCAATCCTAGCATTTGAGATGCTGAGGCAGGAGGATTGCTAGTCTGATGCCAGCTTGGACTACCTTTTGAGACACTATGAAGAAGAGGAGGAGGAGAAGGAAAAGGAAGAGGAGGGGGAGGAGGGGGGGAGAGGAGAGGAGAGGGGAGAGAAAAAGAGGAAGAGAGGAGAGATCAGAGGCTGCACCTGAATGAAATCTTTGGCCCCAGGGTTATACATTTTTGCTTTCATCCCTGTGGGTTATGGCTCTTGTGTGTTCTCTCTCTCTCTCTCTCTCTCTCTCTCTCTCTCTCTCTCTCTCTCTCTCAGTATGACTGTCTGAGACACACCCACTGAGGCCCTCCTAAGCGCTGCTCTGCTCACCAGCAAGTGTTTAACAATAAAACTGCCCTCCTTCGATCCCAGACTCCAGAGACAGAGGCAGGTGGATCTTTGTGAGTTTTTGGCCAGCCAGGTCTATTAGCAAGTTCCAGGCCAGTTAAGGATATGTTGTGAGACCTTATCTTAAAAACAAACAAACATACATACAACTGACCAACAAAAGGAAAACCAAACCTGTCTCTTCCCAGTGAAATTCCCTCCTAATACTTCCCACAGAGATGGTGTGGCTGTGCACACTTCCTCTGCTTTCTCCCTGTTCTGGAGTGCCTGGCCCCACCCCAGTGCTAATTGCCTGAACTTAAATGGAGAAGATTGCAGGAGGGTGGGGAGCTTATAGCCCTCTATCAGCACAAAGTCCCCTGGGCTTTTGGCAGGGGAAATCTGATCTTGGGCAAATGTCAAGGTGTCTTTTTGAAATCTGTGTTATGGTATCAGCTTATTGAGGGCAGAGGGCTTCATCTGGATTTCATAAATATTGTATGGGCCACCTTTATTGCCACCTTGGCCAGCCTGAGAACACGACAACAACCGCCCTTTTACACACACACACACACACACACACACACACACACACACACACACACACACTACACACCTCCCCATCGCCATTGGAATCAATTGCAGAGTTGTCATGTAAAGCCAATTGGTGATATTTCAATCACAATGTCCCTGTAACAAATTCCATTCAAATTCCCGGGAAGAGAGTTAAGGCTTCATCTTGCTGCAGAGAGAATGGCAGGCTAAATGTAGCTTCCCGGGGCCCTGGCAGCCATCCAACGCTTTGTAATTTATACTTCTCCTTCCTGGCTCTCCAAGTGACCTTGGAACCTCTGTGCTGCTAGATTTCTTAGGTTCACCAGTGCTCTCCATCCAACCCCCAGGCAAGCTCTTCCAGACCTGCCCATCCCGTGGGAGTTTGGAGAAGGGATGAGAAGACACCCCAAAAGCACATGGCTGGTGACAGGAAAATTGCTTGTTTCTGCTGACCTTTTTTGCTAAAATTGATGTCAGCTGTGAAAGCCTCAAGCACACTGCTGGAAGGTGGCTTGCAGGTGACAGGAGTCTCTCCCCAAGCCCCAGCAGCCAGCAGGTAATCCTGGAAGAACAAGGTGGGGGAGGGGCAGCGTGTAATTACACTCAGCAGTGGCTAATTTGGGTTGAAGAATAAACAAAGTGACCCCCAAACTGCTGCCAGTACAGAATCTAGCACGGGGGTGGTGTAAGAACGATTAATGTACACTTAAATCCCTTGTGTGGACAGATTACAGGGTGACGGCTATCGAATGCAAACGCTGCAGCCGTCTAATTAAGAGGAGTTACAGGCTCCCCAGGATGTGTTTGCTGAAGGACGTGCTGGGGGGCTGTCTGTGGCGCATATGGGTGGGGACTTGCCCCTGGCACAGCATGGGAGGCCATGTGGGGGTAGCAGAGGGGGCAGTCTGGGGTAGGTAAGAGTCAGGAATCAGCCTGCCCGACTCTGTTCTCCAAACATCTAGCTCTTTCTTCAAACTGCTTTGATCTCTGTCCCCCTCCTCACCTTTGCCTCCAAGGCAGTGAGAACCCTTGACTATTTTTTTTTAAAACTGTTTTTAATTTCTCTTGCTTTGTCAGCTTTTTAAGAGATATGTTACATTATGTGGAAATTGGATGCTAACAAGATTTGTATGAATAAATTAGACTCTTAACTTTTTATGTTATTACAAAATTGAAATGGACTCTAATGACAGTCAGAATTAATGTTCTGTTTCAAATAAATGCTGGGGGTGTGACTGCATCTTCATTGTGGTCCTCCAGAGCCTTTCCTACATGGCTTTGCCTGAGAAGCCACCTTTTTCCTCCTCCTGGGAGATGGGGAGTGGGGGGGAGGGAGCTCTTGCTGTCACCTATGGAATTCCCTGCCCATCCAAGGGTTGGGAACATGTGTTCTTTTTAGATCTTTAGGTCCAGGTTCCTTAGGGGCTGCTGGGAATTTCTGCTATTGGGGCTCCTGGGCTTTAGGTCATACCCTCACCTGTATGCAGCGGCGGGCTTTGTAGGCAGACACACCTTCCAGCCACCAACTGTAAGGTCTTGAATTGGCTCACACTTCCATCCAGAGCCCTCTCCTTAGACCCTCAACTAACTGTCTTTGGTCTTCATCTTAAAGTCTCCAGGGGATGCAGTCTTGATGCTGGGCAGTTAGGGGTTTCTCTATCCCTAAACAAATTGCGTGGCAGCTAAGTCCTCCTTGGCTGAGGTCAGCATCCCTGGGGATCTATCATGACTTATGGTATCACCGTGATGAGTCTGCTTGACATTGACAAATGAAAAGAGAAGAGGAAGGATGCATTTGTCTCATGATTCAGAGGGTTTGATACATGCTCAATTGACCCCGTGAGTTAGACAGAACGCCATCACAGTGGTGGAGGCATTCATGGAGGAATTTCTTCATGGTAAACAGGAAGCAGGGCAGGGGATACAGGAAGGGGCCACAGCAAGATACAGCCCCTAAGAATCCCTAAGTCGTCCTGGGAGTCAGCTTAGTGGATGAAGTAGTTGTTGATCAAACCTAACGACCTGAGTTCAAATCCCTAGCATCTGGGGGGGGGGGGGAGCTGACCTATATGTCTATGACTCCAACCTGGGCAGGGGATGAGAAACAGACAGGACACGGGCTCACTGGAGAGCCAGTCTACGTGAACTGGGTGGTCTCCACGTTAAGCCAGAGACTTTGGCACAAAAAAATAAGGTAGATGGGGAACTGTCTTAGTGGATAAAAACCTATTCTGTAAATTCAAAGACTGGAATTCAGATCCCAGAACCTACATAAAAGCCAGGTAGAACAGTGGCCACCTGTGATCCCAGTATCCATGAGGTAGAGACAGAAGATCCCTGGGGTAAGCTAACTAGCTGGACTGGTCCAAATCTATGAGCTCTGGATTCAGAGAGAGACTGCCTCAGTATGTAAGATAGAGAGTGATTGGGGAAGACACTGGATGTTAATTTAACTTTAGTCCACCACATACATGCGTACATATGCACACACACATATGCGCCCCCCCAAGCAGATAGGCCTATATATGTGCACATAACACACACACACACACACACACACACACACACACACACACACACACACGCATGCGAAGCCCAGTAACCTGCTTCTGAAACTGCACCCAACCATCTCTTTATCACCTCTCAATAACGCTGTCATATTATAAACCCAATGTGAGACTATCCATTGATTAGGTCAGCACCCTCATTATCTGTTTGTCTCCGAAAATGCCATCGAAGACAACCCAAGAGGTGGGCTTTGTTAATTGGCTAGATGCTTCTTTAATGTAGCAACTGAGTCTACTGTCAAGATTAATCTCAAGATTAACTCCCTCTCTTCCTGCTCTGGGTCCCTTCTTAAGCTCCGTGCTGGAGTTAAGGTACTGACAGGTTTTGAGCCTCGGTTCAGCTTCCTCCTGGACAGAACTGGAGCAGTGGCCTGGCTGCAGAGCTCCCACGGGTCTAAGTTGCCACAGCACACCTAGGGCTGGGTCTTGTCCCCTGGATCTGGGAAGGGAGGACAGAGTCAGATGGATTTTCTGCAAAGGAAACTTCCTGTCTCGAGGGGCAGGTTCAATGGGCTGGGAGGTGGGGTGTCGGTCAGTACCGCTTCCCACAGCTGAGGGTGGAAGGGAAGCGGGGGAGTGGCCGGGAGGCTGCTAGCAAGATGGAGAGAAGGGGCCTGGAACAGCTCAGATGCTAGGATGCTAAAACATCTTTAGTGGAATATGCAGCCCAGGGGTCAGATTTAGCTCAGGAGAAGGTCGCGTCTCCGTTCAGCTGCCATTAAGAACAGTTGGGGAACCAAGGTAAGCAGGTATTCAGATATTTAGCAATATCCAGAATGGGTTGGGCTGTAGTCAATGGTATATCTCTTACCTAGTGAGCCAGTGACTCTAGATTCAATCCCAAGGACTACCTAAAGTAAAATAACATAAATGAAACAGTGTGTAAGTCTTGTGTGGGTGCCTATATAAGTGCGGGCATGAGCGTGTGTGTGTGTGTGTGTGTGTGTGTGTGTGTGTGTGTGTGTGTGTGTGTGTGAAGGCCAGAGGTAGACACTAGTTGTCTTCTCTTGCCCCCACCCTTCAGTTTTGAGACTGGGTATTTGGCTGAACCCTGATTCCGAGAGACTAGAAGACCAACGAGCCCCAAGGAGCCTCCTGTTTCTGCCACCCCTCTCTCCCCCCCATGCTGCTACCATCAATGTCTGGAGCCTCCACCCTGCCTGGCTTTTTTTATATGGGAGCTGAGGATCAAACTCAGATCCTCACGCTTGCAAATAGCAAACACTTTACTGGCTGAGCCCAACCGATTCCTCAGCCTCTAATTTTGTTTGGTTGGTTTTGAGGAAGCATTTTGCTGTCCGGCTCAGGCTAGCCTCAAACATGTGATCCTCTTGCCTCCACCTCCCCAGTGCTTGGATCACAGATGCACGCCACCACACTCGGCTAGAATGAGATTTCTATGTATTTCTTATTCAGAAGAAGGTGGATCCAGAATTGAAAACCACTCCATGTGCTGACCATCAGTATCTCTAGATTGCATCTGCCTTCCAGGCTTGAAGATTTCATAGCTGCCAAGCAGGGGAGATAATTCCCTACCTAAAGACAAGGGACTGGTGTCTCCTGTCTGGACCGGACAATGGAAAGGAACCAGAACTGCTCAGCTCTCAGACAGTGGTTTAGAGAAGCTGGGCCCAGCACTCATCAGCTGTGGCCTGTGCCCTCAGAGGAATGTCCTCCCCTGCCACTGAGGCCGATGAAGTCTTCAGTGCCCAGGTGTTTGGGCAGATGAGCTACCAGCTGGGCTCCAAGGTCCTTGGCAACCCCAGCCTTCCAGGCAGACGGCTCCTGCCTGGGCTCTGTGGACTCGTGTGCATCAGAACGGGGGTCCGCCAAAGCCTCCTACCCCACTTCTGAGGAGCCTTAGCTCTCTCCCCCCCTGTCTCTCCCCTTGACAGGAGTGAAAAGGACGCTCACAGTTTGTGTGGTGAATGGGACTTGGCGCCCTCCAAGAGCAAGAGAAAGGCATTAAAGTCTTTGCACCCAGCGCCTGTGTTCTCATATATTGTTACGGAGAGAGGGGCTCCTCCGTCACTTTGTATTTATAAATGCATAAGTCACATTCATTTTATAAAAATGCAATAATCTTTATGCCTACTGCAGATAACCTGGTTAATCACTTTATATATCACGAACACCTTTCCCTGGTAATGGATCTGTTTCTATTCCACTTTTGACATCTGCACAGCATTCCTTCACGTGAATTTATCATAATTTATATACCCAGTTCCCGGTCGGTCATCCTGGTGGTTTTCATTTTTGTTTTTTCAATTTTAAAGAGCGTCGAAGTGAGCGTTCTTTGCCGTATTCCTCTGTTGCTTCAGCGTAGATTTGTGGTAATGAAAGCGCTTCCTCAAAGGGTGGGCACGGTTTTTAGACATGTAACACTTCCTCCCAGCAGACTGCTTTCTAGAAAGACCCAGCAGTGCATAAGTGTGCCTATTTGTTCTCATAATTGCCCCAGTATTGGGAATCTTTGCTTTTTAAAATCCTTGTCAATCTGACAGGTTAAAGAAGGGCATGATTATTGCTTTTTAAAAATGTAATTTTAGGGGCCCAGGAGCTGGCTCAGTGGCTGAAGCACTTGCCATGCAAGCATGAAGACCTGAGTTCAGATCCCTAGAACCCATGGTGCCAGGTGGGCGTGGAGGTCTGCCTGTCATTCCAGGCTCAGTAGGCGGAGGCAAGAGATTCTTGCTGGCTAGCAAGACTACCCACATGAGCAAACTCTGGGTTTCACAAGAGACCTGCCTCAACGAGTAAGGTGGGAGAGTGAGGAAGGGGGATTCTGCACATCGACCTCCAGCCTCAGGCATGTATACCTTTACATACATGCAGACATTCATGTCTCTCTCTCTCTCTCTCTCTCTCTCTCTCACACACACACACACACACACACACACACACTCCATATACATGAAAATGGAAAAAGGGAAATAAAACCTTCCTTAATATTTATTTTTTCAGCATTTTTTATGGGTTATTTTATTTATTTACATTTCACATGTTGCCCCTTCCCAGTCTCCTCTGAAACCCCCCTCCCCTCCCCCTTCCCCTTTATCTCTAAGAGGGTGCTACCCCACCCACCCACCCACTCCTGCCTCACTGCCCTAGCATCCCCCTATGATGGGGCATCAAGCCTCCACAGGACCAAGGGCCTCCCCTCCCACTGATGCCAGATAGGGCTATCCTCTGCTACATATGCAGATGGAGCCATGGATCCCTCCATGTGTACTCTTTGGTTGGTGATTTAATCCCTGAGAGCTCTGGGGGGTCGGGTTAGTTGATATTGTTGTTCTTCCTATGGGGTTGCAAACCCCTTCAGCTCCTTCAGTCCTCCCCCTAACTCTTCCACTGGGGTCCCCAGGCTCAGTTGGATGGTTGGCTGTGAGTATCTGCATCGTATTAGTTAGGTGCTGGCAGAGCTTCTCAGGGGACAGCTATACCAGGTTCCTGTCAGCAAGCACTTCTTGGCATCAGCGATAGTTTCAGGTTTGGTGTCAGCAGATGGGATGGATCCATAGGTAGGGCGGTCTCTGGATGGCCTTTCCTTCAGTCTATGCTTTTTGTTTGTTTGTTTTGTTGTTGTTTGTTTTTTTGTTTTTCCCCTGTGTTTCCTTTGCACAGAACAATTCTGGGTTAAAAAATTTGAGATGGTGGATGGCTCTATCCCTCAACTAGGAGCTCTGCCTATCTACTGGATATGATCTCTACCGCTTCTATCTCCCCTTTGTTGGGTATTTTGGCTAATGTCAACTTCATTAGATCCTGGGAACCTCTCACTTCCCTGGCGTCTGGGACTTTCTGGTGGCTATCCCCAGTTCCCCACCCTCCACTGGTACGCATTTCTATTCGTTTTTCTGACCCTCTGACCCTCTCTCCTTACTCTCCCCGTACCTGGTCATGCCCCGTTCCCATAACATTTATTTTAATTTTATATCTATGAGTGTTTGCCACATGTGTGCAGTACCTGTGGAATCCAGAATATGGTGCTTATGGAGTTACAGGTGTTTGTGAGCCACCCAGTGTAAGCACTGGGAACTGAACACAGGACCTCTGGAAGAGCAGAAAGTGTTCCTAACCCCTGAGCCGTCTCTCCAGCCCCCACATCTACTGTTTCAATTATTGTGGCTTATGAGCACTTTCTTAATATCTTAGATGTAAGTTTTATCTTATTCTTTTTATGTGATGACACATTTGATTTTCAGAATCTTTTGGAAGTATGCAGTAGTATTTCAAAGAATATATAATAGACACTTAAAGTGAGTTGTGTTTTATTTATAGATGAACTTAGAATGAATTTTCAAACATATGGACCTCCTAATATACTTATGTTGCCTTGTTGAGTTTTCTGATCTCTCCAATTATTCAGCAGATACTTGTTGAGAATCAACTGTGTGTGTGGTACTGTCCTAGGCAACAAAAGACATGTACCACAAAACAAATCCAAGGGACATCGCAGCCTCTGTGGACGACAGTCTAGCAGGAGAGCAAGAACTTGGCCAAGGACCCTGCAAATATTAACCCCTCCTGAGGACGGTGCTCCTACGGGCTAACCAAGTCCACTAAACCCACCTCCTCTTAGCTTCCTCTAAGGCTTCTGTCGTGTCTCATTCACCATACTAGGGTTCAGGCGTGGACACATGAAACTTTGGTGTACGTGCTAAAACATTATCCAAAGCTAACACAGCCCTATTTAGCTCTTCGATTCCTCCTCCTCCTCCTCCTCCTCCTCCTCCTCCTCCTCCTCCTCCTCTTCTTCCTCTTCTTCCTCTTCTTCCTTCTCCTCTTCTTTCTCTTCTTCTTCCTCCTCCTCCTCCTCTTCTTCTTCCTCCTCTCCCTCCTCTCTTCTGACTTCCAACCCCCTCCATCCTACATGGCTGTTCAAAGCCACTACTATGTCCTCACACTATGTAACTTACTGATGGAATAGTAAGCCAGGAAATAGTGAGATAGGAGGTGACTAGTCATGTTAGGTCCCCAAGGACCTGCCTTCAGGGATCTCCATCTAAGCCCAACTTCCTGACATTCCATGGTGTCCCCAGATCCCAGTTAGAGACCAAGCATTCAAAAAATGAACCTGCTGGTGACGATTCATATTTAAACCATCATAGTAAGAAATTTGTCTCCCTCGGAGAGGTGGGCAGCAGCTGCAGGGTTTTAAGTGGAGAAGCGCTGTTATGGAGACTTAGTCTGAGAGATTCGTTCTTTGACAGCTGCTGTGATGAGCCAAGAGAGCTGGCTGGGCTGCCCCAGTAGGAGGGTGGCCTGCAACAAGATGGTGGCAGAGTGGGCATCTGAGGAATGGAGTGGGGACTGAGAGTCTCAAAGGATAGCACTGCCTGCACTCAAGATAGAGGGGTTTTGATAAGAACTATGAGGAAGAATGTCTACTATTTGAGAGGCCCAGTACACTGCCAACTGCAGACCTGAGTGAGCTGATGAACCTGGAATCACAGAGAGACGCTGAAGCTGGAGAAACCCATCATGGTGGCTCACTATGTCAAAGGCCAAGTGGCTGGGAAAGATGACCAATGGGCTGGAGAGATGGCTCAGTGGTTAAGAGCACTTGCTGCTCTTCTGGAGGACCTGCGTTTGGTTCTCAGTGTCCCACATGGGGAGGCTCACAACCTCCTGAAACTGCAGCTCCAGAGGACCCAGCGCCCTCTTGTGGCCTTTGCAGGTACTGCACGTACATATACATACAGCTAATTTTTTTTCCTTTTTTTTTAAAGATGAAGACTAAGAGTTGACCAATGACTTATCAATGTGATCTAAGCAGGCGTGGGCTTGGTGGGGTGGTGGAAAGAAACGTCTGATTTAGAGGCTGTTGGAGAGAATGAGGCGGGTGAAGTCAAAGACTGTGAATTCAGGGAACTCAAGATACTGACTTAGAAAGGGAAGCCAAGGTACTCGGCAACTGCTTGAGAAGCGGAGCTGAGAGTGTTGTCTGTGTTACTTTAGGGTGGGAGAAATCACAGTATCTTGATGTTTCCCAAACTGATTGTAAGAATCTGAGGCAGGGGAGGGAAGATTGCTCAAGTAAAGTCCTTGAGAAAGTGATGGAGGATTGGAGCAGAGTGGCTTCAGGTCGGAGCGTGGTCAGGTGACTTGTGGGAAAGGCGAGGCAGATGCTTGGTGTGGTGCACGAGTCCCTTTCCCCTGCCTGCCGCCTCCCCTCGCTGGTTCTCATCATGTTCACAGACTCTCACAACTGTCGCCATTTTTCAGGATATTTTTCTTCTCTCCTAGAACTCCTGGCTGCCCAGCCCTAAGCAATCACGAATACTTTCTGTCTGTCTCTACCGATCTATCTGCCTGTTGTGGCTATTTCCAACAAGCTGCATTGTACGATGTTTTATTTCCTGGCTCTTTTTTTTCCCTCATTCAGCATAGTGGTTTTAAGGTCCATGCCCATTTTATTCCTTTATATGGCTGGTTAGAATTGTATGCACATACCACGGTTATCATTTTATCTATTCATCTGTTGGATATTTGGGTTGTTTTCACCTCTCGCCTTCTTGACTGTTACGAACAAAACTACTATATATCCATCTACAAGGTTTTATATTGTCATGTCTCTTACTGCAGTGGTTCTCAACCTGTGGGTCGCGACCCCTTAGGGGATCAAATGACCCTCTCACAGGGTCACCTAAAAACATCTGCATGCCAGATGTCTTCACTCTGATTCATAACAGTAGCAACATTACAGTTAAGAAGTAGCAATGAAAACAGTGTTGTGGTCGGAAGTCCCCACAGCATGAGGAACTGGGTTAGACCGCACTGCATTAGGAAGGTTGAGGACCACTGTCTTGGTGTGTCGTTGGCAGTGTAACTGTTGGGTCACTTGGTAATTCAATTCATGACTTAATGAGAAATTGCCCATTGTTTTCTGACGTGGCTTTGCTGTTTTATGTTCCCTTCAGCAATGTGTAAGGGTTCAGATTTCTCTGCTCTTGTAAGTCTCATCATTGTCTTGAGTCTTGTCCTACTGGTCGAGAGCACCTTCTCATGCTAGTTTTGATTTGTGTTCCCCGAATGAGAACCATCTCCTGTGCTTATGAGTCACTTGTATGGCTTTGCAGAGCATCAGTTTAGATCCTTTGCCCCTGAGTAATTGGCTGTTTAGTTTTTTAATCATCTAGTTGTGAGGATCATTTTATATTCTTGATAAAAGTCGCTTTGTAGATACCTGATTTTAAATCTAGGTTCTGCATGCAAGAAAAAATTTTCAGTATTTGTCTTTTTGAGTGTGGCTTGTTTCACTTAGCACGATGTCCAGTTCCATCCAACTTTCTGTGAACGTGAAGATTTTGTTTTCCTTTCCAGCTTCACAAAGTCCCATCTTGTAAATATGTCATGTTTTCTTTAGCCATTTGTCTCTTGATGGATGTCTAGGCTCATTCCACTTCCTGGCTATTGTGAAGAGAACAGCCATAACACAGATGTACAAGCCTGTCTTACGGTGATTAAAGTCCTTTGGATAAATATCTAAGAGTGGCGTAGCTGAGTCATAAGCTAGTTCTACTTGGGATGGTACTTTAAAACTTAAAAAGTTTATGTTACTAATGTTTATAGATAATCATGGACACCTTCCAACATACAAATGTATTTAGTCTGTCTGTAAAAATAAACACGATTTTTCTCTCTTGATCTATTGGTGCAATAAATTGTATTAATAACTATTTTAATATTGAACCATTCTATAATGCATTTCTGAATTAAATCATAATTGTTTGGTGTACATAACCGTTGTATTGTATTTCCTGTTCAATAACAATAAGGTTTATAATTTCCTTGTGATTCTTTTTCTCATGAATTATTTAGACTCTTAAACATTTCAAGGACATTTCCCCCCCTTTCTGCTTTTAAAAAAATCAATTTCCAGTTTTGTTGTGTTGTACTGAGAGGTTGTGGCTCGCGTGATATTGATTATTTAATTTTAGATGAGAACTCCTCTGTGTTCTAGTTAGGGAATGGTCATTGCTGTTCTTCCTGCTTGAGACAAAGCATCTCTTTAATTGTTTGATGCAGAATACCATGTGTATCCACCCATATACATTCTTTAACTTAGTTTTGTTATATTTTTATTGTTTGTATCTTCGATAGCTTTAATTTTTTGCCCGTTTTTATTTATCAACACCAAAATGCAAGGCATTAAAGATCTCCCCAAGCAGTTCTGAGTTTGTTGATTCTATTTCATAATTCTTTCAACTTTGACTGTTTTTGTAAAGCAATGTTGTTAGGTACATACAAGTTCGAGATCTTTATATTTTCCTAGAGGATCACCTCTTTCTTATTCCTGTAATAACTCTGTCAATGTCCATCATATTCCTCACATTAAACTCAAGTTTGCTTTATAGTTGTAAGATAAGAATGACTTTATCTTGGTGATTTGTCTGGTATGTGGTGGATTGAGGGTGTGTGTGTGTGTGTGTGTGTGTGTGTGTGTGTGTGTGAGTGCAGTGCCCTTGGAGACCAGAAGAGGGCGCTGGATCTCCTGGAGTTGGAGTTATAGAAGGTTGTGAATTGTCATTGCCCAGAGATCTGAACCGTGGAGCCTCTCTCCAGCCTCTCTGTATTCTTTCTTAAAGCTTTATTTTAGTCTACATATGTTGGATTTTGATCGCTGTTAAAGTCTGTCCTGGTTTCAAAGGATCGACTACACCTGATTTCATGTTTCCTTTTTCGTTTCTGTGCTGGCTTGGAACTTGCATCTTCTATTTTTTTTTTATTCTTCTAATATTTAGCCTTATATTGTTCATCTACACATATGGGCTGACAGAGTATAACTGAAATCTAAATATCTCCTTTTCTCCAAAACCACACACTAATCTCAGAGCCCTTTAGTTCTGAGCACACTGCCATCTTTTTTTTCCTTTTCTGCTAATGTTAACCCCATTTGTTTAGCCTCTCCCCAGTTAAAAATCATCAGTATCTGTTGGTTATTTTGACTATTAACTCTTGGTCAACTTCTGCACTCGCCTCTGCACACTGAATCCTATTCTTGGTGTGTTCTGTTTGGCTGTCCGCAGAGGCCAACGTATGCTCTCTTAACTCTTTTTTTTTTGGGGGGGGGGTTCGAGACAGGGTTTCTCTGTGTAGCCCTGGCTATCCTGGAACTCCCTCTGTAGATTAGGCTGGCCTCAAACTCAGAAATCTGCCTACCTCTGCCTCCCAAGTGCTGGGATTAAAGGCGTGCGCCACCACTGCCCAGTGCTCTCTTAACTCTTGTTCATTTAGATTTTATTTTAGTTCTTTAAAACATTATTTATAGTTATTCTTTGCAAATTCTATACACGTAGGCAGGGTATTTTGATCATGTCTATTGTTACTTCCTGCTTCCTGTGTGTGTGTGTGTGTATATATATATATATATATATATATATATATATATATATATATACTTAAAATTTTTATGTATATATGCATACGCTGTCCCTGACACACTGGAAGCGGGCATTGGATCCCTTACAGATGGTTGTGAGCCACCATGTGGTTGCTGGGAATTGAACTCAGGACCTCTGGAAGAGCAACCAGTGCTCTTCACGGCAGAGCCATCTCTCCAGCCTCCTCCTGTTTCAAATTTTAATATAAATAGTTGAGCCAGGCATAGAATTCTGTTGTGTGTCTGTCATTTCTTCTTTCTTTGCTGTCTTCTCTTCCTTCCCTTCCCTTCCCTTGCCCCTTCCTCCTCTTCTCCTTTCTTCTCTTCCCCCCTCTCCCTTGCTCTCCCCCTCCTTTCCTTCCTCTCTTCCTTCCTTCCACAGAGTCTCAGTACACCCGGGCTGGCCTCCAACCCCTGGCCTCCTGCCCTTCTTCCCGAGGGCTGGGATTATAGGTGTGCCCAGCAGGGCTAAGGCCTTCCCTAAATCTTGCAAGTTTGGTCTTCATGTCCTCAACAGTGTTTTCCCTTTCGTATCAATCGGTTTTCTTGCTGCTGTGACCATCTGCAAAAGCCGTCTAGGGAAGGAGGGATTTACTCGGGCCTCTGGTTTGAGGGTATAGCCCAGCATAGCGGGGAAGGCAGGTCAGTGATGTGGCTCCAGCTGAGAGGGGAGGAGCAGGAGGCAGCAGGACACATTCCTACAGGCAGGAAGAGAGATGCCTGCTCATGACCAGCCCAGGACCCCAGATCACTGAACGGTGTCCCCATAGTCAGGGTGAGTCTCTCCTCCTCATTAAGCTCTGCTGGAAAAGACAAACCACTAAGTTCTGTATCCTGGATAATTCAAACCCTATCAAGTTAACAACCAAGGTTAACAGTCACACCCCTGTTCTCCGTACCAGCCTTTGAGATGCCAGTCGTGGGCACTGAATAGAGTATAAACTTGATCCTGCAGAGGGTCGCTTAGATTTGACTTTTTCTCCAGCACTCAATAACTAGAGAAAACTAGCCAGGTGGTGGTGGTGCATGCGTTTAATCCCAGCACTTGGGAGGCAGAGGCAGGCAGATCTCTGAGTTCGAGGCCAGCCTGGTCTACAGAGTGAATTTAGGACAGCCAAGACTACACGGAGAAACCCTGTCTGGGAAAAACAAAACAAAGCAACAACAACAATAACAACACCTAGAGAAAATTATTTCAACTCTTAGACCTGCCATTTGGTTGTCTATAGAACGGGGACAATTGTATTAACAAACTCTTAGGTCATTGTGAGAATGAAATAAATTTAAATATGCAAAGTGCTTAAGATAGCCCCCAGTACTTGGTCAGCCTTGGCTCTCAGTGTGCTGTGGGATCCAGCAGAGACCTGGTGCTGACCCTGGCTTCTTTGCCTACATCCTGTTCCTGCAAATTATCTGGAAGGCACTTAGCTTTCTTAGGGTCCCCAGGGGGGCATTGCTGCCACAGTCTCTATGATTAATGACATTGTTTGGGGCTTTTCTTATTCCAATCTCTCATTGCTGCAGTCTCATTTTTCCCATACGTGTAACCTGCGTGTCTATGTCAGATTCATCTGCATGCCAGCATCTCCTACTTTGCTAACTAGTCTATTCTTAATCCCTGAAAATGTGCTTTTGAAATTCCAATCACTATAGTTTTCATTTCTTGAGACTCTGTAGAGATATTGAAAATCTACATGCCTGCCTTTTATGATTTCCTGTTTTTTCTTTATTGCTTTGATTTTTTTTTTCTTAAAAAATAAAAATAGATTCATTTGCAGCAGTGTCTCGTTTTGCAACCCGGGTTGGCCTTGAACTTACTATGTAGCCCAGGCTGGCTTCAAATTCACAACAATCCTCCTGCCTAAGCCTTCCAGAGTTCTGTGACTACAGACGTGAACCGCCTTCCCTAGCTTGAGTTTATCTGTACCCTCAAGGTTTAAAATGGAAATATTCACATAAACAATAAGTAAATTCATGCAAATCAGATTCTGCCCCGAGCTTAGGTTCTGGTCTGCTTCCTTGTCCACTGGCTTCTTCACCGTGAGTCATTTCCTTGTGTGAATTATGGTTTCTATGTACTAGTCTACAGAAGCGAAAATTATCCAGACTCATTTAAGGTTGGTAGGGATTTTTTTATTTAAATGATATCCCTGTGCTTCCTGGGTTGTCAAAGTTGGAAATTATCTCTGCTGTGGAGTTTGCGTGCATGCACAGGTCTGGGATCTATTTATCCTGTTATTTCTGGCACGGGGGCTGGGGGCGGGTGGATTCCAGTATCACGTAGGATTCTACAGCCACAGCGTAGGCTAGGGGGTGTGTGCAGACTCCTTTTTCTCCAGAAGACATTTCCCCTTTGTACAGCATTTTCCCCCTGCTTTCCCAAGAGTTGACAGTTTTGGGGTTTTGTTGTTGTTTTTTAAATTGTATTTATCGTGGATGTGCATATGTGTGTGTGAGTGTGTATGTGAGTGTGTGCATGTGTGTGTGTGTGAGTATGTGTGTGTACATGAATACCTGTAGGTGTGTGTGTACACAAGTACATATGTGTGTATGTGAGTGTGTGTGCACATGTGTGTACGTGACTGAGTGTGTGCATGAGTGAGTGCATGCATTTACATATATGTGTATATGTGAGTGTGTGAGCATGTGTTTTGTTTGTGTGTACGTGCACGCATGTACACATGCACAGGTCAGAAAATAACTTCCGGGAATCAGTTCTCTGCTCCCACCGTGTGGGTTGCAGGGATTGGTGTCAGGGCCTGGTTTTCCTGCATCTGCCTCCTGAGGAGCTGGGATTGCAGGTCTGAGACATCAGGCTGGCTTGAGGTTGAGTCTAGCTTTCATCACATTGAGGTAGCGACCCGGTGGAGCCCAGCCCAGTCTTTGTCTTATAGGGGTCCTGGCTGTATCGAATTTATTTGTGGGCACCGAGGCCTCAGGCCCTGACCCAGCACCGAGGCCCCAGGCCCTGACCCAGCACCGAGGCCCCAGGCCCTGACCCAGCACCGAGGCCCCAGGCCCTGACCCAGCACCGAGGCCCCAGGCCCTGACCCAGCACCGAGGCCCCAGGCCCTGACCCAGCACCGAGGCCCCAGGCCCTGACCCAGCACCGAGGCCCCAGTTTCCTCCGTACTTTGGGGCCTTGTGAACACTCATCATTTTCACTTCTCCTCCTCCTCTTCCTCTTCTCTTTTTCCTGCTCTTCATTATCTTCCTCCTCCTCTTTCCCCTCCTCCTCTTTCCCCTCCTCCTCCTCTCCTTTTCTGCCCTCTTCCTCTGCATCCTTCCCTGTTTTCCCCCCCTCCCCTCCTCTGTAACACAGAAGTCTTGAACGTATATATTTAATTATTTTGCGTTGTTTTGCCCAGCAGTTCTGTGCTTTGGTGCAGGAGACTGGTACCAAGCAGGCTATGTGTGTCTAATGCGATCCTTCTATTTAGACTTTCTGCATCTATAGTAACAAGCAAGATTAGTCCGTGATTTTATTTTCCTTCGTCTTTGGCAGGTTTTAGTAGCAGGGTTATATGTTATTCATAAAATTAATTAGGAAGTTTTTCTGCTTTCTTTATCCTCTGGAACAGTTTAAATGGGATAGAAAATATCTTTTCCTAGAAGGCTGCAGCTAGCAGAGACAGTGCCTTTAGGGGTGGGGCATGTTTCACACGTTGATTTTCTATTCAGATTTCCCACATTTTAAGTCAGTTTGTATCACTTCTGGGTCCTAAGACTACCATGCATTCAATCGAAAAGTTAAACTTGTTACATTGTGACAACTTCTTTTGCATATGTGTTATTATTTCTTTTCCATCATGTTTTCTCCCCTACTCTTCTTTTTCCTTCTTTGCACTGCTGGGCACGGAACCCAGGGCCTTGAGCATGGTAAGTACTAACTCTTCTGCCGAGCTACACTCCACCTCATACTGAGGGACTGTAGACAGGGGCTTCACCACTGAGCTATACAGCCTCAGGGATGCCCACCCCTGACGCTAGAGACCTCTCCTTTCCTGATTAGAACCTTACTGGAGATTGGTCTGTTCCTTGGCCTTTGTGAGAAGCAGCCGCTAGATTTATTCATCTTTCCTTGGACATCTGAAAGGCATCACTTTCTCCCATTACCTTAAATACCTGTCATGACTGCCGTTCTTGCTCATTTTCACACTTTTAAAAGTTGAACGTCCAGGTCATTTATTATCTTTTTTTCTTTTTTAAATGAATGTAACACTCCAGCCAGTAGTTTTCTCCGAGTGTAGTTTTGGCTTCATTCCATAAGTTTTGATGGGTACAAGTTGCCATTATCATAATTTTTCATAGTCTAAAATTGCTGTTTTTATTTCCTCCTTGATGGGAGAGAAGTGTTCAGAATACCCGAGAGCGCCCATTTTTTCTTTTATTATTAATCTCCAGCTCAATAGTAATATATCCTGTACATTTCTGAAGAATTACCACGCTTTCATGAAATCTAAAATGCTGCCGATTATAAGGCACGCCATTATCTTTTTGTACCAGTGGAAAAGAAGGAGGGCCAGCACTGCTTAAATTCTAATGTCTCATCAATTATCAGAAGCATCCTGGTTTCAGAGCTGATGTCAAAAGGGATAAAAACACACATTAAGTGGCTGAAATGGGCATCACAGGGAGAGATGTGGGGATCTAAATTACATTTGTAGTGTACTGTGACTGGGCATGTAGTCGGTCATCACTTTTTAAAAAGATATTTTATGTGTTTGGGTGTTTGCCTGCATGTGTGTCTGTGCACCATGTGCATGCAGTTCCCACAGAGGCCAGAAGAGGGGGGCAGATCCCCTGGAGCTGGAGTTAAAAGTGGTTGGGAGCTGAACCCAGGTCCTCTGGAAAAGCAGTCAGTGCTTTTAATCAACGAGCCAGTCTCTCCAATGAATACATACATATACATATATGTGTATATATTTCTACACATGTACACACAGCAAGTATAAAATCAAGTGTAAACTATGCATCTCAAATCTTCTGTATCCCTGTCATTTCTCTTAAGCCCATGATCATTCCAAGTTTGAATGAAACCTGTTGGACCTTCTGGCCTGATGATGGTATCATTGATTTTGCTTGTGATTGTGATATTGTAGTTTTCATTCCTGGCTCCTGGCTCTTAACTCTACTCTCAAGCCTTTGGAAACAGGAATTTCCCTTCCCTAGGTCAAGTGTATAATTTCTACTTTCTTCCATCAAAAACAATGTTGTAGCCAATATTTTCCCTGCCATTTTTTAATATTCGATTTTATTGCATTTTGGTTAGATAATGACTTCTACTGAGGTTTCTTTTTCTGAAGTCCAACCTAAACCAAATTTTTGAAATAATTTTTGAGCGATTGAAAAAAAAATGCGTTCTGTTTGCTGAACACAAAAGAGTGTGAAATAAAGTCTATTTTAGTGGACAGATTATTTATATTCCTTTAAATTTTTTAAAAATTTTAATTGTATGTGTACATGTGTCTCTGTGGGGGAGGGTGTAAGTGCACGTGGGTGCAATGCCCGTGGAGACCACAAGAGGGCATCAGACCCCCGGAACTGGAGTTAACCTGTGGTTGTGAGCTGCCTACAGGGATGCTGGGAACTGAACTCAGGTCCCATGTAAGAATAATGCCCACTTTTAACCTCTGAGCCATCTTTCCAGGTCCTAAACCTCAGTGTTTTTCACTTAATTTTGTTTTGACTTTGCTTCAGTCTGGAGCCAGGTCGACTGTAAATTCCTTCACACATTATTCTCCTGAGTGCTGGTATTACAGGCATGAGCAGCCACATCCTAGCTCATCCTTGCTTAATTTTAATCACACAATTTGCTTATTTAAAATGAGTTAAAATGTGCCATACACCTCTAAACCCAGCGCTTGGGAAACAGAGCAGGTGAGTTAGAGGCCAACCTAGTCTACATAGCAAGATCCAGGATAGCTAAGGATATATAGTGAGGTCCTGATTCAAAAAAATCAAAGCAAGGGATTAGAGAGATGGATCAGTAGTTAAGAACACTAACTGATCTTTCAGAGGACCTGGGTTCAATTCCCGGCACCCACACAGTGGTTCACAGTTGTCTCTAACTCAGGTCTCTGGGGATCTGATCTGATGCCCTCTTCTGGCTTCCATGGATACCAGGCGTGCAAGCACGTGTACACACACACACACACACACACACACACACACAGTACACACACAGTACACAGACATACAGGTAGGCAAAACACCATACTTATAAAATAATTAATAAGCAAATAAATATATTTTTAAACCCCAGACAAGTCATGAAGCATTAACATGTTGAGGACCAGGGATTTGTGGCTCTGCTTTTGTCCTGCTCTTTGACCTTTGCTTCCTAGCCTTTAATGCTGTGTTGTGAAATGTAGTGTAGCCTTTGGCAGGTCCCCTCTGTGGGAATGACTCCTGGCTTCCTCCCAATGCCTTCTTGCCTCTAAGAGCTGGCCTTTTGCATTCTGCCAGCCTCCTAACCTCTTGAGTAGCTGCCCAAATCTCTATACTGTGGCTTTCAGGGATTTT
This sequence comes from Uromys caudimaculatus, assembly GCA_028551405.1. Classification (NCBI taxonomy): domain Eukaryota; kingdom Metazoa; phylum Chordata; class Mammalia; order Rodentia; family Muridae; genus Uromys; species Uromys caudimaculatus. The sequence goes on along the minus strand of CM052717.1, from coordinate 57,861,874 downwards.
TTTTTCCCCTCCCTATCCCCAATCAACTGCTATGGTTTGGATACTAGCCTCCCAAAAGCCCACAAGTCAAACGCTCGTTGCCCAGCTCTTGGTGCTGTTGAGAGGTGGTGGGACCATTAAAGGGTGGGAACTAGGAAGCAGTCCATTGAGTGTATGCATGGAAGGGGATATTGGGATGTAAACCCCCATCTTTTCTTCCCTTTGCTTCTCAGATGCCATGAGGTAATCAGGTCAATTCTATGACATACTCCCACCATGATGTACCGCACTGCCACTGTGCCAAACGAACATGGGCTGACACCTCTACAACCATGAGCAAAAATAAACCTTTCCTCTTTTTAAGCTGATTGTTGAAAGCATTTTGTCACAGTATCAGAAACCTAACACGCCAGCTGCCCTCTGTGGTCACAGGCCCAACCTTTCTCTCTTATTTGTGTGCTTCCTTGAGCCTTCTGCTGGGAATCTGGGAAGAAAAGGAATTAAACAAGCAGTGACACCTTCCACCTTTCCTTCAGCTACTGTTTTTTTACGCATGGAAATCATTGACCCAGATGCAGACTCACTTCCTTCCTTAGCCTGTTTCCCACTCACTTGGAATGGATGTCATCGTGGACAAGAGTGCGGTGGGAAGGAACAGTTCCAGCACCCTCGGCCTTGAAGGTGGGAGTAGAGGCTGTGTGGTAGTAAGCAGCCTGGAGACACTGGAAACTCAGGCTGTTACCAAACACTATATATTTAATTTTTATCCCTACATATACATATCTATAATAAAGTTTACGTTATAAATTGGCCACAGCAAGAGATTAATAATAACTAATAATATGCCAACTATAACACTAGAGTATAATATAATATGAATCATTTGAGACCTAAGAATTATTTGCAGAACTATGCAATGTTCCAGATAATATTTGACTATGGCTATCAGAAACCATGGAGGAGGAACCATAGATTGGGGGTGGGGGACGACCACTGTGCTTCCATCTTACTGCCTGGAGTCATGGGAAGGGACTCTTCTAAAGACTAGATAGAATCAGGTGGCTATCAGTTGGCAGAGCATGCCCGTTACCCCAACAGGGACTGGGGTGCATTGATTACTGTGTTGCCACATGAAGTTCTCACCACGGACCCCCCTGAGAACAGCCACTGAGGGGAACCCTTTGCTTAGCACCACGCATGTCATCAGCACAGTAGGGTGGATTATAGCTCATGTCTGTGCTCATAAAATCACCTTCAGGAGGGCAGCCCCTTCTGCATGAGGGTCCTTGTCTTTCTCCAACAGAGGTTTTCACAGCAGGACCATCATAAGAAAGATGGCACCTATGGCCAGCATGGTTCTCCCAGGCAGCCAGCCTCTGGAGTCTCTGTTCCAGCTATCTGTAGGCTCCCTTCTATTTCATCTGCATGCCCCCACCTGCATGCCCCCACACAGTGACCAGAGAGCTGACCCTCGTGACTCAGTTCTCCACCTGCAGCCGGGCTGGTCTTGAAAAGGAAAATCCCCAGGGTACCTCCCCTGGTTACAGGCTGCCCATCAGACCTGTGTGAGGAGTGTGCTTCACCGCCCCTCCCCTGTCTCTGCCTCTCCATCAGGCATCACCCCTGTACCAGGCAAGGTGGCACCCTGGGTCCCTTGCTCATCAGTATCACTGGGAACCCTGTAGGGCCATCCAGGTGTGGGCACACTGATCAGCACATAGTAGGTGTTCACTGAGCGTTTTCTAAGCAGAGATGATGTGAGGGTACAGGGGGGAGGAGAGGAGGAGGTGGCAAAAGAGAAGTGGGAAGGAAAGGCTGTTGCTGAGCCAAGCCCCGGGCTCTGCTGTTCCAGCTCCGAGTTTGCCGCACTGTTCCCAGCGGGTGCCAACTCTGAATGCCTGCTTAAGTCACTCCACGAAGCTCAGCTTCTCAATCTGTTTTTTATTTGCAAGGGCCAGATCCGTCTTCCTTTTTTAAAAGTCAAGCTTCTGAGAAAGTCATTTATATTCACAGTGATTCTCCTTTCAAATCGAGTCTTTGAATGGGGTGTTGGGGTGTTTGGAGTTATGGATCATAGGGGCTGCGCCAGCAGAGGCTGTGAGTCCTTGACAGGACTCCTGGAGCACGTGGGTAGAGGGGACAGCCTCAGGTAGGTAAGATCTGGGGCAGGGACCTTCGTTCCCTCTACTGATGGCTTGATTTCCAAAGTGACCTGTGGGCCACTTTTCTGTATTTACAGAGCACATCCCCTTCCAGGTCATATATTTGAACTTGGTCCCTCAGCTAGTGGAGGTCTTTTTGGAAGGCTGTGAAGCCCTCAGGAGGCAGGGCCGAGCTGGAAGAAGTGAGTCACGGAGATGGAGGGAGTCCTGGTTCCCACCTGATGTCTGTGCTCCGGCCTGCCAAGTCTGTGGAGTCTAAGTTGTGTGCACCTGCCTCCATGGACACCATTGCTCTCCCCACCCCCAACTTCACCCGCCAGTAACTCTCTGAAACTGAACCACACAAATCCCTCTTCCCTTAGGTTGCTGCTGTCCAAGCAGAGTGGGTACCTTTTGGGGGAAAGGAGGGCTGTTTATGTTAAAAAAAAATGGTGATTCTGGTGTCTGTATGTGTGTGAGGGGGGATTGAACTCTGAATCCATACCTTGGAATATTCTGGCCAGTTAAGAAGCATAGAGCACATCTGCTTGTGCTACCTGGGCAAGAGATCCAAGAGCTATTCTGTAAAAAGAAATGTGTTTTGAATTAGTTTATTTTATGTCCACGAGTGTTTTGCTTGCATGCGTCCCTGTAGTTATGGACAGTTGTAAGCCACCTGACGGGGGGTGCTGGGAATCAAACCCAAGTCCTGTAAGAACAAGTGCTCCTAACCACTGAGCCATCTCTCCAGCCCCAAGATTTATTTTATGTTTGGCTGTGTGTGTGTGTGTGTGTGTGTGTGTATGCATGTGCACATCTGAGTGCAGGTGCCCACAGAGGGCATCATATCTTCTGAAGCTGAAATTACAGGTGGTAACCCGACATGGTGCTGGAAATCAAACTCCTCTGATTCATTGAAAGAGCAGTGAGCACTCTAACCTCAGAGCCGTCTCTCCAGGCACACACATACACATTACATATATAATATATACATGTAATTAATTTATGGCTAAAGCCCACATATGCAACAAAAGCCACAACTGTATGTCCTCTGCATTCCTATTTGTAAGGACCCAAAGAGAGTGAAGCCCAGGAAGGATTCTGCCAATGGTCCCTGTGGAGTGAATTGAAGTGGGCGTAACCTTCAAAGGAATCTTCGCGGTAATCGAGTTGCTTGAAGATTTTCCTTGTGGGACTGTTTTTCTGTGTACTCATGTATGGATTTAGGATTGGGAATCAATACGACTTATCCTCAGCTGCCTGCATTTTTGTTTTTATCTCTTTGAGTGACTGTGTTGAATGGCTTACCCAAAGTTTAACGGGCAACCCTAAAAGTTAATTGACAGGTAATTTGTGAAGAAACTGTATGTGTAATTTAGGCCATAGGTCAAAAAGCTTTCTCTGCAAGGTGCTGAATGTCTTGGGCTTTGAGGCATCCGGTCTCCCCTGAATCTACTTAGCTGGGATACCGCAGCATGAGGGCAGCCATGGATGGAGCGGAAACATGGGTGTGGCTCTGTTCCAGGTCCGGTTTATTTGCAGGGCTGGAGATGTGGGTCCATGGTAGAGCGCTGGCTGAGCATATATACAGACCCCTAGTTCAAGCCTAGGGCCCAGCCCTACAGAAAGCAAATATAAACGTTAGTCAAGGAGACAGGTGGCTGGCAAGTTTGGCCCATGGGCCATCATTTGTGGGTTCCTGGTTTGACTGATCTGGACACGAGGGGTATGAAGATACAGGAAAGTGGGAAGTGGGTTAGGGCAGGCTTTTAATCCAAATGGTTATGCTGAAGAGCAGTAGAACTTAAATTTAATTGTCATCAGTATTTATAGGATCAATTTATATGTTGTTATCATTAGATTTACTCATTTTATGTGTTTGAGAGTTTTGCTTGCACATATGTCTGTACCACATGTGTGCCTGGTGCCCTCAGAAGCCAGAAGAGGACACTGGATTCTCTGGAATAGGAGTTCCAAATGGTTGTGAGCTGTCATGTGGGTGCTGAGAACTGAACCTGGGTCCTGTGGAAGAACAGCCCCATATTAATATTCTTAATATGTGTATGCATGTGTGTCTGTGTAGGTATGTACATGTGAGTGAATACAGGTGCCCATGGAGCCAGAGGTGTCAGGACCCCTGCAGCTGGAGTTTGGGGCAGTTATGAGTCGCCCGATGCGGGTGCTGGGAACTGAACTCTGGTTCTCTCTAAGAGCAGTATGTGCTCTTAACCACTGAGCCTTCTCTCCTGCTGCCAGAAATGCTTTTCTGAAGCATTGTCCTGCAGTCTCTTCCAGCTGGACCATGGTGAAGCCAGGCCTCCTGAGGCCAAGATTTTCCAAATGGTTGTGAGCCATCATGTGGGTGCTGGGAACTGAACCCAGGTCCTTTGGAAGAACAGTCCTTATTAATATTTTTGATATAGATATGCTTGTGTGTCTCTGAGGACCGATTCCTCTATGCCTCTTGAGGCAGAGAGCCTCTGGAGGGGGCCTTAGCAACTCTTGATTCTGTGCATGTTTGAGGAACTTGCACGTGACTGACTTGGACTCAGTGTACAGAGGTGAACAAGGCTCGCTGAGGGTGTCTCCCAGAGCCTAAGAGGAGCCTCAGCAGTCAGACTGGAGCAGACCATGTCTCAGGTCTGGGAAGAGGCCTGTGGCATGCCCACAGTGAGTGCTGCAGGCAGCCCTGGCCTCCCTGGTATCATCAGGAACTGCTATGCTTAGCTTGACTTTCCTGAGGATCGTACATGAGCTGGTGGCTCAGAGGCTGACACTGAGGTATCATGGGCTGCAGGATGAGGAGAGGCCATTAGCATGGGGCTGTATAGGCCACGTTAATTAGTAACATGACTGTAGATAGGTCATGCGGCCTTAACAAACTACATATAACGTGACTGGGAGACTCAGGGGCCCCCTTCCTCTGCATCCACCGAAGCCTACCAGGCTGTGTGTGAGTGTGCCCATGTGTGCACCTGCAGATGTGTGAACACATTGGTTAGCTTCTTACCACTGTGACCAAACTATTCAACAGAGACAATTCACAGAGTTAGATATTTATTCTGGTTTGCAGTTTCAGAGTTCAGTCCACCCTGACAGGGAAGGTGTGACAGAGGACTCAGTTCCTATTATGTGGCTCAGGGGGCCGAAAGTGGCCAGGGATAATATGGCCTCAAGGACCCACTGCCTCCCACTAGTTCCCACCCCGTAAGGTTCTGCAGCCCCCCACAATAGTGCCTTCGATTGGGGACTGGCTTTCAAATCTGAGCCTGTGGGAGATGTTTCATATTTGAATCCTTAGCAGTGAGGAAACACAGAGAGCTCCAGCATCTCACCCCATTGTCCCTGAGAGAATCCTTTCTGCCTAGTGTCACTGGAGTCCACTGGATTAGAAGGAAGGTGGCTCTTAGCAGTCCATGAAGACAGGAGAGGGTTGTACTGACAGGAACAGGGTCACTGTAGAAAAAGGAGACTTTAGGAAGTGGGAGGGGCTGAGGCAGGAGGCTGCAAGCTGTGAAATTCATGGGACATTGGCAGAGGTAAGGATAGGTGGGCATGGAACTTATCAATCACCAATCAGGACAGAGTGGGGGAGTGAGGGCTCCACACAGGGCCTCTTTCATTATCTTGGTGAGGTTTGAAGACAGACTTAATTAGAAGTTGATGGTTACATGATATTCTTGTGCAAATATCTGGAAGATGCCAAAAGCCAGCCTGATAGGCCAGGTGCTAGGCGTTCTTGGGGTGGGTGTGCACCTGTGTTTGGCACACTGGCTGGCACAGGTTGGTACGGAGAGCGTCATCTGGCCCTGAATAACGGTGTTTGTGAATGAAGATGCTAAGAGAATGTGTACCTTTCTGTCCCAGGAGACCAATGGTCAGCCCCAAGTAGACATCACCTGCTGCAGCCTGGTGTATGAGTACTTTTCTTGTCCATGATGAAAACACCTGGAAGACACACCGAGAAGGAGGGGGGATTTATTTTTGGCTCACTGGTTTGAGAAGATGCAGTCCATGGCGGTGGGGAGCATGCTCATAGCTGGGCCAGCAGCAGTGCGAGCCACAGTTTGCCTTGTGTCTGATGTCAAGGAGCAGAGAGCTCAGACTTGGATAATTACTTAGAAGCCCCCTGATCGTGCATCCTAAAGACTCCACCTCTGACACTTCACCACCACCTGGAAACCGTCCCAACTCTTGAGCCCCTGGGGGATCATCTGCACTCAAACCCTAATACCCAGGGACCCCTTTCCTGGACCCAAGACTGGCTATTATAGGAAGGACATTGAAAAAAGCAGCAGAGGAGAAAGGCTTAATGCATCCCTTGAGCAGAATTCCTCCCCTGCAGGAAATCGGATCCAATTCACACCCTCACCCAGCCCCATGAGAACGTGCTGGCGCTGGCTGTGTTTGGTAACATCCCGGCAAACGGCAACCTTGTCTCTATTTCGGTTCCCGCCACTGCTTCTTCTTTCTGCACATCTTCCAAAGTGTTCTCTCCTCCTGGAAGGCTCCGGTGCCAGGCACCCCCAGCTCCTTCCCGTTTTGGTAAATTAGGGAACAAATGGTGCCAAGTTGTTCTCGGCTCTTTCGTGAGATGATTCGTAACCAGCTTTTTTTCCTTTCCTCCATTGAGTGAACGCATTAAAACTAAAATTAAATCATTACTCGCAGCACACATGACAATCCCCTTCATAATTACATCCTCTTAATTGGCATCCGAGAGCCCAGCTCATTTATAGTTCTCTCTGCAAAATGTCTCAGCCACGTTGGTTTATTTTTTAATTTATTTTTGAAGGTTTAAAGGTCAACAAGAATATCTTACCTTAATTTGACAAGCGTGCGAGAAATGATGCTAGACTCATTTATGTTCAGGTAATGTACAAAGAGATCTATAAATCAAGTGGTGTGGGGGTGGGGGTGGGATATTAGACAACGCCATATCGGAGCCATCTGCCTCCGTTCTCGGAAAAAATCGATACCACAAAGAAAGCACGGAAGATGTACTGATTCATGCCCCTGTCTCAGAGAGAGATGTTGGCCATTTTTAGTGACACTTCATATCCTAAAACAACAAGGGGGGCTGATGGGGGGTGGGTGAGTGTGACCACAGCCTCCCTTATAGATGTCAAAGAGTAGGTCTTGTGTGTGTTCAGGAAAGGGAGACACTGAGGTCCCTTCATCCCTGTGGCTCTGCCTCTTCTAATACAGTCTTTGCAAAAGCAGCTGCACAAACGACGATGGTGTGGAAAGGAATTAAATAGACTGTGTTGCAGTGATTGTTGCCAGGGGACAGAAGCTTTTGCCTGGGATCCCGGGTTTTCTATTCTGTGCATGCCTCTCCGAACCTTGCCTTCCTTTGGGGGCCTACATTGACATCTTCATAGCTTAGAGAGAACCCACAGGCTCACCATGGTGGATATTCAGGCTTGGTCCACTGTTGTCTGACACAGGAAGAGGAGCTGAGGTGAGGTAGCTTCATGGGGCTGGAAGGAAGGCTTCTGTGCAAGTAGACTTTGGGAAAAAAATCAGCTGAATTATTGCACCTTTTCCCCCAGGCATGGTTGTGGGGTGTTGTACAGTTTTGCAGGAGGAGGAGAGCCAGATCAGAGGACCCCACATGACAGGGTATCAGGATTACTGGGGAAAGAGGAGATTAGCTGAATAACACACACACACACACACACACACACACACACACACACACACACACACATATATATATAAAATAGTTATATAGTATATAGTTATATAGTATGTATTAGTTGCATAGTATATATTATTTATACATATGTTATATATAGAATATATATTAGTTTTATGCTAGTTATGTACATATAACTAATATATATTATATATAGTTATAACTAATATTAGTTTTAATTGGTTATATATACTCTATATAATTAATTATATCTATATCTACTAATATATTATATTTTATAATTGGGGAGACTTTGTTGTAGCAAAAAAATTAAATTTCTGCCACCAAATGATGGTAGGAAGCAGAGCTTTCCGCCACTTCCCTTGTGCGAGGCTCTGATTTGGGGACTTTGAGGTCTTGCCTCATGACACCCTTCTCGTGAGCTATCACCGTGCATTTATGTTGCCATATGTGCCACACTTCCTGTCACATGTCATAAAGGTCTTTTCTCTTTCAGCATGAAGAAGTGCTTTGAGGAAAAGTCTGGTTTTTGGATTTTGTAACAGTGGAGTTCAAGGAACTTGTTTGTGTGGTGTTTTCAGTGTTTCACTTCCTTGAGCTCTGAGGCGGTTTGCAGGTTAAGTTATAACTGGGATTCCGAGGGCCTGCGAGGCCACAGAGGCAGAGACGCACATGCTGATGGCTGCATGCCAGACAAACCCACCAACTCGCAGATACATTCAGCTATCCAGAGCCTGTTTCAATTAAGAGTTTCTAGCCGGGCAGTGGTGGCGCACGCCTTTAATACCAGCACTTGGGAGGCAGAGGCAGATGGATTTCTGAGTTCGAGGCCAGCCTGGTCTACAGAGTGAGTTCCTGGACAGCCAGGGCTACACAGAGAAACCCTGTCTCAGAAAAAAAAAAACAAAACAAAACAACAACAACAACAACAACAAAAACAACAAAAAGGAGCTTCTATTGCTGTGAAGAGATGCTGTGGCCATGGCAACTCTTATAAGGAAACATTTAACTGGGGCTGGCTTACAGTTCAGAAGTTTAGTCCGTTATCATCACGGCAGGAAACATGGTGGTGCGCACAGTCGTGGTGCTGGAGAAAAGCTGAGAGTTCTGCTTCTGGATCACCAGGCAGCAGGAAGAGAGGGAGACACTGGGCTTGGCTTGAACATCCGAGACCTCAAAGCCCGCCCACCAGTGACACACTTCCTCTGACAAGGCCACGCCTCCAGACAGTGCCACTCCCTATGGGCCTGTGGGAGCCATTTTCATTCAGACCATCACAGAACCCGTATAGATAAATACTTGGCCTGTTGTATATCACTCTGGCTTGCCACAAAGATCCTCAATAGTGTCTTCTAATCATATATGAGCAGCAGCACTCTTGCTTTTGATTTCTTTGTCACTTTTAGGGACACCTGAAGATGATGCAAGAGGCTCCTGTTATGGAGAAGGGAGCAAAGCCCTTGTAATCCTTAAAGGCACAGATCCTTACCTTCTTGGAAAGATTCCATGAAACACACACTGAGAACTCCCACATTCCACAAATAGCCCATAGGACGTCAAGATTTATTATTGCTGCTGTTGTTGTTGTTATTACATTTCAGTTCTGGAAAGGGATCGTGTACCGTGTGTGCACGTGGAGGTCAGAAGACAACTTGTTGGTTTTCTCCTTCCACCATGTGGGTCCTGTGGGGTTGAATTCATTACGTCAGGCTTGGCAGCAAGCATTTTATCTGATGAGCCATCTTAGCTGGGTATGGTGGTGCACACCTTTACTGCCAGCACTCAGAAGGCAGAGGCAAGCCAGTCTCTGAGTTCAAGGCCAGTCTGTTCTAGAGAATTGAAGACCAGCCAGAGCTACATAACCAGAAAAGAAGGAAGGAAGGAAGGAAGGAAGGAAGGAAGGAAGGAAGGAAGGAAGGAAGATAGATTGCACCTGAGGAGCCATCTTGCCAACCGAGAGGACCTTTTTTTGTACCCAACTAGCAATTTAATGAAAGCAGCAGGCTTTAAGTTTTGCAAAAAGGTCAAATCTATTATTTGGCTATTAATTGTGATGAGTGGATGAGAAGGGAAACCACACACAAGCTCCCGGCTGTGTGATATATCATTAAAGATGGTTCTTACTAGGAAGCTGAGGGGTAAAGGCAGGGGAGGACTAGCCATAGGATTATTCAAGTGACAGCAATTAAGTTATATGTTTCAAAATCTCTAGTAGAGAGGATCTTGAATATTCCCAGCACAGATGACAAATACACGAGGTGGTGATATGCTAATTACCCTGAATTGATCATTACACGTTGCACACATGTATTTAAATGTCACATTGTACCCCCATCAATATGTGCAAGCTATGTGTCAATTCAGAATTGAAACGACATAGGCACTGGAGAGACAGCTCAGCTGGCGAAGTGCCTGCTGCGAAAGCATGAGGACCTGAGTTTGAGCCCCAGAACCCCTGTAAAAATGCTGGGTGTTGGCATGTGCTGCGAGCACATCACTGAGCAGGCAGAGACAGAGAGATTGTGGGGCTCACTAGCCAGCCGGGCTAGCCTGAGTTCCAAGCCAATGAGAGACCCTGTCTCAAAGAAAATGGACAATGTTCCTGAAGATGACACCTGAGTTTATCCTCTGGCCCCCACATGCATGCATAGGCACACACCCATGTACTCACATGCATAACTGTTCCCATATGTGTGTGTACGCCTGTAGGTCTTGGAGACTCCCTTTATGTGTCGAAATTCGACTGGAGTCGAATTTCTTCAAGTTGAATTGGAAAGCAATGTTAGTTTCCATTATAGGTATTGCAACAATGCCAAGTTCCAAACAAGACTTGTGTATGTGTGTGTGTGTGTGTGTGTCTGCATGTACACACATAGGAGAAACCTTACAAATATTTTCTAAATACACTTGATCATCCTTTGCTAAATATCAACTGTTAGCATTTTTTTAGGAGATTAGTTAGATTTTTTTAAGGAGGCTCCAACCTTGCAATCAACGCAATTAATTATGTAAAAGAGAGGGAAAAGTCCCCCCAAAGCAACAAAACCAACTAAACAGGACATTAGGTGTCATGCTGTTTCCCTGATACCATAGAGTTTAATATGGGTCAATTCTAACCGTTCACCCGTAGCAGGGCATGGTGGCACACACCTGTGGAGATCGACTGCTCTGAGACAGGAAAATCGGGAGTTGGGAGCCACACCAGTCTGTATGTTGAAGTCTTACTGCATACCGGATCCTTCTAAGCCAATCTGAAATCATCAATGGGGCTATGTGTGATATGGGCTGAAGGTTACCTTAATCTCAGCTACTAGGGAGGAGACCTAACCCCATCATACTCTCCAAATAGATCGTTCTGCACAGAGCTTGGCATCTCTCACAGACGCGGTTCAAAGAACGCTTCGAACACAAACTGTACAGATAAATACCATCCCCACTGCTCTTTGGGACACCAGCCAATAGTGGAAGCCCAAGGCCAGCACTGGCTGCAGATACCCAGCCAAGAATGCGGCTGCATCTTTCCCTTCTTGATAAAGTGCTCATAGGCTGTTTCCTGGAAGCTCTTTCCAGGAATATACATTTCTCTGTGCTCGGGAGACATTTCCTGGGGACCTTGTTGGAAGCATCTACAGTTCTTGTTTCTTGCAGGCATTCAGGTCTTGCCAGCTGTAACATGACGGACTTGCCTCAGAGAGGAGCACAGGTGGGCAGGAGGGGGCTTCGTCCATCTTTCTAAACCAGCGGCTAACATGATTGAGGGCTCCTTAGGTGCCTAGCACCATGTCAACATCATGCTTACTGCTCAGATAATCCTTATATTAACCCAGTACCATAGCCTCTTTTAAATTGAAACAAACAAACAAACAAACAAAAAACCCAGATTGAGGCACAGAGAGGTTAAGTAACTTGCCCCAGGTGCCACAGCTTACAAGCAGTTGCCTAAGCTTTTCCCCGCTCTGGCAAGCATCTGAGGGTGGATTTATTTGCAGAGTCAAAGGCTTCAGTCTGCCATGGGGAAGTAGGCATGATGGACATAGCACCTCACATCCTAACAGCCGGAGAAGGCATGCCTGTGTTCTCTTTAGCTTCCTCTTTCTTCCCTTCTCCAGGGTCCCAGCCTGTGAGGTGGTACCTCCTGCAGCCAAGATAAGTCCGTCCACTTAGTCATCCCTCTCTGGAAACAACTCTATGGACACACCCAGAGTGTGCATTACCATCTTCCAGATACATTTCTATATAGTCGATCAAGGCCACCATCTAGACTGACCATCACAGAAGGGGAGCCTGGCTGCTCCAGTGCCCTCCTTCACGTCAGCACTACCTGCCACAGCATACTAGTCTCATCTCGTACGTGTGTGCCAAGCATCCAGGGCTCCTAAGCATCCCCACGTAGGAACGGGTAGGAGGAGCCAGTCCCCACATAGGAACGAACGGGTAGGAGGAGGCAGGGTTGACCACAGACATTGACAGTGTGTTTCTAAGATCCTCAATATCCATGTCTGAACAAAGCAAGTGACCCCCAAAGACAGTCCAAGATCTTCATCTGTGTCGTAGACCAAAGTAAACAGTGCATATGACCTTCACCATGACTTTCACCATCCAAACAAAGCTGGCCTCTAAAAGCACCAGTTCCCCTTTGAGAAGAATAGACACAGATTCCCACACCAGGGTTATGGCTTCTCCCATAGCCTCCGATACTGCTGTCAACACGCCCGGAGGGGTATTCCTGAAGTCCAAATCAGATTAACGCAGCTCTCTGACCTCACCTCCCTTCATCCTTCCGTGTGTCCGTCTTTCTCCCAACAGGCTATGCTTCAGGAATACCTTTCCGCCAGGGCCTCTGCACAAACCACCCCTGTATATCTACATAGCTTGAGCAGCGTCTTCCCAGTGAAGGTGTCTTCTATGTACTGAGGAGATAAGACCAGTTTCCAGGCTCAGCTCTCCATGGTCTCTGTCCCTCACTCCGTTTTTTCTTCATAGTATTGAGCACCTTCCAATGCTCCACACACTATGAGTATTATATTATCTGGTTTTCTCTGCTTGGAATATAATTCTCTAAGGACAGGGTCTTGTTCTGTTGACTAATGGACGTCAGTTGTCCAGAATAGGTCCAGGCCTGGAATACATGCTTATTAAATACTTCATGGATGAGTTACCTCTAGGGCAGCCGAGGGAAAAGGTGGAATTCAAGGGGACTACAAATATATATATTTAACAAAGACATATGTCTTTGTTAGAGTTTCCACGAACAAGGCGACTCCTATAACAACATTTAATTGGAGCTGGCTTGCAAGTTCAGAGGTTCAGTCCATTATCATCAAGACGTGGAGCATGTCAGAGTCCAGGCACGCATGGCACAGGAGGAGCTGAGAGTTCTACATCTTGTTCCGAAAGCAAACGGAAAAAGACCAACTTCTAGGCAACTAGGAGGCGGGTCTCAAAGCCCATCCCCGACAGTGACACACTTCTTCCAACAGGGCCATACCTCCTAATAGTGCCACTCCCTGGGCCAAGAATTTTTAAGAAACTAAACTATCGGAGGCTGGGGGCATGGCTTGGTGGTAGAGCACTTGCCTAGAATACACCAATGAGGGGCTGGGGGCGTGGCTTGGTGGGAGAGCACTTTCCTAGAATACACCAATGAGGGGTTGGGGGCGTGGCCCAGTGGATCTAGTTGCCCAGCATACACATCCTCATTCTTTCCCTGTCTCTCTGTTTCTCACAGAGAGAGAGAGAGAGAGAGAGAGAGAGAGAGAGAGAGAGAGAGAGAGAGAGAGAGAGAGAGAGAGAGAAAGAATGAGAATTTGTAATCTACGCATGGTTTGCATAAGTAGAAGGTCCACTTCCCCCCTAAACGTGCATCACAAATAGACCGTTCCTTACACAAAATGCTTAGGTCCAGACAGAGTCATCTTGGGTCCCTGAATTGTTCACATTTGGCAACATTTGTGTATAATAACAAGATGTCTTCAGAGATGAGACCCAAGGCTGAGCTCAGGTACTGTGCATGCGCTTCCTATGCACGTTGGACCCAATGCCTGAAAGTGATTTTATACAGCACTGATATTAATTTTGTGTGGAAAATCAAGTTTCCAAGGGTACAATTTTCCACCTGTTGTGTCAGCAGCAACTGGGACGTTTTAGATTTTTGAAGCATTCTGAATGTGGAAGTTAGGGGCTCTCAACCTACACAGAGCCTACACCGGTGACTGCATCCGCAGGTTTTGGACAGGGAAGATGCATGGGGTCAGGAAGAGAGGGTGGGCAGGGCAAACTTCTGTGAATGAAGGACAGAAGAACTGGAGTTGCAAACTGACTGTAAGAGCTGGAGAAGACACAGTATAGGGCAGACGGACAACCAAGATGGCCCTAGGCTACAGCATTGCTGTGGTGAATGAGAACGGCCCCCACAGACTTATAGATTTGAATGTTTGGTTCCCAGCTCATGGACTGTTCAGGAAGGATTAGGAAGTATGGTGTTGGAGGAGGTGTGTCCCTGCGAGTGAGCTTTAAGGTTTCAAAAGTCCATACCAGGCCCAGTCTTGCTCTTTTCCTGCTGCCTGTGGATCAGATGTAAGCTCTTAGTTCTTGCTCCAGCGCCATGCCTGCCTGCTTACCTGCCTGCTGTCATGACGATCATGGACTAATCCTGTGAAACTGTAAGCAAGCCCCCATTAAATACTTTCTTTTGTAAGTTGCCTTGGTCATGGTGTCTCATCATAGCAACAGAACAGTAACTAAGACAATTATTTTATTTTGTTTTTGTTTTCTGAGACAGGGTCTTCCCATGTAGTCTAGGCTGGCCTCAAACACACAGTCTTTCTGCCCCAGCCTCCCAAATGCTGGGACTTATAGCTAGGTTTACCACGGCTATCACTGAATGCTTCTGGGAGCAGGGTACCTGGTATGATATCTGACCACCTTAGGTCTAGTGGGCCTGTATTCTCTCCATGTGTGTGTGTGAGAGAGGGGGGGTGGGAGGGAGGGAGGGAGGGAGAGAGAGAGAGAGAGAGAGAGAGAGAGATACTCTGAGACTGTGAAAGGCCAGGTCTGAACTGTGAAGGGCTGAGTCCAGAAATGTAAAGATCAAGAGACCTATGTGTCAAGAGGTGGCCAAGCAGGATGCTCTGGGGTCTGAGAGTCCCAAGCAGGATGCTCTCAGTTCTGGGGGCCCCAAGCATGACACACTTCACTTTCAGGCCCCAAAGCTTCTAAGATCTGCCTTGGGTCCTGAGTGTAATGGTGTGGGCCTGTAATCTTGGCATCCAAGAGGTTGAGGCAGATAGGTCCTGATTTCAAGACCAACCTGGCCTATAGAGTCAGTTCAAGGCCAGACTGGCTACATACAAGGACTGTCCCAAAAACAACCCCAAAGTTCTGCTCTCTGGATTCATTTGCACTCACTTCCAGCAAGAGGAGTGAATCTCAGCTGTGGGCCATGTGGAAGCATTGGTCCAGCACAAGACAGAACAGCCCATGGGCAAGGCAAGCAAGCAAGCGAGCATCCTGGTCTCTTAGCTGGCAGATCACATCTGGCCTCTTCGTGTTCCAGGCAGCTTTCTGGCCATCAATCAATGTCTCTAGTGAGCTCGGTGCCTTCTGAGGAAGACCATTGATCAGAGGAGACGGAAAACAAGTGGCCACAATTGGAACAAGTGAATATTCATTTGGAAATGTCAATGAGCAAGTAAAGATTATGCCTGTGGTGACTTGCCTGGCAAGATCAATCCCCATCATGAGGTGACCCAGATGTCTGTGGATGCTGAGAGCTGGAGCAGGGGACCCCTGGCATGATGGGGAGAGATTAGCCAAAGAACATCTGTAATGGTGATGTCAGACACACTCTCTTGGCACCACCATCCCCATCAGCAGAGATACTGATCAAAGCCAGGGCTGGGTGAGTGCTTTCTGGGTTGTAGGTACCCTGCCCAGGGCCTTTGTCTTGGTGTGGATCATCGGCAGTGGCTACAAGGCCCAGATTCCATGCAAAAAAGACTTTAGGGCATAGGGATGGGCAGGGGCTTCAGCCGTGTCCAGATGGACGAGGTCTTTAGTCTCCAATGGGAGCCTTCTTTCCCATTTTGTCGGTGGGTCTCAGTTGTATACACATCAGGACTGCACCCCGGAGAGGCAGTGAGATTTGAAACTGGGACCTCTATTGTGGAGTCACTTTATCCTGGAATGGAGTGACGAAGCAGCCCACTTTGTCCTAGGAAATGTACTAGGAGCCCTGCAGGCACAGTGCCAGGTGCACTGTCACCTAGGTGTGGCCTACCACCCCCCCCCATACATACACCCAATTAACCATCTGCAGGAACTGCCATGGGTGTGGGGGAGGGACTCGGTCCCGCTTCTCTGTGCAGCCTGCTCAGCTAATGAGGGGTTTGTGAAATTTTTAATTATGGCTTCCATGCTTTGCTTAATTATTTGCATATGGCTTTTACAAGCGAGACAGGGACGTCTGCGTGCGGGCGCTTCTCCTCAGCCCCGAGTTTGACTTTAATTAAAGGCAGAACCTGAGGTCTTCCCGTCACTAATGATGGTGGAAAATTAGCTCCAGTTCCCAGGGGTCACCAGAGTGATGCACCCTGAGGCAGAAAGGGGACAGAGCGGACAGTTGAGCCGTGGTGCAGATGGCAGATGGCCCTGCTAGGCTGCCGCTTCTACACTTCCCCCACCCCGCCAGCCCAGGCCACCCTCCTGTGTCTTCCCTCAAGGCTCAGGGAAGAGATAGAGCTTTGCTGTCCTCTGCCAGAAAGGAGCCTGATTTTCCCACCACTGTGAAGAACTGAAAGGGACAAGAGTTACTTAGGGGGTCATTCTCTCTGGTGGTCTGGAGCAGGATATGGCCTGGCAGCAGATGGACTGTCCTAGGGAGGTAACTAATGACAGAATGAAGAGCTTGGAAATGCGAGTGTATGCTTACGTACATACTCATTAGCACAGAGACACACAAGCAGAGCCATGGAGCCATGTCTGCACACCTGCATGTCACAGGTGTTCACACCTTCATCCTCACATGGATAAAGGGTTCCCTGGGTATAGTGTGTGAGTCTGTGCCTGCAGGTCCCCTTCTCTAAGGACAGCAGGTTTTTTGGTTTTGTTGTTTACGACGTAACTATGTAGCCTTGGCTGGCCTTGAACACACTATGTAGACCATCTTTTAGGGACAGGGGCATCTCATCTGCTATTCTATTACGGCCTCATCCTAACTGATTAGTCTACAATAATTCTAATCCCAGACAAAGTCATGTTCTGAGGAACTGGGGTTTAGGACTTCAGACTGAAGGAGGGAAGAACACTACCCAAGCTGTAAATAATAGGTGTGGGTACGTGTGAACATGAATGTGTGTGTGTGTGTGTGTGTGTGTGTGTGCTTGTATGTGCATACATACGTGTGTACATGTATATGTGTAACACATCACTAGGCAGGGGGTGGGGCAGAGAAGGAGGCAGACGTGGGGGTGGGGCACGCCCCATATCCTGCACCGTATCCTGTCTCACCACACTGACCATCCTCGAGGCAGAAGCAGATGCCTCATGCCAGAAGCCCATGTTTCTGCATGAGCACCATCAGAGCACCACCAGAGCAGTGGACCAGTGAGGCCGAGGCAGATTGGCACACCAACAACTCAGAGCCTTTTCTCTGCTTAGCTAATTTTATGCAGCTCTTTGCAACATTAGACATCACATCTATCCAGGGAATTTATGTAGCTATACTTTTCATAGCTGAGTGGACCCCAGGGCTAATTGGGCTTAGACATGAGGTTTTGTTTTGCTTTGTTTCTTGAGGCAAGGCCTCACTGTGTAGACCAAGCTAGCCTTGAACTCACCGAGCTACACTTGCCTGTGCCTCAGAGCGCTGGGATTAAAGGTGCGCACCACTACACCCAGCCTGTCCTTGAGTTTCTACTGAGTCAAGTCTCACCTCGATCCCCACCCCATCCCTGGTGCTTGAACCTGGAATCTCACTCTCAAGCTCAAAAATGTGTACCATTGAGTGGTCTTTTAAAAATCCGCATTGCTTGCTGATTTGAGAATCAGAAGACTTGATGGTAGAAATCCAGGTTCCCAGATTGGCAGATCTGAGGGTCAGGATCTGCTGCTAAGGGCCATTGCCTGTGTCACTTGAAGGACAACTTTCATTATACAAGGGTCATATGTTTATTACTGGATATGAGCTGCTTCAGACAGGGCCTCACTAAAGACCAAAGACTGGCTGCTTTGAGTCCCTGCACAAGATGCCTTTTACCACCCATCTTCCTTTCTCTTTCCAGCAGCCTGTAAGAAGTTGGGCCTTAATCTATTCCATTGTGGTCAGCTGACAGAGATGTACATAGGCACAGATGTGGGGCCTTGTGAATGCTATTCCACTTGGAGATGCTACTGGTTGGCCAAGGGCTTTTTAAAACTGTGACCCCTCCATCTGGCAAACCAATGCTTTGGAGCTCCACCAAGTCCTGGGAGCACCACGATTTACCACTTTTCTGCCTGGATCATAGAGGCTGAGAAGCGAGACTATATAGTATTTGGGGTAGTAAGAAAGAGTCCGTGGGCTCAGAAAAAGAGGAACCAGACTTCTCTGCATGTTGTTCAAAATAAACAGTCAGCCAAGTTACAGGACTATGGTGGTTTGGATAGGTATGGCCCATGGAGTCATGTGTTTGAATGCTTGGCCATAGAGAGTGGCACTATTAGGAGATGTGGCCTTATTGGAGTGGGTGTGTCACTGTGCAGGTGGGCTTTGAGGCCTTCTATGCTCAGGCTCCGCCTAGTACAAAAGAGAGCCTCCTCCTGGCTGCCTCTGGATCAAGATGTAGAACTCTCAGCTCCTTCTCCAATACCACGTCTGCCTGCACGCTGCCATGTTTCCTACCAGGATAATGGACTGAACCTCTGAAACAGTAAGCCAGCCCCCATGAAATGTCTTCTAAGAGTTGCCTTGGTCATGGTGTTTCTTTAGAGCAATAAAACCCTAACTAAGACAGGGGCCATGGGATACTGGAGAGATGGCTCAGCAGTTAAGAACACTTGTTGCAGAGGACTCAGGTTAGATTCTGTCACCCACATGGTGGCCCACAGCTGTTCCTAACTCCAGTTCGAGGGACCTAACTCCAGCTTCTCACCTCCACGGGCAGCAGGCATTCATGTGGTACACATTCATATATGCAGACACTCAACACACACATTTTTTTTTTTTTAAGAGAGGGAACGTCTGTGTGGTGGCATGGACTGGGGTGGGAGTACTGGCTGCCAGGAACCCAAAAGCCTTCTTGGTTGGACCCCTTCCCTTTACCCCAGGGCATCAGCCCTCGGAGCAAGAATCCCTATAAGTAGTCCCATGGGATTGGTCTACAAGGGACCTACATACAGCACAGACATGAGGACGCCACCCAGTGAGAAATACTGAGCTGGACATCTGATATTTGGAGGACAGTGCTCTTTCTCTCCTCCTTACCTGCATTGGAGAAAAGCCCTGGGGGACACAGTAGAGAATAGCAGGCTTCACTGGGCACCATCTGGGAATGAGGAGAGATGAAGGCAGAGCTTGGGCGTTACCAGAGACTGACTCTTCCAAGTTTGTGGGCCACATTGAGATGTGTGGATGTGGGGAGCTCAACAGCTCTGACCCTGGGGTGCTTTTGACCAGGGACTTAGTGACTGAAAACACAGTATGGTTCTGCTTTATGGGGATGAGGAGTTGTCCAGGCCCCCAGGTGCTGGACCAGCTTAGAACCAACAGACAGGAAAAGATGGACTCAGATGGCTAGGTCTGCAGCTCCTTGTGGTAGGAGAAGGCAGGAAGGGATTCAGGGAGGGGTGTAAATTTCTGTGTTTCCAAAAGGGGGAAAATAAAGAGCCATCAAGAGAGCAGTGAGCAGAGGTGACTTGGAACAGATGATGTTGGTAAGATGGAGATGCGGGGCAGGGCTTAAGCCCCTGTCTCATACATAGCGATTCATTAGAACTCCCAGATCATTGAAGCCCTGACTCCATCATGCTGGCCTAGACAGACCTGCTCACAGTACAAAAGGAGGGGATACGACAAGTGATCATTCTGCCCTGCTCTCAGTCCAGGAGACATTGTAGGACACCAGCCTGTTCAGAGGTTAATTCCATGATAAGGGACCGTGTTGCCTTCTCTCCCTTCAAGCTGACTGGATTTAGAATCACCTAGGAGACAGGTGAGGTGAGCCTGTGGGCGTGTCTGTGAGGATGAGTCCAGAGAGGATTAACTCACAGGAAAACCTTTTCTGACTGGAGGCAGCACTTTGAGAGTCCTTAAAAAGAAAAGGGTAAAGAGAGAAACTGTCAGAGGTCCTCCATGTCCTCTCTCTGCCTCCTGCTATGATGGGAGCTACCCTGCTCCCATGAACCCTCCCCACCACGATATGCTGAAGTCTGGCCAGTCATGAGCCAGATAAATATCTTACCCTTTACGTTGTTCCTGCCAGTACTTGGTCCCAGAGATGAGAAAAATAACTAAGTCACAGGTGGAGAGAGGAATGGCTGAGCTGGAGAGATGGCTCAGCGGTTAAGAGCACTGACTGCTCTTCCAGAGGTCCTAAGTTCAAATCCCAGCAACCACATGGTGGCTCACAACCATCTGTAATGGGATCTGATGCCCTCTTCTGGTATGTCTGAAGGTAGCTACAGTGTACCTACATAAAAAATAAATATTGGGTCAGAGCAAGAAAGAAAGAAAGAAAGAAAGAAAGAAAGAAAAAGAAAGGAAGGAAGAGAGGAGTGGTCCCTCTACGCTTGCCCGCTGCATCTACCTGTGTCAGCCATATTGCTTAAGCTGGAAGGACAGGTTGCTGGAGCGTGGGAGTGCCTTCTCTCCCCCTCCTTGCTCACCACACGGTGCCTAAGCACCCACTCTGTGCCAGGCGTTGCTGGCAGCCGAGTGCCCAAAGGCAAGTCCTCTGGGGCTGCCTTGCACCAGCCACCGAGAGAGGGATTCCCTGCACAGAAGCCAAGCCTCCCCGCCAGTCTCTCCTCCTCCAGAGTCTCTGGATTGCTGTCGGCAGCTTGGAGGCAGCTGAGCCCTGCCAGGGGCCAGGGCGCTCAGTTTTACTCACACACTTCTTTCTGCCCATATTATACTCCAACTTTCAATTTAGAGAAGTAAATATGCAATTTTTTCCTTCCCTGTAATTTTCCCTGCTGTGGCTGTGGCTGGTGGAGCAGCTGGGAAATGTGAATAGCTTAGTGCTTGCTGGAAGTAAAAGGAGGCCGGCCGT
Source organism: Uromys caudimaculatus (assembly GCA_028551405.1). Taxonomy (NCBI): domain Eukaryota; kingdom Metazoa; phylum Chordata; class Mammalia; order Rodentia; family Muridae; genus Uromys; species Uromys caudimaculatus. The sequence continues at coordinate 57,840,845 of CM052717.1, read as the reverse complement.
GCAACACCGGGCACTCTCAGCTGCTCTTGGCAAGATCCGGTGGATCTACTGGGAAAAGACAGTCTCTAAGCTATATGTCGGGGGAACTCTTCACCCAAATAAGCCATGTCTCCTTCTATCAGCAATGCAATGGATGAAGAGGGGTGTGTGTGTGTGTGTGTGTGTGTGCACGCGCACATGCGTACATGTGGCACAGATGTTAGTGGGGGAGGGGGAGGGGAGTGCATTTGCTTACACAGCCAAACTTTCTGCATATTCCTCTGGAGACTTCCAAACCTTCCTGTCTCAGTAACTGAAGGTCAGGACAGTCTGATGTAAGCTTTGTTGGAGAAAAACTGGGGCTGGCAGGGAAAGAGACAGGTTTCGAGTCAGACAGATCTGGGATGGCCGTAATTTATGGCGTAACCTTGACATGTTTGGTCTCCCTGGATCTTTGTTTCTCCACTGGGAAACAGGGGGGCAGACTGAGAGACATGCTCCTATCTTTGCAGGGAGGGCTTGCTGACCTCCCCATGGACATGTGGGCAACAGCCAGACTCAGTGCCAGTTCCTTGGAGATCTGCTTCAGCTGCAGCAAGCTGCCTCACCTGAGGGCACACCCTTCTGTGGATAACCCACATGCAGCCACAGAGAATGCGGGAGGTAGGGAAGTCAGCCATTGCTGCCTGCTACAGGATGCTCCGGCAGGCTTTGCCCACTGCAGGGTGTGTCCTTCCCACTTCAGTTTCCTTCCTTTCTGCTTCACAAGTGCTGGCCCTTAATAAACACTTACACCTCTGAACTGCATCCCAGCCTGTTCACAGAGAACCAAACCTGTGACAAATAAGGATAATGATTTTCACTTCAAGAAGTTATTGTGAGCAAGCTAAGTGGGCTATTTCTATAGTGTCCTGTGTAGTCTCTGAAACGTTACCAAAGGAAGATAAATATCTGCTCCATTCTCGTTCCTTCCTCTAAAAAACATGAAATTCTATTCAAGAATTTAAGCATGTGATCCTAACCTGTGCTCTGTAAGATAGGGTTGGGGGAGGAGGAGCCCAGGGAGATGCGTTGCTATGGGCGTAGAGGCTTGTGCTGTGGGGGAATCTGTAATTGTGACCAAGGACTCTGGAGCTAGTCTTATATCGTGAAGTTCATTATCCAGGCATCACACCAGCCCTCCTCAAGGATCCTCACTGAGAAGAAATTGAGCATGCAGATTCTCCTCCATCATAATCTCCACATGTCCACGGGGTAATTCATAAAGGAGTTGGAGATATATTGAAATTCAATATTGTCTTAGTCCAAATCAATATTAATAATTGTTTGCATTTTTAAAGTGCAATTTGCAATTGAAAAACTCACAAAGATCGGCCAGTAGTTGCTAACACATCAAATTTTCCTATTAAAAGCATAGTCCTCTAACTTTAAGATGTTTCTTATATACAATGAGGACCGGCACTGATCCATGGTAAGGGCTTTCTGTTGTTTATGGGTGTGGTGTTAGAATTCATTTCCACTCGGCATAAGCTGAAAGGCCAGAATATTATTTTATTTAGGATTTATTTATTTTTATTTTATATGCGTGAGTGTTTGCCAGCATGCTCCTTTGTGCAGCATGTGCATGCAGTTCCCATGGAGGCCAGAAGAGGGCGTTGAATCCTCTGGAACTGGAGTTACAGATGGTTGTGAGCTACCATGTAATGTAGGTGCTGAGAATTGAACCCAGGTCCTCTGCAGGAGCAACCTGTGCTCTTAACCACTGAGCCATCTCTCCAGCCCCAGGGACTTTTAATTTTAAGTTCATGACTTCTTAATTTTTAAAAATTTTAGAATAATTATACATTCACACAGCTGTACAGAACAACCTACAGAAGCCCTGTGTGCTCTTTATAATGGTCCCCTGAATACTAACATTATGTACAGTTGTATTGTATAATAGTACAGTGTCACAATCATGATATCAATAGTGCAAATGTAAAATAGAGGCCATGTCTATCACCAAATGCATTCCCATGATGCTCTTTAAAATTCTTTAAAAATTAAAGATTTTTAAATGGAAAGTCTGGCTGTAGATACATCATGATTCAAATCGTTATCCCGGTTTAAATGTCTTCCTTTAAAATGATTTCCATCAGGTTCTGTGTGGTAGTGTATATCTGTAATCATAGCGTTTACAAGGCAGACAAAGCAAATCTCAAGTCCAAAACCAGTCTGGATTCCATAGCAGGTTCGAGTCCAGTCTAAGCCCTCTTATCATCCAGCCCCAGAGATTTCTTTTAGTTAATGGGACACTGTCCCAGCAGGGCTCCATGTCGTGCATACACAAAACAATGGTCCCCTCCTACAAGTGGTCCCAAGTGGCCTCATGTCAGCCAGGAGGCCTTCCAGTGGAAGCGTGTGGCTTTGCAGAGCCAGGAATATATAGTATGCAGTTTGACACTACAGCCGGACTGTCAGGGACACCTTTGAGAGGTGTCATGAAGGCAAATGGTTTAGCTGGACTCAGTGCACAGGGACCCAGCTGCCTCTGCAACAGTGCTTTTTGGTTGGGAGGACTTTAGGGCACAGCCCTGGAAACCTACAAGAGGCTTTGGTATGAAAGTGACCAAGCTCTATGGTGAAGGACAGGTCTCAGACCTGAGTGACAGACATTCTTTCCAGATGGCCACTTGTCTAGCTGAAAGTGACTGTTTGTTTATCTCACCCCAGAGCTGCTGGGAACTTGAGAACTCATCCACAGTTGATCTTTTGCATGAGAACAGATTGTGAGATTAGAAAATGGAACCCTGAAGGTTTCCCAGCTAGTTGAAGAGGAAGCCAAAACTAGAACATGAGCTCCTTACCTGAGCTCAATAAAAACCTAAATATACAAAATATATGTCACATAAAATATATCATTTTAACAATTTTTAAAAGATTTAGTTTATGTGTTTGTGTTTTACTATGTCTTCATGGCTTTTTCTATTGCCTTGATAAGATACCATGATCAAGACAACTTATAAAAGAAAGTATTTAATTGAGCTTATGGATCCAGAGGGTTAGAGTCCATGATGGCAGAGTGAAGGCCTGGTACCAGGAATAGCTGAGAGGAATACCAAGCAGGAAACAGTGTGCTGGGGATGTTAGGGGTCTTTTGAAGCCTCAAAGTCCACCCCAGTAACATCCCTCCTCCAAGAAGACCACACCTCCTAATCCTTCCCAAATAGTTCCATCAACTGCAGACCAAGTGTTCAAACATACAAGCCAATGGGGCTTTTATTTAACGTACAAGCCATTCTTATTCAAACCACCATACCCTGCTTGTATGCGTGTGCCTGGTACCCAGGAAGTCTAGAAGAGGGTGTAGAATCCCTTGGAACTGGAGTTATACTCATAGGTTACAGTTTTTAGTTGTTCTGAACCATCTCTCTAGTCTGATTGGTCCCATGTTTAAGTGTGCAGTTCAGTGGCATTAACAAAATTCACACTGGTGTTCAGCCATCACCATGGTCTACCTCCTGACCTTCTGATCTACCTCCCAACCCTCTCATCTTCCCAGACTGGGACTCTGTACCCACTGAAAGACAACTCACCAGCCCCTGCCAGACCCAGGCAATCGCTGTCTTGCCTACTGCCTCCGAACCTGGCAATTCTGTGTACCTCAGAAGATGCAATTGTGCAGTATTGTCCTTTTGTGACTGTTCTGGATCACTGTGATTGCATCTTCACACAGGTATTTTGTGTGTGCGCGTGTGCACGTTCGTGCTATGGTAGGTAAACGTGAAGGTCTGAGGACAACTTTCAGGAGTTGTTCCTTCGAGCTCAAGCTCACATTGTCAGGCATGGAAGCAAACGTCTTTACCCACTGAGCCATCTTGCCAGCCCTTCCGTAGACATTTGATTAACACACATGGACTATAAGTTGGTTCAGGGGTTTTCTAACATTGCACCACATTGAAAGGTACAGCAGTTGTCTTCATTGTCAGCTTGACTGGAATTAAGGTCATTATGAAAACGGACTTCTGTGAATGCTAATGAAGGTATGCAGGGGCGTTAACGTGAGGAGGGGACAGATCCACCCTGAGTGTGGGCACCACCGTCCCTTGGGCTAACGTTCCAGACTAACCAAAAAGGAGAAAGCCAGCTGAACACTGACATTCGTCTCTCTTCACTTCCTGACAGCAGACTTAACGCAGCAGCCAGCTAGCTGCTCCATGCTCCTGCCTCTACCACCCCTCTGCCATGATGGATTGTAACTTCAAACTGTGAACCAAAAGCAACCCTTCCTTCTGTACGTTGTATTTGTTAAGCGTTCTATCACAACAGTGAGAAAGGTAACTAATACAAAAGGTTTGTCAATTTTATGACATCCAAATTATGTAAATATTTTTATATACAATTTGCATATCTACAGGAGAGAGGTTCTGCATTTACCTTTGAAAATACATCTTCAAATCCCGAGTTGTGTGATCTTGAACTGATGTCCAGCTGATGTCCAGACACACAGTGGGCCTTGGGGAACCAACTCCGTGGTTGAAGTGTCTTCACTTACGGACTCTTCCCTGGACTTGATTCCAGCCCAGATCCAATCAAAACAAACCCATGGCTCCCTGAAACATAAATGACCTTTTTAAAATTCCAAGTTCATGGTGTACTCTCTCCCGATGGCCCCCAACACCTCCATTTATTAACTCATGCGAATTCCGCATGCACTGTAGCTATTGATCACTGCTTTGGTGCCAGGCATGGCGCTGAGTGCTGGGAATACAAAGATGGAGAAGGCCTCCCACCCAGCTCCCACGGCTCCACCTGAGCCCCGTGGTAAACACTCTGCACGTGTGGGGGAAGGGCTAAACCAGAAGCTCACAGCTTCACGGATTTGGGGTGCTGAATGGTCAAACCAGGATCTGCCAGGGTAGGGGTTAGGAGGGACTCAGTCTTTGTCTTTAGAATCCCTGTCCTCTGCCCTATGGGTGTAAGCATCCCTGATTAGAGAAGTCCTAGGCTGAGAAGGTATCTGTAGTGTCACTGTGGCTGCTAGTTCTTGGACCAGGTCCTTGGGACCTGTTATGGCTGTCATGAATTTTCTAGAACCCTTCAGCCTTCAGGAAAATGTTCTGTGTTCATGCTGGGGGTGAGGCTGGACTACAAGACTCTTAGGGGTTTCAGGGACAAAGTTCGGAGATATTTGAATCTGATTTAACCTCCCCACTAGGGGCCCATTTATCTGACCTGCAAGAGCTTGGGGTGAGAACCCGATTGGGTGATTGGAGGGAACCTGACCGTATAATAGAGCAGAGGACAGTAGGCCAATCACTACCAGCCCACCTACCCATCAGGGTGCAGATGAGCCTTGCAGGGTGTGTCGAAGCTCAGCCTTGAGGATTTCAGGACTGCGTAGAGCACCCCTGAGGCCCAGTTCTGAGCAGTTCTGAGCCTTCAACCCTGCCTCAGAGTCTGAGCCCTTGCAGCTATCCGTCTTCAATACCGAGCACTGCAACTTTATGCCTACGCATAAAACTGGAGGGACGAGTCCCAGAGTTTGCAGCCGTTGCTGCCGCTGCTGTTAGATCGGGTTTTAATTAGCTGCAGGATTTTAATGAGCTGAAATCAAGGAAGAGCCCCATCTCAGAAGTAAGCTGGAGCCACGCACACAAGGAAGAGCCAGTCTGACAAAAACAGATGGAGGTGGTGCTCTCAGGGGACTGGGCCGAGTGTTCCCTCCAAACGAGGAGGAGCAGATAAGTACCCAAGGCCAGGAGGCCGAGGAGGGAAGCCGAGGGTCAGCTACCAGTGCCCAGGTGCCGTAGTGGGAAGAGCAGGGTGCCAGGTTCCCTCTGCCACTGCAGCAGAAGGCACGGTGCCGGATTCAAGGTGACGGCAGTGCCTGGCTCCATTCTCCTCAAGTTGCCATAGCAGCCTGTCTCCCGACGAACAGCATCTCCCGTAGCCCTCAGCCGGGAGGGACGCATTGTTCGCTCCTGCCTGTGTGAGGAGGACACACAGGGACAGAACTTTCCTGGGCCTGGGGCCCACTGACCACGTGCGTGCTCCCAAGCTGTCTGGCGTGAGGTGTGGGGGTGGGTCCCCACAACCAGAGGGGTCCTCTCAGTGGCTGGGAGGAACATCCTGGAGCAGCCGCAGCCAGGCGTGTCCTTGGAGTCGTCTGTGTGTCCGGCTGCCGCCACTGGAGGTGCGTGTGTTTTGGCTGAATTCTCAAGTCTTTGCTTATACCCTAAAGTCAATTTCCCCAAAGAGACAAAATTTTAAATCAAATAAATAAGGAGATGGGAAGAATCTTCAGCCTTGTCCTGTGTCCCGGGAGGTGCTAACATTAATTGGATCTTTTCTTTCTTAAAGTAAAAATTGGTGACGCCATTCAGGCCTTGGGGAGAGAAACCACTAGAAGGCTTTGTAATTTTGAGCAGGGTTGAATGAATACTCAACCAGCCTGTGAATTTTTCATGTCTTAAGCAACCCCCCTTGCAACCTCTTCTTCATTGCCAATAATTTGAATTTTCTTATTGTCTGTTGGTTTTGGAAAGGGCTGAAGGGAGGGGAGGGACACTTGCACTTGACACCAGAACAGAGTGTGATTTATGTAGTGAGGACAGGGCAGTCCCAGGTGGGAGCTGAGGTCTTGCTAAATGTGTTTTCACGGCCCGGGGCTGCCAGGCCATGGCTTGTGACACATTGTTGTACTGAGGCCCAAGGCAAACAGCTGGACTCAAAGAAGAGGGAGACAAATGACCTTTGGACCAGCATCTCTCTGTTGTCTTGAAAATACCCCGTGTGATTATAAAAGAGGGAAGTCTGGAGGAGGGCTCAGAGACACAGGTCTTGTGGAGTGTGTGTCTTGGGTCTCTGTGGGAAGAGGGGTCTTGCAGATTCCAGGATGCTGGCCCCCTCCTAGGACATTTCAGATCCAGCCAGTTCACGCCACTTCCTCAGGAGGCCAGGCAGCTGGCCTTTTGCCTCTCATTTGCATGGAGCCCGGAGTTAGCTGTTAGCTGGCCAGATAGTCCCCAGTGAGAGCAAGCATGGAAAACAGGGTCCCAGGAGGAGAGGCTGGCTGGAGCTTAGAGCTGGGTAGGGGAGCCACTGAGTCTCTAATACAGGCTCCTACATGTGGGCGTGCACTTGGGTCGTCTCTGGGGCCTTGGAAATGGCAGCTCTTCTACAGCTGGGTCTCCTGCCTCCTCTCCTGGATGCCAGGCCCAGGGGGAGCTGCACCCCTGTCTCCACGACTGGACTTGGTGTGAACAGATCCTGAGTACACTGCAGAACTCCTTTAGCTGTTGACAGAAATCTGCAGTGGCTCTAAATGATGGCTATTTGACAGATGGGGGAAGAGAGGGGCAAAGCAGCTGTAGTCACATCCGTGGGGCCAGGCTGGAGCCAAGAAGCGAGGTGATGGTCACAGGGTTCTATGTCCCTTTCTTTGTCCATCAAATAACACTGGAAGGTGACACCGTGGGGCATTGTTAGCCTTCTTCCCAAGGCATCTCCGTGCTGGGTGTGGCTTATCCTCTCTTCTCTCCCTCCTCTCTTCCTCTATACTAGTTAGGGGTTTTGTTGTTGTTATTGTTGTTACTTGACAAAATACCGGAGAGTATAAAGAAGGAAAGATTTGATTTGGTTCCTGGTTTCAAAGGGTTCAGTCCATAGTGGCTTGGTCCTATGTGCTTGGATAGGACCTCATGGGAGTGAGGGTATGTGGCCGAGGAGGACCTTGATCTTGTGACAAACAGGAAGGGGAGAGAGAGAAAGATGAGGAAGAGGAGGAGGTGACAGCCAGGGACAAGATACTCCCAAGGGCCCAGCCCAGTTACCTACTTCCTTCAACTGGGTTCCCTCTTCTTCTAATGAGTCGACCACTTTCCACACCTGGGAACCAAGCCCTTAAGACACGGGCCTGTGGGGGCCTCATCCTCTGTAAGAAGTATCCTCATGCCAGAGGCTGCCAACTTTTGACCAGATTGGCCTCAGGTGTTTGGCTCAGGAGGCTGACTGACATGGTGTGGCCATTGATGGCATGTGTGTGTGGATACTTACCAGCATGGGTGAGGGCATGTATGTATGATCCTGCTCTAGTCTACAGGTGGGGTGGGTGTATCAGTGTGCCGAGAAAGGGCTCAAGCTCCTACTTTCTCTCCAAAAGTCTGTTCTTCGCCATGTCACTGCAGAATGTCACTTTAATCCACCCAACTCCTTTCTGAGTTCGAGTTTCCTAAAGGGCTGTGACAGCTGCTGTGGGGGGGAGTGCCTGAGGGTATGAAGGCAGAGTCACAGGCAGCTTCTAAGGGTGACAGAATAGCTCCGCCCCTTCTGAGTCCCTCCCACTCCCCAGCCTCCAGAGACTGAGACTGTTGGACCCGAGGTGGGCACCAGGCATGCTCTGAGCACCTAGCTACATGGAAACTGGCCTTTAGGAAGTCCTGAAGTCTAAATGGTGTATCTATGGCTTCGTAAGACAATGATCAGACAGGCTGGCCAGGTCTACTCTGGGGAGCCCTGGCTATCCCCAGGGCTGAGACTCTGTGGTTTTCAGACTGGGCACACTATGAGCAAGATAGGATTCCTTACTCCACACCTCATGGATTGGCAGGCAGCAACAGTCTTTTTTTCAGGGCAAGGCCGTTGCACAGAGGTCGTGGCTTGCTCAAAGCCCCCAGAGCCGGCTCTACTGATAAACTGATCCCCCCACACTGCTGCTTCCCAAACATAGAAGCTGGGAGGTCGTGGGAACCACCTGCTCCGCACAGTCCAGGGAGCCCAGCACCAGACGCGCAGAGGCCTGCGGCAGGTTAATTAAAGTTAACTGAGTGAAAAAATAATTACAGAGACTGCAGAGGGGAGAAACCCAAGCTGGAATTTATGCTCCTCAGCTCCTAAGCTTTGCTGAGAATCAGTCTAGTCCTTGGGAATTTTTTTCTGGGCATGAAAAGGGCAGGGAAGGACTTTACATACTTCCCTTTCTGCTTAAGGGTCTGCAGGCTGGAAACGAGAGGCTGCGGGTGGGGAGGGTCTATGGCCTTAGGTGGCATCAGCTTCCTTTGGCACTGCCCTATTCTGGGGTAGGCAAGATCCTTGCAAATTCCTTCAGTAGAAATAAAAAGTATTCTTTGGCTTATGGACAAGCCTTTAAGGATCACCCCCCACCCCCAGCTCTGCTTAAGCCTTAGTCACTGTTTCCTGGTCTAGCCAGCGTGTAAGGCCAGCATCTTGCTGTACACCTGTAAGGAAGGTCTACCATACCTTCTCCATAATGCTGGATTGAACCCTCTGACAAAAAAGAGACAAAATAAAAGTTAGTCCCTATGCACTTGCTCCTTTTAATTACTTTTTATGTATGTGGATGTTCCGCCGGGCAGCATGTGCATGCAGTACCCACAAAGGCCAGAAGAGGGCAATGGATCCCTTGGAACCAGAAAGCTGAGCCCTGCCGTGAGGGTGCTGGGAATCAAAGCCAGATCCTCTGAAAGCTCAGCCAGTGCTCTTAACCTCTGAGCCATCTCTCCAGCCCAAGCTCTGCTCTCCTAAGTTTGCTTCTGTGAAGTGTTTTATCACAGCAATGGGAAAGTATTAAACCCTCTGAGACCATCTGTCCGAATACCTGGTGGGATACGAGTCCCTTCAATGCCGGGGATGTGGGTAGGACATTGTGAGCATCAGGGATCCGCCTGTGTAGGTTGCAGCAGATGTCTGGGGGGGCTACCTTTGTCCTCTCATCTTTACTTGGCCCACACAGGCCTGGGTGGGGCCCCATAACCTGCCAAAATATCACCAACAACTGGAAACCAAGTGTTCAAAGACATGAATCAAACGTAAGTGAAGTGTGGCTGTCTGTTTTAAAAAAAAAAAAAAAAAAGTTGCCAGGCAGAGGTGGTGCACACCTGTAATCCCAGCACTCGGGAGACAGAGGCAGGTGGATTTCTGTGAGTTCAAGGTAAGCTTGGTCTACAGAGTGAGTTCTAGGAAAGCCAAGGCTACACAGAGAAACCCTGTCTCAAAACACCCCCTCCCCCCCAAAAAACAAGTTGTATTATTTTATGGGTATGAGTGTTTGACTTTCATGTATGTCTCCGCATCATGTACATGCAGTACCCATAGATGCCAGAAGAGGGCATCATAACCCCTGGAACAGATGCTTATGAGCTGCCATGTGGATACTGAGAACTGAACCTGGGTCCTCTAGAAAAAGCAGCTCAGAGTTCTTAACCACTGAGCCATCTCTCCAGCCCTGGGGTGTTGCCTATCTTGACTCATAATTTGGTTCGATTCACTTGTACTCAGAGCGTGGAGGGCATTTCTTCTGTTCTTGTGGTAGAACCAAGGTGAAGGACAACTCGCGTGCATGCTCTGAGTCTGCAGAGGCCAGAAAAGCCAGCAGGGATAGAGGGAGTATGGTGTTTACTGGGAGGCTCACAGAGCTGGGCAGGGCAGGAGCGTGCTCACTGACTACAACCTGTGACTGTCAAGGCTCTGACCACCCTTAGCTGTCCCCCAACGATGAGAGAGTGTGTCTCTCTGTGGCTTTATGGGAGGTGCAGACAGGAGACCCTTGTGAGGAAGGCAGAGGTACAGGGAGCAACAGGAGAGGCCCTTCAGCCTCTGTGGGCTTCAGAAGGTCAAAGTGGACAGAGATGGTGGTGAATGGCTATAATCTCAACACTCGGGTGGCTGGGGTGGGAGAATCTCGAGTGTGGGATCCCTCTGGGCTGGAGGGAGGGAGGGGGACACACACACACACACACACACACACACACACACACACACACACACACACACGGATACACAGAGAGGGAGACAGAGATGGGTTAGAGGAATCCAGACGGTAAGTCAATGTCATGTGACAGGGGCCTTAGCCCGCCAGGGTATCCTGCAACTGAAATCTGCTTCTTCCCTTCCGTCTTGTAGACCCCAGCCTGATGGATGTCTGGTGTGGATAATGAGGGAAGAACGTGCCTTTTACACCCAAGAGGTGACCCCGGAGTGTGCCCCGGATGACCCCACGACTCAGAACGATGCGGCTAGCCTGCATGTTCTCATCCATCCTGCTGTTTGGAGCTGCGGGCCTGCTCCTCTTCATCAGCCTACAGGACCCTATAGAGCTCAGCCCCCAGCAGGTTCCAGGTGAGCCCTGAGGTTGCTGCTTACCATCGTGGGTCCACATGCAGGCCTTCTGATGGCTCTGGTGTCCTAGGGCTGGGGGACGGTAGCCTTTGTAAACAGAGAAAGGGCCCTGGCTTCCTCTTAGCAGGTGTCGGTTTCAGTGTGGGGGTGTCAGACCACCAGCTTCAAGGCTGTGGCTCTGGCTTCCGTAGCAATTGAGCAGCCCCTGGAGTGGGCGATGAAAAGGCTGCCCATCTGGTCAGCCAGTTTGTTGTCTTCAGTGAATCTCAGACTCAGGAAATTCTGCCAACCTTTGGGACATCTTCCACATTGTTCTGAATACTGGCAGATAAATGTCTTTCTATTTTTTAAATTTTTCACTGGAAATTGAACCCAGGATCTTACCCCTTGATCATTTTTTATTATTTTTATTTTGATTCATGGTTTGGCCTTGAACTTGTGACCCAACCTTATCCTCCTGAGTAGCTGGCCTTATAGGGCTGCACCACAAGACCCAAATGAATATGTCTTCTTTTGAAAACTTTTCTTATAGATGGGTGTGGTGGCACACACCTTTAATCCCAGCACTTGAGAGCCAGAGGCAGATATAGATGAATCTCTGAGTTTGAGACCAGCCTGGTTAACACAGCAAGTTCCAGGCCAGCCAGGACTATGTAGTGAAATCCTATCTCAAAAAGTAATTTTGCTACATTAATTAATTACTTTATTGGGTGAGGGGCCTGCTGGTGGAAGTCTGAAGAATCATTCTTCTTCCGACCCCTAATTATCTTCATGAACTCACATGTCTGGAGTTTGATTTAGTTTCGCTGTCCAGCCCTGGGGATCCCTCAAATCTGGTCCCTCTGGCCCAAGACAGAAATCAAGTCACGTGCTGGCTTTGTGAGGCTGAGACCCACTCTTACCACACCCCATTTTCTCCCTGCCTGTGACCCACTGGAATGGTCAATGTTTGTTGGACGGTGGAGTGCAGAGAGTGAGAGGAACGTGTGGAACACTTAGGGCAGATAGGATGTGGAAAGAGGAGGTCTCCAGGGCTCTTGAGGCCAGATATGATGGAGCTGGCTGTCACAGGCATGGGCCTGAGGTTGGAAGTTAATCTGCTTAGAAGGAAAAGGAAACCTGGGCTTCCAGGCCACAGCACTAGCAGAGATCTATTGTGAGGAGCCCCCAGAGACGTGCTTCCTCTCCGGGGACATGTGCATGAACACACTGCTTTCAGGGACAGGATGAAAGAGATGTGCGGGCCAGAAGTTTAGACCAATGGCTTCCTGTGACACTCTGGCTTGCAGCCTGAAGCACAGGAGGGGTGGATGCCTGCTCTCCAGCTCTTTCCCTAGCACTGTCCCCTGCCCCCCCCCAACTTAGCCCCCTCTTCTTTGTATATTCATTGTTTGGCTTCTGCAAACTGGAGCTCTGAACTGTGATACAGTGGCCTTGAGCCCAGATAGAAGGCCACAGGCCTCAAGAGGAAAGGAAGAAATACACATAGAGCCCAGATCCTGCCTGGACCAGCAACTGCTGCCAGAAGCCCTGCATGGGGTGGGGGCGCTGATGAATTAGCCCTTTCATCACAGTGAGTAAGAAGCAAGTTCAGTTGCAGGCCCTAGAAACAGTGGGAAAGCCACTGTGCTGACGCATTCCCGGGTCAACCCCTACAGCTGGTGGCTGTCAAAAATGGGTCCAGCTTCTTCCAGCTTCTGAGGAAGTGAGTATTCGTGACTGAGCTTGCTCCTCTGGGGACTTTGTAGCCTCTTGAGAGCTCTAGAATAGCTAGTGACATTGAGTCAGCACAGCTGGATCCCGCAGGACAGAACCATCACAGTGCAGGAGCTAAATGGTCCCTGTGACTATGTGGAGTCTGTGCAAAAAGAACGCAGAGAGCAAGGGAGCTTGAAGACTGCTTGGAGGAATCGTGCCTCTGGTGGATGCCCTAATGTGTGGTGCACACGCAAGCCAAGGGTCCAGCTATCTGATGTCTGCCCTGTGCACAGATGTGTGAGTTACAGGTGAGTGGGAACCAGAGTATGGCTGGGAGTTCTGGGGCACAGTGGCGTGGTGCGGTAGAGAGGCACTTGAGCCTCAGACCCGCAGACCCGCAGAGTGAGGGATGGCGGCTGAGCATCCCCTGTGGTGGGCCAAGTGAGGAGTGTGGGTGTGTCTTCACTGTGAAGTTCTATTGGCAGATGCAGGGGAGCCACGCCCAACGTGCTTACGTGATGGGCAACCCTGCTGGTCTATGTAAATCACACCAAACACAGTCATAAAACTTTAAGTAATGCTTACGTTCCTTTCCCTGAGCGAAGTGCTCCTGACACAAGCTGTTTGTGTTGATTTGTTACTATTCATTTATTCCTTCCCTGTACCACTCGCACGCAGCAGCCTAATTGTGATTCGGTACCAAGAAAGCAATATCAAAGTAATTTTCCACAACATTAGTTACAATTTTCTTCTGATCCTTCAAGTGAAACAACCCCGTCCTGTTGGCTTCTCAGAGCACATAAACCTTGATTACATTTATCTGTTGGAAACCATTGCTTACAAAGCGTATGCGCCCAGTTGCGTGCCGGGTGGCCCTGACGGCCCTGACCACGCCTGAGAGTCTCTGTTTCAAGGAGGTGTAGGCTGCAAGGCTGTCCTGTCAGCAGGGACTCCCAGGAGGTGTCTAGAACACAGGGAAAATCCACACCATGATTTGAACTTTGCTGGGACCGAGGGTGTGAGTTCTGTGGTAACGGCAAGAAGGCGGGGGAGGGGAGGCTGGCAGATCAGTGCCCAGGAGCCAACGAGAAAAGGGATGGATTTTGTTTGTGCCTGTTGCTCTTGGGGTCCATCACTGATCGGATCTCGCTGTACAGTTACTAGATATTGAAAACATATTGTTCTAGGTTGCTTTCTGTCGCCGTAATGAACACCATGAAAAACAAAGCAGTGTAGGAGAATGTCATCTTATCACTCCCAGGTCCCTTTCATCTCTGAGGGAAGTTAAGCAGGAATTCAAGGCAGGAACCATGGAGGAGTGATGTTTGTTGGCACTCTCCCTCTCTGACTCGTGTTAGCCCAAACCCACCAGTGTGTAGGGATGGGACTGCCCATGGTGGGTTTGGCTTTTCTACATCAATTAACATTTAAGAAAATGCCTTACAGACAATGGGCGCAAACTAATTTGATGGAGACAATTCTTTAGTTAAGGTTCCTTCTTGCCAGTTGACTCTAGGTTTATGTCAAGTTGACAGATGTAGTTAACTATGACATATCTGAATCTCTTCAGGGCCAGCTAGGGCCTCAAACAGAATCTTACAGAATTACCAACTTCCGTAAGGCGGTGTCTTAGTTAGGGTTGGTATTGCTGTGAAGAGACACCATGACCACCCCAACTCTTATAAAAGAAAAAACATTGAGTTGGGGCTGGCTTACAGGTTCAGAGGTTCAGTTCATTATCATCATGGTGGGAAGCATGGCGGCAGGCAGGCAGACATGGGGCTGGAGACAGGACTGAGAGTTCTACATCTGGATCAGCAGGCAGCAGGAAGAAAATGAGACACACCAGGCCTACCTAACTTGAGCTTCTGAGACCTCAAAACCTACCGCTAGAGACACATCTACTCCAACAAAGCCACACCTATTCCAACAAGACCACACCTCCCAACACTGCCACTCCCTATGGGCCTATGAGGGTCATTTATATTCAAAGCACCACAGTGGGCCATGTTTTCTTTTTTAAAAGAATGTTATATTTTAAGTTAGCCCCTTTGGAACAGAACTAAGGACCTGGCAGAAACAACTGTCTCGGCTTCTGGTTTCAGTCCATCATGGGTGGGGTGGGGAGAGCATTGTGGTCACAGCTTGAGGCAAAGACCCCTCCTGTGCTGGCAGACAGGGAGCTGGGAGCATGGACCAGAGTCCCATCTCTGGTGACATACTTCCTCTAGCCAGGCCACACCTTCTAAGGCCCCATGACCTTCAAAATGGGTCATAAGCTGGAGACCCAGCATTCAGAAGATGGTCCTGTGGCTGACTGTAGACTCAGAGGATGACAGATGGGTACCCGCTAGCTAACCTTCATTCTAAGATTAGATTTTCTTGTTTACTAGAGAATTCTACCTATCTAATTATAATTATTTTCCAGTCTACAAAATTGCAAGTCCTAAGGCCAGAGCTTCTGCCCCCAGTATGTTTGTTTCTATGCTTTGCTTCCTTTATTCGTGTGGCCATGTATAACCATGTAGTTCAGGCTAGCCTCAAACTCACAACCCTCCTGCTGCAGCCTCTCCAGCCATTGCTGGAATTACCTAGCTAGGAACACATGCTAGCATTTGAACCCAGGCCCTTAAGCATCCTAAGCAAGTGCTCTACCACCGAGTCACATGATCAGCCCAGGTCACTTCTTGACCCTTGATACAAGGCTCACTCTTCTCCTAATAAAAGACCAGACTGCGGATAACAGACTCAGCACAATGACTTTGAGGACTTCAGAAGGCCGAGTCTGCATTCACTTAGCATACAATTTCAGTGACTGCCTTTCTCTGTGAACTTTGTATTACATGGAATTAAGATTGCAATGATAGAAAAATGAACCCCCCAAGTGCCTTCCCCTCAGCACCCCAGCCTGGCCGGGCTGGCCCCATCTGTCCCTCTCATCGTATTTCTCCCTGTATCTGAGTTTTGAAGTCCATGCCAGATATTGACCCAATTCACACATAAATATTTCAATGGTTCTCAGTTCAGATGATAAGGATTCTTGGTTTTAACATTACATCCAACCATCTTATATTCCCTTTAAAGCATCCAACAGCTAAGCAGGCAATCCTTGAGAAGCTGAGGCTGGAGAGTCCCAAGTTTGGGGTAAGCCTGGGCAATGCAGCAAGTCCCTACGATAAAAAACAATTTTCTTTAAAAACCCAAATGTCTAGTCAGTGTTGAAACTTAATTGTCTCATAGATATAAACACACGTGTCTCCAGTGTCTTACCCAGTATTCAGGTCTAGCCACACAATGCAGATTCCTGATGAATCCATTAAATCTCTCTTTACATGTAAGTTTCTGTCTCTTCCTGTTTATTTCAGGAACCGAGCCATGGGTCATATAGGATGCTCCAATTTCGGTCTTAATTAATCGCAGCTATTTGTCCTTTATTTTCTGTGTTCTACAAACAATTGGGAAAACCTTGCAAAGCAAGCACATATAGATTTAGTTCGGCTTCCCTTTGCTTTTTTAATAGGAATTCACATGTGGCTCTGGTCTCCTGCCAGGCAGCTCATGCCCTCCTGCCCTCTTGTAATGTCTGTGAGCTGCCAGTGGTCACATCTCCATCTGTCCCTCAATCAGGGGTCACACTGAGGCCTTGTCCCCCTTTCGTATTCCTTCCTCGTTGCTTAAATGGGATGGAGTTTGTCTTAATGGGGCCAGGTGAGTTGTTGTCAGTGACCCATGAAGTCGGAGCGTGGGATGACAGGCTGATTGGAGTAATAAGAAAAGCTAGGGCCAGTCTTGGCAGTGCAGGCTGGCTTCCCCGCACTAGGGAGACTGAGGCAAGAGCGTTGAGAAGTCTGGGCTAACCCTGGCCATAGAGTGAGTTCAAGACCAGCCTGAGGTACAGGGCAAGCAAGACCTTGGAGAGAGAGAGAGAGAAAGAGAGAGAGAGAGGAGAGAGACACCTTATGATGCAGATTCTGTTGTATGTCCTTACATAATTCTTTTTAAAAGCTTATGTTAATGGGGGAGATGGCTCAGTGGTTAAGAGCACTGGCTGCTTTCCCAGAGGACTCAGGTTCAATTCCCAGCACCCACAAGGCAACTCCAGCTTCAGGGGATCCAACACCCTCACACAGAAATACATTCAGGTTAATCCCAGCACTTGGGAGGCAGAGGCAGGCGGGTTTCTGAGTTCAAGGCCAGCCTGGTCTACAGAGTGAGTTCCAGGACAGCCAAGGCTATACAGAGAAACCCTGTCTCGAAAAACCAAAAAAAAAAAAAAAAAAAGAAATACATTCAGGTAAAACACCAATGCACAAAAAAAAGAAAAAGAAATAAGTAAATAAGTCATTTAGAATGTTTAAATTGCATTTATTTATTCAGGGGTGGGTGGGGCACACATGACATGGAGCACATGTAGAGGTCTGGGGACAACTTTCAGGAGTCAGTTCTCTCCTTCTGGGTCCTAGGGATTGAACTCAGGCCGTTAGACTTGGCAGTGGGCACCTTTACCCACTGAGCCATCTGGCCAGTCTGAGTTCTTTATTGTTTGGCTCTGGCAAAGTGGCTTTTCCTAAAGTAGGCTCTTCCTACATTTCAGGGCTCTCTGCTCTCTCCCAGAATGGAGTAGCTGTGGCTGAGGTTACCATAGTCATGGCCTTGTCCCTTCTTTGATGACCTCTGGTTTAGATGAAGGCTTCTCTCTGTCTGTGCAGTACTCTGGGGCAGTCATTTCTTAGAACAAGAATATTTCAGAGTAAAAAATCACCAATGTTGCCAAGAGCATTTACCATGTATAAAGTCTTAGGCTCAGCAAAGACTTTTTTTTTTTTTTTTTTTTTTTTTTTTTTTTTTGAGAATGGAACTCTCTGTGTAGCCCAGGCTTGTCTGGAACTTGCTAGTAGACCAGGTTGACCTTGAACTAGATCCTGCTGCTTCTCTCTCCTGAATGCTGGAATTATAGGCATCCATTACCATACCCCAGTATGGTTCTTATAACTCATGGCTTCTTGTACTGTGCGCTGAATGGACACAAAGTAGCTTAGACACAGAAATAGCGACCAGATAAATACTTCCAGCCTCTGACCACACGTCAGGCACCATCACAGGCATATACACACCTTTGACACTATAGAAGTCCCTATAAGTTACTTACTATTACACCACCTGGTGATGAGCCCAGTAAGCTCAGGGGGGTGAAGACTGCCCAGGGCCACAAAGGCCAAGGCTTCAGAGCTGGCCTGTGCCGTTAAGCATCTGCTCCCCACACCCCCAGCACACGAGACCACTGACATCACTAAGGCTCAGGCCCACAGCATAGCCTGGTGTTGATACATATGTTGAGGCCAGAAAGAGGGGCTGTGAGGGACTCGGAGGCTGAAACATCACCCATGGCTAAAGAATCAGCCAGGCTCAAGTCCTAGTGATGCCTCCCTCCCCACCTTGGGGCACATAGGACAGGGCCAGCCTTTGCCCCAGGGAATGGGAAACTGGAAAACTCATTCTAGGACTGGAGAGAGGAGGGCTCAGTGGTTGAGTGCTTGAAGCTCTTGCAGAGGACCCAAATTCAGTTCCCAGTATCTAGATCATGCCACTTACAACTACCTGTAATGCCTGCTTTCAGCCTCTGGAAGATGCCTTCATGCCCACATGCACATAAATAAAAATAAATCTTTTATCATCCTAGTGGCTTCATGGGATAGGGAGCATGAGGGTGACAAGACATACCTGAGCAGGACAGGTGGAAACACAGGATACAGCGGATGGGACCACAGATCTAGGAAAGGCGGCGGGAAGGATCCAGCATTAGTTATCTGTGCCATTGCTGAGCCTTGGCCCAGGATTAGAGTTGGAGAGATTTTACCCGTGTTAGATGAAACACAAAGCAAATGCTGATTTTGTTTTGTTTTGTTTTGTTTTATGTTTTGTGTTATTTGAGACACAGAGTCTCACTGTGTAGCTCTGTCCTAGAACTCACTCTGTAGACCAGGCTGGCTTCGAACTCACAGGGATCAGCCTGCCTCTGCCTCCCAAGTGTTGGGATTAAAGACATGCACCACCAAGTCCAGCTTTAGAAAGGCTGATTTTTAAAATGTGTATGTGCATGTGTGCGTGTGTGTGTCTGTGTGTCTGTGTGTGTCTGTGTCTGTGTCTGTCTTGTCTACCATGTGCATGCAGTGCTCACAGAGGCCAGAAGAGGGCGCCAGATCCCCCTAGGACTGGAGTTACAGCTGGTTATGAGCAAACTGCCCAGTGTGGGTGCTGAGAATAGAACTGGTCCTTTGTCCTTTGCAGACAAAGGTAGCCAGCACTCTTATACAGAGCCATCTCTCCAGTCCCTGTATTAATTATTTTTTCATCACTACTGCAAAATGCCTGACAGACACAACTTAAGTGAGGAAGGGCTTGATTTGGCTCATGGTCTCAGGGACTTTCAAATCATTACTAAGGGACAAGCCCTAGAATGTCTCTGTAGTCGGGGTGGGGTTAGGGTGGGGTGTAGTGACTATTCACCTCACAGTAGACCAGGAATAAGATAGACACATATATTCCCTTCAAAGGCCTGCCCTAGGGACCTGCATCCAACACCCATACCCACCTTCTAGAAGCCTCACGGCCTTCAAGATAACGACACCAGCTGTGGCTAGTGTGTTCAAAACATGAACCTGTGGACAACTTTTCTGATTCAAACTGTAACAGATACCAAGGCGGGTTGTGTATAAGCAGAGTTGGTGACCTGGTGGGTAGGGGAGGAAGAAGATAGAAAGGAAGACGTCTGGGGTTTCTGGCCATGGCAGATGCAGATGGAAGGTTCCTTTCCCAGGATAACACTGACAGGGAAGGGCAGGGGTCATGGGTTCTGTTTCAAGTTTAGGGATCCTGAGATCCTGGGCAGCATGTGGGGTGGTATTCTGTAACCTCTCTAACAAGGGACTCCACACCCACAGATCATGGGAAGGTTCTTTCTGCCTCTGTATCCTCTTCATTACTCGAGGTTGGGGTCCCAGTGATGGTGGACAGGGCTGTTGGAGAGCAATGCTCTGGAAGGAGCTGATATAGATACACGTCTGTACCGAACCCTGCTCATTCATGTTCCTTGTCGGGCTAGATGCTGAGGTTGGGGTTCTGCCTGTCCTGGGACAGAATCATGACATGTGGGTCTCTGGGTTTGCCAGCTGGGGAGAGACCTGTGTGCACCTCTCTGTGCAGGGACCCCATAAGATCCAGCCAACCTGAGGTGGGTGAGGGGTGCAAGCAGAGTGGAGGAAGACTGAATAGGCTCTGCTTCAAGAAGCACACTGTCTGGAGATCAAGGACAGGTGATTGAGCCTTTCCCTAGAGTCCCCCAGAGCACTGTGGGAAAGACATTGCCCTGTCACAAAGGATGCTAGGAGAGAAATAAACTCACCTGGGTGGCACACAGAGGGCAAAGGTGGCTGTGAGTCTTGGGCCTCCAGAAGGTGAAGGAGTCAGCAGAGCTTCCTAGAGTCAACCTGCTATGGGACGTCCACTAAACTTCTACAGCAGCCTCGTGGTGCAAACCTCAGATGCAGACAGCCAGGTGGGCATGGGCACACTCTGTGGGGCTGGGAGACTTTCTCCAGAGAGCATGCTGCTGACCCTCTGACCCAAGACTTCTCAGCCCAAATCTACAGAGCCAAAGTCCTAGTGTCTGACTGGCTCTGAGGCTCCCGAGGTGTCCTCCAGAGACAAAACTATGCTGGCTAGACCATGCATGGCCCTCATTCTGGGTCCCACATTATCAGGGGGTGTGGCCCTGTTTGTTCATAACTGAGGGCCACTCTACAATTCCAGGTCCATCTGGTTTCTACAGAGACTGCCGTTGTCTAGGTATGTCCCCTGGGAGCTTCAAATCCACAGAGCCTCAAATGAGCCACAGTGGTAGCAGGCTAGAAACTCTCAGCCAGCCCTAAGGACAATGACAGCCTACCTGGACCTTTAGCACTGAACCCTGCCCTCTCAGAGCTAGGATACTGAAATTCTCACTCCTCCCAGGTCTAGGGAGCCAGCCCCTCCCATTTCCACAGAGCTGGCTGCTTTCCCCAAACAGGTGAATTTTCCTGGAATCCTCTGGAGTCTGTTTCCTGAAGCCGTTTTCTAACGGCATTTCGGAACATCATATATATTTCCTCTAAACCTTGTGAGGCTGACACATCCTTGTTGTGACTGTGAATATCAGAAGTGACATGTAATTGCAGTGATCCATTCTGTTAAGTAGCTGGCAATACATCATTGCAAAATCAGCCAGGCTGGGACTCTCAGATCCCAGTGTTTCTAAACAATAGACCTGTACCGTCTTCAAACTTGCTGAACGCCACCCACGGCTCAGCGGGGACCCCTTACCCTCCCTTGTCTCACCTTTCTGGGACCTCAGAGACACAGCTTCACTAGGTTTTCAGGTCTCCTGGGGCATGCCCTCATGCACCGTAGAACACAGCCAGGTTGTCCCAACCAGGGCTGTGCTGGGGATACCAGGCCAACTGCTCCTTCTACACGTGTGAGGTCCTGCCAGTCCTGACCTTTAGACTCCAGGAATCCAGGTGTGTGTTCTTCCTGGGCCAGCGCAGTCCCCACTGTTGCAGGGGGAGGGAAGGGGGACTTACTGTACACAGTTGGAGTCACACACTTGGGCAAGACTAGCGATACTAAATGGCCCTTTGCATGACACAGGGCTCCGTTGACATTGTGTTCAGTGCTAACTTAGATTGTGGGGTGAAGGGTAACCCCTACAGCTGGGCAGAGGCCAAAATGAAGGAGGAGTGGACACAGACCCCTTTGTGGTCATCAGTCAACAAGCGCTAAAGGGAGAGTCTTCAAATCCTCAAGCCCTAGTGGGTTTGGGTTTCCAGTGGTACTGGAGTGGGAATCTGTGTTAGTCAGCTCTTTGGTGCTATAACAAAAATGTCTGAGAAAAACAAGGGAGGAAAGATTTGTGTGGACAAGTTTCCAGAAGATTTTAACTCATCGTGGTGGGAACAGTGTGGCAGAACTGCTTACTTCATAGACCCTAGGAAGGAGAAAGAGTGAGTGGGGGAGAGGAGAAACAGAGAGAGATAGAGACAGAGACACAGAGAGACATAGACAAAGACGTACACACAGAGAGAGACAGAGACACAGAGACAGAGAGAGGCACACAGAGAGAGACAGAGAGAGAGAGACACGCCTGGACTAGCTGATAGTTCCTCCTTATTATACCCAAGTCTCCTGACTATGAGGTGGTGCTTCCCATGTGCAGGACCTCCTTTCTCAGTTCTAGAATCTTCTTCCCAGACAGAGCCAGACGTGTGCTTAGTGCTCTTGCAGGGTCTGGGCTCAGACTCCAGCACTCCCATAGCAGCTCACAACCACCCCTGGGCACACACGGCGCACACAAATACATCCAGGTGCACGCGCTTTGTATATATTGCCATCGTAGCTGGACCTGGTAGCACAGGTCTAAGACTACAATGGTGGAAGCAGGCCAGTTGCAAGGCCTAGGCTATGGAGTGAGTTCAAGGCTTTCTTAGACGAATTAATGAGACATCGTCTCTAAACCAAAGGTAACGGGGGTGCTGGGGTGTAGCTTAAGGGTGGAGCACTTGTCTGGCATGCACAAAAGCATGAAGTTCTAGGTTCAATCCCCAATACCAAGGGGGGCAGAATATATATATACACACACACACACCATTCTGGACTGCAGAGATGGCTCCGTGGTTATCGAGTGCTTGCTGCTCCTGCAGAGGACCTCAGTTCAGTTCCCAGCACCCAGGTTGGATAGCTCACAACCACCTGTAACTCCAGTTCCCAGGGATCTGACACCCTCTTCTGGCCTCCATGGGCACCTGCATCCACTTGCACATACTTAGACTCATGTACACACACACATAAATAAAAAATAAATCTTTAAAAATAATTAGCTATTGCAGCCCTTCCTTGAGTTCTCCTGTGTATTTGTGAAAGTACTGGAGGACCCTGTTCTCACACTCTCTGGGAACCCCTAACTTTGGGGGACCCACTCTGTGTCTACAGCTAGAGTTGTTCTGTCCAATACTGTCTCCCTTGAGCCTAGACCATTCCTGTAACATCCCTGGCTGGCGGCTTCCCAATATGTCCTTCCTCCATGTGATCCCTATGTCCTGGGTCCCCTCATCCTGCAGATGGAGGGGACTTTTGAGTCATCCCGCAGAAGACACCCCAGGGTCTGCAGCCAGAGCTTCGCTTTCCTTTCGTGCATTGAAATATGCTCAATGAGAAATAATGAGCGTGTGGGAACTAATAACCGGAATCACCTAATTAAATTAGGAAACAGACATCATATTACTGTAATCTGAAAATTGATATTAATAGAAAATGGTCCCCGCATTGTTATGCTAAAGGTTCCTAGGGGCGGGGAAATTAGAAGAGAAAACAGAACAGGAAAGTGGGGCAATCGTGACTGATAGAAGCGTGACATATGTTTTCAGGGAGCTACAGTAAAACGCTAAAAATAGAAGTCAGGAACATTGTGTGTGTTTAATGAATTAATGGACGGCATTGGCTTTGAAAAGCCCCCAGCTGCACACAGGTACAGGATGGTAATTTACAAAACAAGACCATGTAATTAAGCCTCAGAATGTGTGATACCATGTTGTTTTGGGGGCTGCCAGACACTGTCTTGGGTGCTTTTACCCTATCTGCCTTCACCCCAAGAGGCCGTTAGCTTCCACTTAGATTGTAGCTGCCTAACGTGGAGGTAGACAGGGCTGTATTATAACACAGATCTGGGCATTTCCCATTCTCTCCTTGCCTGTTACCTTCATGTTGGGGTCTCTGGGTCTTTTTTTTTTTTTTTTTTTTTTTAATGTTAGTCTCCTGGGCTTTTTTTCCCCTAGAGGACCTTTCTTGGCTGTACCCTGCAGATTTTGGAAACAGCCCAACTCCCTGATTGTAGGCCCCACGGCTCCTCAACTATTGTGGTTACTGAGACCAATGGCAGACACCTTCTGAAATTACAGTCCAGCTAGGACTCTGGGTCCCCATTGTGTGTGGGCCTGGGCATAGACCCATCAGAGCCAGCCGGTTCCGATGCCTGTCCTGTCCCTAGGTGGCCTGGTTTTAGAGTCTGCCTCTCACAGCGGCCCATTGTCCCTCCTGTGCAGGGATGAATCACACTGTTCTCATGTGACACAAGTCACATGTCCAGAGGGGGTTCTTAGATGTGGGGCGGCCTCTTTCCCACCCTGCCTAGGCCAGAATGAACTGCAGACTTGGGGGAGGAGGCAGACGCTAGATGCCCCAAAATGATGTCTGGTAGGAACCCATGTTTGCACCAAAGCCTGGCAAGGAGCTCCAGGAAGACAAAAGGGGGGTGAATGTCCTGTCTCACGGCCTGGGCCCCATCTTCAGAAACTTACTGAGCAGGCATCATCACTAACATTGCCTGGCAACTGAGACTCCAGTCACAAAGTAACACAAGGCTCCAAGAGAGACAAGGAGGCCGTCTCATGTCAGTCTTACTTCCCTGTCCTTCCACACACCCATCCTCAAGTCTCAGCTGAGGCCTTTGAACACACAGCAAACAGAACAAGGCACCCATTACTAATGGAGATGGCCCAGTGGGGTTGTGACAGCTCCATCCTCCCTGGGTCCCCTAATCCTTAGGGAATTGGCTTTGAGCCAGCCTCCACTCCAAAGATAAGGCTGTTGTTTTTCTAAGGTCCCTGGGCTAGTCTTGGTTATTGGAAGCCAAGGGTAAGTTCACCATGGTCATTTTGACACCAGAAGTACTAGCAGGCAGAGGCTCCAGACTGAGGCACAGCCACCATGGGGAGGGCTTGGGAGTGGGATAAGGCTATGCACCTAAAGGTCAGCTACCTGGGTGCAGTGGTTACGAACCCCACGGACCCCATTCGTGTACCTCAGGGTCAGTGCAGATCTGTCGCCTCCTGAGTATTTACAGGATGCCTCGGGCCTCTAGGCAGATCTCATTTAAGCCCAAAGCTCACCATTACAAACCTGCTGATGTTTTCATTAGAAAGCTTACTTCCCAGGATATGGGGCTCTGCTGTTTTAATTCAAACCACTGGGGTACTCTGTGGAAGGTTCTCTCCTCTGAAATTTTATTTATACGGGTAAATAATTGAGCTTGTTTGCACCCATTCTGTGGCCCCTGACAGCAGCAGCCCAGGAAGCTCGGAGAAAGCACTAGTTTTTGATAGAGGGGACACATGACTCCCAGGGCTCTGCCCATTCTCATGGTCTGGGTCTTGGAGAGAAGGTGGGGCTGCCTTTCTTTCTCCTCTCAGCCTGGTTGAGGAAATTTTCAGCCATCCTCAGAGGCCTGAAGCCACTGATAGAGTGGTCTGGCCTTGTCCAGGATAAACACTGAGCTCTGCTTAGTTGTCCCCAAAGCCAGAGAGTCCAGTCCTGGCCAGTTGTTCTCTACTTGGATGAGTGATCTATACTTACTGCTCTCGCTCTCTTTCTCTCTCTCTCTCTCTCTCTCTCTCTCTCTCTCTCCTTCTCTCTCTGTCTCTCTTTCTCTCCCTCCCTCCCTCCCTCCCTCCCTCCCTCCCTCCCTCCCTCCCTTCCTCCCTCCCTCCCTCCCTTCCTCCCTCCCTCCCCTTCCTCCTCCCTCACCCTGCCTCTGCCTCTCCCTTCACTCCTCTTCTTTTCCTTCTTCTTTGTGACAAAGTTTCACCAGGTAGCCCAGGCTATCCTGCAAACTAGGTCTCAAACCTGTCATCCTCCTGTCTCAACTGCCCAAGTGCTGGGATTACTGGTTTGTCCCACTATACCTGAACCTTACAGCATTTTTTCAAAGAAGCTGAGACTAACATTTTTGACTGGGTTCCAAAGATCTCATCCATAGCTCTGACTCAGGAAGTGTGCAGCAGAGACACCTGGGTCCTTGCACTTGGCATCTGTACTGGCTAGTTTTGTGTGTCAACTTGATACAAGCTGAATTTATCACAGAGAAAGGAGTTTCAGTTGAAAAAATGCCTCCATGAGATCCAGCGGTAAGGCATTTTCTCAGTTAGTGATCAAGGGGGAAGGGCCCCTTGTGGGTGGTACCATGTGTGGGCTGGTAGTCTTGGGTTCTATAAGAAAGCAGGCTGAAGCTGGGCAGTGGTGGTGCACACCTTTAATCCCAGCACTTGGGAGGCAGAGACAGGCGGATTTCTGAGTTCAAGGCCAGCCTGGTCTACAGAGTGAGTTCCAGGACAGCCAGGGCTATACATAGAAACCCTGTCTCGAAAATCAAAAAAAAAAAAAAAGAAAAGGAAAGGAAAGGAAAGGAAAGAAAGAAAAAAGAAAAAAAGAAAGCAGGCTGAGCAAGCCAGGAGCAAGCCAGGAGAAGCAAGCCAGTAAGCAGCATTCCTCCATGGCCTCTGCATCAGCTCCTGCTCCTTGACCTGCTTGAGTTCCAGTCCTGACTTCCTTTCGTGATGAACAGCAGCATGGAAGTGTAAGCTGAATACCCCTTTCCTCCCCAATTTACATCTTGGTCATGGTGTTTGTGCAGGAATAGAAACCCTGACTAAGACAAATTGATACCAGCGTAGTAGGGTATTCCTGTGTCAACCTGACCATGTTTTGGGGAGGACTGTGGAAGGACTTTGCATCTTTGGGCTAGAAGATCCATCCAGTGTTAAGAGCTCTGTGGAATGTTCTGTAGGAGCTTGGAAGATAATGTTGAGAGCAGTGTAGAAGATGGAGGCCTGGCTTGTGAAATTTTAGAGGAAAGATTAAAGACTCTTATCAGGGCCGTGGCTATTTTGATTGTGAAGATTCTGTGGTTTTGGTTAGCTGGGGCTGAAGGATCAGCTGTGATTAACAAGATACCAGAACTACTAAAGCAAAACCTTGCATTACTGGGACTATTGATAATGGTTAGCTGGAGCTGAGAAATTGGTGGCGATTGGGCAGAGACCAGAATCAATGAGGTGAAATCTTCTGAGAAGTGTTTTCTGAGAGCACAGAGGCTGTGTTCCAGAGATAGCCAGGGTTGTACCTTGTGCTGTGGCAGGACTTGGTAATGTGTAAGAGTCACCCAGATGGTACTGGTTTTGAAGGCATGAAGGAGTCATGAAGAGCAGCTGAGGCCTGGGCACTGTGAGAGGCCGTGGAAGGCCACTGGTGAAGGTGAAGCCTCAGTTGCAGTTGATGGCCTAGGACTGAAGGGGTCATTCAGGGGAGTTGAGGCTTGGCACTATGGAGAAAGCCTATGAGAGGCTGTTGGTAAACCTAGTTGCAGTGGAAGACAGCAGTGTTTTGGAGATGCCAGTACCATGAGATGACCACCAAGAACAGCAGCAGCAGTGGAGTACAGGCATCTGGAGCCTAGAAGACAAGGTGTGTGCTACAAAGGGTAGAACTGGAGAAGTGACTCAAGCCCTTGAAGGAATCCAGAAGATCATGAGTGGATCCCAGACATTGGATGGTTGGAGTTTGATTTTGATTTTGATTGTGACTGTGTCCTGATATAGTTTCCCTCCTGAAGGCAGAAGATATTTTAGTGGAGCCCACAGTTAAGAGAATTTGAATTTTTAAAAGACTTTGAATTTTAAGAGATTGGATGTTTAAAAGGGACTGAAATGTTAATATGTGAGAATTTGCAAAGACTGTGGGACTTTTAAAGTTATTTAGATCTTGGGGATGAATAAGAAAGTAAGAGTTGAGGCTTAATGGTGATGTGTTTGTGTGTCAAGTTGACAAGGGGTCAATTGTACTGGCTAGTTTTGAGTGTCAACTTGACACAAGCTGAACTTATCACAGAGAAAGGAGTTTCAGTTGAGAAAATGCCTTCATGAGATCCAGTGGTAAGGCATTTTCTCAACTAGTGATCAAGGGGGGAGGGCCCCTTGTGAGTGGTACCATGTGTGAGCTGGTAGTCTTGGGTTCTATAAGAAAGCAGGCTGAGCAAGCCAGGAGAAGCAAGCCAGTAAGCAGCATTCCTCCATGGCCTCTGCATCAGCTCCTGCTCCTTGGCCTGCTTGAGTTCCAGTCCTGACTTCCTTTCATGATGAACAGCAGCATGAAAATATAAGCTCAATAAACCCTTTCCTCCCCAACTTGTTTCTTGGTCATGATGTTTGTGTAGGAATAGCAACCCTGACTAAGATAGCATCTCCTGTTGATTGCTGGGAACTATGGCCCTGACAGTCTTTGTGCTGAGCTGACCCTCTCATCCTGCTAGACCTAGTAACTATTCTTCCCTGTGCCCTGGAGAAAAAAAGAGAGATGGGGCAGGGCATCAGGAAAGAGTGGGCTCTCAAGGCTAAGGCTATTATTGGTCAGTGGTAATGTACCTGCCTAGAATCCCCCAGTGAGGGGCTGGGGGCGTGGCTCAGCGGTAGAGTCCCTGCCTAGAATCCTCCAGTGAGGGGCTGGGGGCGTGGCTCAGTGGTAGAGCCCCTGCCTAGAATCCTCCAGTGAGGGGCTGGGGGTGTGGCTCAGTGGTAGAGCCTCTGCCTAGAATCCCGCAGTGAGGGGCTGGGGGCGTGGCTCAGTGTCTAGCATTAGCCAGGAAGGAGCTTGGTGGTGTTACTCACTGGTACAACCTCTGCAAAGAATCTACCAATGAGATTCTAGGGGTGTGGCTCTCCAGTAAACTACTTACCTAGAGTACATCAGTGAAGGACACTATGGATATGGGTTCCTACCCAACATGTACAAGTGCTGAACTCAATCCCCAGCAGTGACGACCCCCCCCAACCAGAGTGACCATCTATGACATGGCTGAGGAACAGAGCTTGGGGACCTGGAGGATGGAGTGGGATCAGATTAAAAAAGGATTCCTGCTTGCATGTTTTCCACAGTGACCTGTGCTGCAGAGATACCTACATTTCCTTCCCTGCCCTGTGACAGCTGTACCTAGCAAGGATTCCCTGGAAGGAGCCAAGCCTGGTCCACTAGGATTCTCCCATGATGCTTCCTGGCAGTAGGATCACAGGGGCTCTGAATGGAAGCAGAGAGTCCTAATGGCCGTTAGGAAGGTTGTGGTTTGAGTGATGGGGATAGACCAAATGCTTTCTGTATCCCAGACTCTGCACTTTATATTCGTTACAGAAAGTATTGCATGGGTCCTCCCAGTACCCTTCTCCATCCCAGAGAGACAGAGTCCCTGGGCCAGTCACACAGCCAGGAAGTGGCTGTGTTTAAATTAGAACCCTAGATTCCAGATCCATGAAAATCTGTGGATTCTTATCTGTGACTCTGATAGCTGCTCTGGGCTAGGAAGAGCCCTCTATACGACACGTGGCACTGGAGGCCAGTGCTGGAGACCTGTTGTTTGGAGCCTGCTCCGTTCCTGAGTTTTGCACACTCTATCTGGTCCTTGTAACTTCTCATCTTCAATCCTATCTAGGACTGAGCCTGTCTGTACCCTGACACACCATAGACCATAGGAGCTGTGCTTACCTCAGCCCATGCCTGCTGGAGGAAATGCCTCACACCTGAATGTAGAGCTGGGTATTCTGTGTGTACCCTGAAACTTTCCCCTGCCACAAACAGGACATGCTGTGAAAGCCCAGGCAGAGGCAAGTGGGCTTGGAGCTTGGAGTGAGTCGTCCATGGATTCTCAGTCATGGAGGTGAATGAAGAGTTCTCACAGCAGAAAGAAGTCAGCAAAAGTGGTGATTGTAACCCCTGCTCACAGCCCAGACAGACCAAATAATGAAATTACATTCATAAAATTTCAGGTCGAGTGGTCACGGCTTGAATTAGTTCTTTCGAAGAACCTAGCTAGAAGTAGCAGCGGTAATTAAAGGGCTGGCCTGGCACAAATCAAGCCTGAACTTGGAGCATGTACTTGGATTGCACTTGGCAGAGGGTTTACAGCATGGGAGTGGGCTTCATCCCCTTCCCCAGGCCCTGGGAGGACAGTCTGAGAGAACAGAAAGAGCTCGGGTGACAGGAGTGGGCCTTTACTGCCGGTGGTTTCACTCATTTGCTTCAGACATTGCTATGTAGCCCACGCTAATCTTAAACCCATCATGTAAACCAGGCCTTGAACTCACTGGGTAGCTCAGGCTAGCCTATTTGAGAGAGATTTTTATTAGTGTATACTCATTGAACAAGGTGATAGGTTACATTATAACATTCTCATGCATGTATATCAAGTACTTTAACAAGCCCCAGCTTCTGTTGCCCCCACCTGGTAGTTTCTTTCCCCATCTCACGGCTCAGTAGTAGAGCATCTGCCTAGAATCTCCCAGTGAGGGGCTGGGGGTGTGGCTCAGTGGTAGAGTCCCTGCCTAGAATCCCCCAGTGAGGGGCTGGGGGCGTGGCTCAGTGGTAGAGCCCCTGCCTAGAATCCCTCAGTGAGGGGCTGGGGGTGTGGCTCAGTGGTAGAGCCCCTGCCTAGAATCCCCAAATGAGGGAATGGAGGTGTGGCTTAGTGGTAGAGCACCTGCTTAAAATTTCCATTCCTAACTCCCTACCACTGTAAGTGTTTAGATTGTATATGTGAACAAAAAAATGTGGTCTTTTCTTTTCTGGAACTGGATTTATTTTTCCATAACATAATATTTCCACTCCCATCCATTTTCTTGCAAATGATATAATTTTATTCTTAGTGGCAGAATACTACATATATGTTTATGAAATGTACATATAGATATACACAAAACCCTTCCTTATCTGTTGATGGACAACTAGGCTGATTCCATAACTGGCTCTTATTAAAAGTGCTGCACAAATACACACCAAATGGCCCCTGCTTTGGTGGAGCTCACTGTGGATAAGGTGAGATGCCTGACGTGTCACCTCTAACCAAGCAGACATTTTAGCAGTGTCCCTGGGTAAGAATAGGCACTTCCTCTTCCTTCTACTTACAGGTTAGGACCAGAGGCCTTGAGTGTACTGTGACCTCCCACTAAGCAGGGACAAACTAGAGAAGAGTCACCAGCACAGTGTGGCTCCTACCTATGGCCTCTGTTTTCTGTTGCTGTAATAAGAACCCAAGGCCACATCATTTACAAAGAGAGGAAAATTAATGATCACCGCTCTGGAGGCTGGGTCTGACAAGAGCCTTCTTACAGTGTCAGAGAGGGAGTGTGTGTATGCAGGTGTCACATGACAAGACAGAACAAGCATGCAGCTGCCTGTATCTTACAAACCCGCTAGACCCGCTGTGGAGCCCCTAACCATGTGACCCTACCCTAATTACACCCAAAGTGCCACCTCTTCCTAAGACAGACATAGAACTAACTAAAGAAGTACATTTCCAACAAGTTTACTGGACACATTCAGAGTAAAGCAGCACCCATCTGACTATACTGCCCCAGCCCCTCACTGGGAGATTTTAGTAAGTGCTTTACCACTGAGCCACACCCCCAGCCCTCACTGGGGGATTCTAGGCAGGGGCTCTACCACTGAGCCACATCCCCAACCCCTCACTGGGGGATTCTAGGCAAGTGCTTTACCACTGAGCCATGCCCCCAGCCCCTCATTGGAGGATTCTAGGCAGGGGCTCTACCACTGAGCCAGGCCCACAGCCCCTCACTGGGGGATTCTAGGCAGGAGCTCTACCACTGAGCCACGCCCACAGTCCCTCACTGGAGGATTCTAGGCAGGGGCTCTACCACTGAGCTACGCCCCCCATCCCTCACTGGGGGATTCTAGGCAGGGGCTCTACCAATGAGCCATGCCCCCAGCCCCTCACTGGGGGATTCTAGGCAGGGGCTCTACCACTGAGCCACACCCCCAACCCCTCACTGGAGGATTCTAGGCAGAGGTTCTACCACTGAGCCATACCCCCAGCCCTCACTGGGGGATTCTAGGCAGGTGCTCTACCACTGAGCCACGCCCCCCATCCCTCACTGGGGGATTCTAGGCAGGGGCTCTACCACTGAGCCACACCCCCAGCTCCTCACTGGGGGATTCTAAGCAGGGGCTCTACCACTGAGCCACGCCCCCAGCCCCTCACTGGAGGACTCTAGGCAGGAGCTCTACCTCTGAGCCATGCTTTATTCAGGTACATATCTCTTGAGGTTGGTTCCAGAACACCCTTCCCTGGATACTCAAGTTCTGTGTGGTTTATAAAATGATGCAACAATTGTATCTATAACCTATGTACATCCCTTGTATTTTTTTTTTATCAAATCTGGCTTATTTACAATACATAGCACAATGTAAATGCTATGTAAATAGTCACTTATTTAGAATTGTTTAGGGAATAATGACAAGAAAAAGTCGTATGTGTTCAACACAAATGCAATTTCCCCCAAATATTTTCAGTCGATGGCTGGTTGAATCAGAGATTGCAGAATTCACAGCTATCAAGAGTGAATGGTATAATTTACATACCATAAAACTCACCTCCTTTACATGGCACACTTCAGTGGTTTTTAGTAAATTTACAGAGCTGTGCAACCATTACCACCATCCAATTTTAGGGTATTTCCATTGCTCTCTCCAAGTCCCTTGTGCCCATTCCAAGTCACTAGCCACCTCCTGCCTCATTTCCTCCCCCGGCTCAAGTAAGCACAAGTCCACAGTTGCTCTTTGTAAGTGTCTGTCTTCAAAGCACTTCCGTGCAGTGGCCTTTTCCACCTGGCATCTTTCTCTTTCACCTGTTCATTTTAAAAGGGACTTGTTCTTATTTATGTGTGTGTGCATGTATGTGTACACATGTATACATGTGTATGTGCGTGCATGTGTGTATGTGTGTCTGTACATGTATGTGTATGTGTGTATGTGTGTGTTGTGTTTATGTGTGTGTGTGTGCGTGTGCATGTGAGTGTATGTGTGGGTGTCTGTGTGTCTGTGTGCCAGTGCCAGATGCCACAGTAGGGCATCAGAGTGTCTGGACTTGAGTCATAAACAGTTGTGAGCTGCCCGGTGTGGGTGTTGGGAACTGGTCCTGCCTCCTTAGAAAGACAAGTATGAGCTCTTAACCACTGAGCTATCTCTCTAGCCCCTAGCATCATATTCTTTTGTTTGTTTGTTTGTAGTTCTTTGCCTAGCCTAAGGTCAAAGATAGATAGTCTCTAGATTTTCTTCCAAAAGCTTAATGAGATTTTTTTTATATGTTTGTGATCTGTTTTGAGATATTTTGTATGTGTGTTTCCTGTGAACAAATGACCTGTCCTCATCTTTTTCTTCTCAAATTACATTTGAAAAGATTGTACATTTAATTGATGTGTGTGTGTGTGTGTGTGTGTGTGTGTATGCATGTGCACATGTGTGCAATGTGTTGAGGTCAGACGACAATTTACAGGAGTCCATTCTTTTCCCACCATGTGTTCCAGGCACGAAACCCAGGTCACCAGCCTTGGCAGCAAGCTCCTTTACCCAGTGAGCCATCTTACCGACCCCTGCCTTCATCTTTTCGAGTATAGATAAACTGTTGTCTCAGCCCCTTCTTACTCCATGGCTACTTTTTCTTCCTTCACTTCCTCTCTAAGTGACTTTTCTAGGACACATACATGCTCCACACTTAAACATCTATTCATCCATCCATCATCCTTGTGTCTGCCATCCAGCCATCTATCCACATCTTCCTATCACCCATTGCACAATGCATCCATCCAGCCATCCATCCACCATATCCATCTATCGATCTATCACTTATCCATCCATTCCCCATCACCCATCCATCCATTATGCATGCATCTGTCTATCAAGTTCTCCCTGTCACCCTCCGAGCTGTCCCCCTTCTGGGCAGTGAAGAGTTCCATCCCTGCCCAGGAGCAAGTCACTTTCATACTCCCCTTCCGAGGCTGCTGTTTGGTCATGGTCATACGTTGTAAATTACCTGGTGCTCCTAATGAGTCCTCTGGCTATGATGTCACCTGCCACATCCTGCTGTCTCCAGCATGATCTCAGTCACTGCTCGAGTTGGGAACTATGTGTGGGTAACATGGGGCTTTTGACAAGGTCATAGCGGTTTCCCCTCAGAGATGGAATCGGGAAAGAATGTACTGACTTGCAATCCAGCTTTTGAAATGATAGGATCAGGCCTCGAGGGAAGGTTGATGGACTATAATTTAGCAAATAGAAGACAAGACTTCCCTGAGACTGTCAGCTCTGAATTCTAGCATGCTTCTGGTTGCCTTGGCAACTCAACAGGTTAAACTTCTTCTCAGGGCATCAGTGACTGCTCAGGCAGAAGGTGATCGGACCCAAGAAGTATGCTGATCATCAGCAGGCTGACAACAGCACACAGGATGACCTCCACTTCGCTGATGATTTAGCTGACTTGAGCTCACCACCCAGCTGGGCTCCAACTCACCATCCATCGGCTATGCATTCCCAATCCTCCATCCATCCACTACCCATCCATCCATGCACCAACCCTCCGACCAATCCCCCACCCACCCACCCATCCAT
>CM052717.1:57744905-57806241 GCA_028551405.1 Uromys caudimaculatus | reverse complement strand
CAACCCTCAGACCAATCCCCCACCCACCCATCCATCCATCCATTCACCCATCCATCAATCAACCCTCAGACTAATCCCCCATCCACCCACCCATCTATCCATCTATCCATCCATCTATCCACCAACCCTCAGACCAATCCCCCACCCATCCATCCATCCATCCATCCATCCATCCATCTATCCATCCATCTATCCACCAACCCTCAGACCAATCCCCCATCCATCCATCCATCCATCCATCCATCCGTCCGTCCATCAACCCTCAGACCAATCCACCACCCACCCACCCACCCATCCATCCCTCATCCATCCTGTCATTGAGCACCTGCTGTGTGCTTGTCCTCCTCCTAGTCTGTTTAGCAAGTGTATACATTTCTTCAGACCAACCAGGGATAGTTCTCTGTGGGTCCAGAGGCAAACAAAAACACCATGGACCAGGAAGTCATGGGTGGACCCATTTAGAAAATAATCTTAACATACAAACATTGTAAGTGTGTAGACTTTTTCTCTGAAGACCCTTCTTTTTAAGATTTATTTTGTATTTTTCATTATGTGTCTGAGTGTAGGTATGTACATGAGAGTACAGTGTCTGCAGAGGCCAGAATTATCAGATCCCCTGGAGTTGGAGTTACAGGTGATTGTGAGCTGCCCCATGGGGGTGTTGGGAATCGAACTGGGGTCCTTTACAAGAGCAGCAAGCATTCTTAACTGCCCAGCCCCAAGGCTTTTCTTATATGACTGTCACTGACATAAACAAATCACACTTCATATAAACTGTTTGTAGTTTTCTGTCAATTCTCACTGCACGGTGGACCTCTTTCCAAGAGGCACATGTAGATTATTGTTTCTTTCCACATCTGGGTGGTTTATTGTAAATATATACTGTTTCATTCTGTTTTGCCCTAAGGCAGTCTCAGGCTGGCTTTGAACCTGCAGACCTCCAGCTTCCACGTCTTTGATGATTTGCATTTAAGTTCTAATTTTTTTGACCACTGGATGAATTCTTTCTGTTTCTGTGAGTCAACTTATTCTGTTTGCTCCCTTTAATTCCTCCTATGGTAGAGACTCTCCAGATGCTTGGTGACCCCCCCCTTTTTTTTTCTTTAAGATTTATTTATTTATTATATATGAGTACACTGTTGCTGTCTTCAGACATACCAGAAGAGGGCATCAGATCCCATTACAGATGGTTGTGAGCCACCATGTGGTTGCTGGGATTTGAACTCAGAACCTCTGGAAGAGCAGTCAGTCTCTTAACCGCTGAGCCATCTCTCCAGCCCTGCTTGGTGGCCCTTAGTGACTTTTACCATCATGAGTAGGGCACCAAAGGCCTGATGCAGCATAGCAGGAAGAAAGTCCCTAACTCAAGGTATTGATGTGAGGAGCCTGCCATCTTGCTGGAGTGTGCCAAGAAAGAGTAGACTAATTAGCTACAGCTGCTGTAACAAAAGCACCATAGACCAGGTCGCTTAAATAATAGTCCTAGAATCTAGAAATCCAGGATCAAGGTATTAGCTGGGCTGTTTTCTTCTGAGATATCTCTCTCTGTCTCTCTCTCTCTCTCTCTCTCTCTCTCTCTCTCTCTCTCTCTCTCTCTCTCTCTGTCTCTCTCTCTCTCTCTCTTTGGCTTGTAGGTATCACCTTCTCCTTGTGCCTCTCTCTTTCATGTGTGTGTGTGTGTGTGTGTGTGTGTCCATGTGTCTGTCTGTGGGTATGTGTGTCTGTGGGTGTGTACTTGAGTGCAGATGTCCCCAGAGCCAGAGGTGTCAGATCCCTAGAGCTGGAGTTACATATGGTCGTGAGCCACCAAGGTGGGTGCTGGAATCAAACTCTGAAAGAGCAATGCATGCTCTTGACAGCTGAGCCATCTCTCCAGCTCCTCCCAGAGTCTTTACATGGTCTTTACTGTGCATCTAAATCCTATCTTTCTCTTCTTATAAAGACCACACCCATATAGGACTCACTCTCATGGCTCTATCTTGTCTCCTCAAGAAAGTCTGGGAGATTAGGACTTGAACACAGTGAGTTGGGGGGGGGGGGGGCACAACTGAGTCTGTAACAGGTTTACAACCTCCAGCCTTGGGAAAGGCCTCCCCATGTACACGCTGGGGAAGGAGCCTGGGTTCTGATCACTCCACCTGAAGACTTCTAGTTAACTCTCTTATCTCAGTGTACACCCCCCCCCCCGCCCCTTTCCAATCCAAACCTGGAACCTGCTTGTCCTCTGCTCACTCTTCTGAGGCAGATCTGAGATGTCTGTCCAGGACCGAGAGGGAGAAAATCGCCCAGAGTCTCAAGCTCAGTCCCTTCCTCCCAGCCACTGCCTCTCCTGCTCCTTTCAAGTCCTCTCCCTCGATTGTGGGTTTCATCTGCTTCCACACACTCCGTGGGCTTGGCCAGCGTGTCCTCCTTGCCCGTGGAAGCTGTTCCCACCCCTGGTCCTCTTTCTGCTTTCCATAAATGTGTTGGAATCTGTCATCTGCTGCCGTCCCCCACTGGTGCTGTTTGTCACCGTGGGCTGCTATCTGTTTCATTCTTTGCTGCCGTTACACTGAGATCTTAGAGGGAAGCTGAGATAAATGTATATGTTCAGTCCTCTGTGTTTACCCAGAAGCCTTCTCGGGAAGAGGTAAAAGCTGCAGGCTGCAGAGGAGGGCGAGAAAGCTACACACCCAGGCCAGCCCCCAATTCTAGAATCCCTGTTGGATCCCGTGGGGCCTGGGACACTTAGTGGGGAGGGGCAGCAGTTGTGATTAGGGCCTGAGCACTTCTCTGGGGTTCCCGAATAACAGGTGTACCCTGCCCCTAGTTCTGGCTCTGCAGGGTGCCTGCTCTTCTAGACTTCTGCTGGGGGTCTAGTTACCCAGGCTCCTTTGCTTCCCTCCCCTCCCCAGCCTCAAGTTCCCAAGATGTACCCAGCCTCCCTCACCAGCCCCACCAATGACATCATAGGTGTGGCTTTCAACAGCAAGACGCCTGTGTCTGCCACCTCCCAAATGAAATGTGTTTTCCAAACTGTGGCTGACATTGATAAATGTTTTTAAAAGCCATTTACACTTCCCTTGGTATAAGGAGAATTCCTTTTGTCAGCTGGGAGGTGGGTCAGGTGGGAAACCCAAGGCATACTACTGGATTGCCCTCAGGCCAGAGTGGATAGCCAGGGTGGGGTTGAGTCTTGCCCATTAGCCACCTGTCTGTAAGGCACAGGGCCCCGTCAGACAAGAACCGGCTGTGTGGCTAAGACAAGATCATGCACGTTGGTTCTCAGTCAGGCTTCCTTGTGTCTCTCTCTTCCAAGGCCTTAGTGCCCTTGTGAAGGAAGTGTGTATTATGTCGGTGGATCCACCCCCACTTGAGGCTCCTGCTTCTGTGGCTGGAGCTCCCTGGCTATTGTTCTCTGGGGAAAGAGTGAGAGAGGAGTGCTTTTGAAAGAGCCAGGCGTGGTGGTGCATGCTTGACATTCCAGTACTCCAGAGGCTGGGGATGGAAGGTGGAGAGGCCAGCCTAAGCTACATAACAAGTTCAAAGCCAGCTTGTCCCCCTAGAAATGAAAGACCATGTAAGCGTGTGTGTGTGTGTGTGTGTGTGTGTGTGTGTGTGTGTGTGTGTGTGTGTGAGAGAGAGAGAGAGAGAGAGAGAGAGAGAGAGAGAGAGAGAGAGAGAGAGAAGAGGGAGAGGGAGAGAGGGAAGAGGGAGAGAAAGAGAGAGGGGGAGGGGAAAGGGAGAGCCTGAGAACACTAGTGTTCCCTGTACTGGATGACAAACCCAGGAATGTGACAGGACTCTAGGAGACAGGACTGGGGGCAGGGGTCACTTGGAGAAACCGGGCTCACCTCAGGGCTGCACTTTGTATCTGCTTGTAGTGGTTGGGGATGGAAGGCAGAGGAGTGCGAGGTGTCCAGCCCCAGGTTTGCCAAGCCTGCAGAGCTGCCTAGGACCCTGGGAAGGTGGCTAGGAGTGGATGCACCCGCCCCGTTCAGCAGAATGGGCAAGGGTGAGTAAGCTTCATTTGGCAGGACGGGGCTGGAGCCACTTGCTGTGGCTACCAAAGGGAAAACCACAGCAAGCCCGGGTTTCACATGCAGTGGAGGGCATCATGTCACTGTGTGTCAGGCTCCTGTGTACTGCTCCAGTCAAAGAAGGGAGATGTCCTGCCTTGTGACAGTGCCACCGTGTTGGCCACACATCTTCTCATTGGCTGCTGTTTGAGAATGGGCGGGCTCAGGCCACCAAGGAGACTCCTGGCTCAGCTCCTCATGTAAGCATGACAGCCATTCTTGTCGTGAGTGATTCTGTTTCCACTCTGGCAGCTGGCTCCATGGAGAGCCTGACAGCCCCCACTGTGAACCCCTGAAACGCCACAGCCAGACCCTCCCTACTGGAGAGCCCCTGTCCATCAGAAGAGGCAAGGGGGCACAGGACGTTCCTAATGCCCGGGGGAGGAACTACAACTGTCTGGCCTGATTATGTACACACTACCCATCTTGCGTATACAGACTCATGTCACACATGCGTATACCACACACGTGCATACACAGCACATACATACATAGCACCCACATACACACAATCAACAAATCCACATACACTACACACATGCACCGTTCATTACATACACATGTACATCATAGAAGCTGCACAAATACGCCATACATACACCACCTACACACAATGAACACATATATACATGCATACCACATACATGCACATATCACCTACATACAATGGACACAGACATACACACCATATACGTGTAGATGCCACACACCATGGCTTCCCACAAGGACACAGATACTACCCATCACAACATACACACATATGTGCATACCATCCATACATAGCACACATACATATATGTACAGAGCACACATACAGACACATCACATACACTGTCTGTTGGCTTCTGTTGACTCACAGAGAATTACCCAGCCAAAGTGTTCATGGCAAAGTCAGAAACATACAAAGGCAGGAGCAAATCAGACCAAGGCGAGCAGTGTTAGGGCACCCGGCTTCTCTGCCTTACCCCTCAACTCACTCCCTACTGTGGTAGATACCAGAGCCAGGGAACTGGGGCTGGTGTCTGAGAGGCATCTCCTCTACAGTGGTCATGTCCATCATGGCCCAAATCAGAGTGGCTGCTGTCACTGGCCCATCTGGGATCCATCGAGGACTGGTGCCCTGGCTCGCTCTCTCTGGATCAGCATGATCTGATCAGAGATACTTACTGCACCGTAACCATCCCCAAGTTAAATGCAAGTTGACCCTTGAGCCACATATTCACAAAGGAAGCCATTGTGGGACATGACAGGGCTCAGTGGAAAGTCTCTGGAAACCCTTTCTGAGGTTGGGGCTATTCTACTGTTCATACAGTCAGTGATGTGTCCTGTGGTGTGTGTTTACCTTCATGCCAGCAGAGGGCACCCTGAGCCAGCTCATGACACTTTTGTTGCCCGGTCCTTTGACTTTGGATGGTTCTTGGGACAGGACCCAGGTCTCTTCTATCTTTCCACTCTAAGCTTCCTTCATAGCATATGCCAGGCGATTCATAAATGCTTGCTGAGTGGACAGAATGATGGATTGGTGGACAAATGGATAGAAGGACGATGGGTAGGTTAGTGGATGGAAAGGTGGGTGGATGAAGAGGTGGTTGGATGGATGGATGGATGGATGGATGAATAATGGGTGGGTGGGTGGATGGATGATGGGTGGGTGGATGGATAGATGATGGGTGGGTGGATGGGAGGGTGGGTAGATGGATGGATGGGTAGATGGGTGGGTGGGTAGATGGATGGATGGATGGATGGATAGATGATGGGTGGGTAGGTAGATGGATGTGTGGGAGGGTGAATAGATAGGTAGATGATGGATGGGTGGATGGGTGGATGGATGTATGAATGGATGGGTGGGTGGGTATCAGATGGATGGGTGGATGGATGGATGGATGGATGGGTGAGTGGATGGTTGGATGGGTGGGTAGGTGGATGGATGGATGGATGATGGATGGGTGGGTGGGTGGATGGATGGATGGATGATGGATGGGTGGGTGGGTGGATGGATGGATGGATGATGGATGGATGGATGGGTGGATGGGTAGTATAAGGAATGAATAAGGGAAGTGCTGCAATATTTATCAGACTTAAGCCACTATCCTCTGTGTGGACCTGTTTCTCCTGGGAAGCAGGTGGGAAGCTTAGCACTTCTAGATCTGATGGTTTCCTATGGCTCTTACCTCAGTACCCCTGGGGTCTCATCACCAGGTTTTTTCTACCTCTGCCCTTCTCATCATCTTATTCTCTCATGTTACCCCTCCTCCTTCAACAAGGCCTGGGAATTTATGATTGATAACATGATCCAGAAGGGACCTGGCTGGAGACAACATTTCCAGAAGAAATAAGTATTGGGCATCCTAGCTTAAGTATCTCCTAGCTCAGCTGGCCCTTCAGGAGGCAGGCGTGACCTGGGAGAAGCACCCCTGCAGCCCGCACCCCACCATAGCCCACCCCTGCTTCCGTGTTCTTCAGCTAATCAGGGCTCAGCCTGTGTGGGGCTGCTGATCTGAATGCAGGAAGTGGATCAATAATGCGGCAGCCTTTTGCTGAGAGCAGGGGGGAGAGGGGGGGCTGCATCCATCAAGTGCTGACTGACAGCTAATCATTTTTCACCCCGTGTTCACCCTGCTGAATATCAGCGTGGCTCCACTCCCAGAAGGCACCAGCAAAGTTTCTCGAGCCACACTCCACTGCCAAGTCCAGGGTGTTGACCTGGCTCACGGTTCCTACGTGTGATCCTGAAGTGACTGAGGGGGCTCAGTGTTTGCAGGAGTGAGCAGATCTATTTCTGTCTCTTAGTCTATGTGCCTGTCTGTCTGTCTCTGTCTCTGTCTCTGTCTTTGCTCTCTCTGTGTGTCTCTCTGTCTCTGTCTCTGTCTCTGTCTCCCTGTCACTCCTTCTCTCTCTGTCTCTGTGTGTGTGTGTGTGTGTGTGTGTGTGTGTGTGTGTGTGTGTGTGTACACTTCTGGAGGCAGAATGCCCGGCCTTTGGAGCATGCAACTATCCCTCCAGTGTTCATGTGTGCTCATCTGAATGTTTTCCTTCAGGATGGCACACGCACAAGCTATAAAAAGCATTTACCTGTGCACTTTTACATGTGTGTGTGTGCATGTAAACAACCTGTATTTGTCCTGCAGGGTGACTGCATACCAGACACTACAGCACCCTTGGGGGCCCTGGGTCATCTCTCTAGGAGGCTTTCCTAGTCTGGACCATTGCCCGTTGATTTCACCTGGGATAGGTGATGCTGTACTCCCCTGCAGTCCTTTCTGCTGGAGAAAGTAGGTTCCTAATCGGGAGGACCTGGTTAATGGGAGCATTTCTTCACAAGGAGAGCCACACTCAGGTGCCATCTCAATGTCACCAGAACTTGACTGCTTCAAACCCAAATGTCCTTCTCCTCAGGAGAGAGAGAGAGAGCATTTCCAAGGCTTCTCAGTTCCCACCCATATGAGCACATTCGATCCAATTCCTTTGACATAGAACAAGAAAGTTGGTCTAGCTGGGTTCTGCGTCCTATGTCCATCTTAGTGTATGACATCACTACTTCAGATGATAAGGGTCCTGAGGAAGTAAATGCTGACACGCACGGAGGTGGGCAAGCTGGAACAGAAGCCATAGGTGTGTACCTCCCTCCCTAGTATTGTGCTTGGTTTACTGGGCACTATGCCTGGACCTGGGTAACCCCCAACTTCATATGGATGCTGGCAGCAGCCGTGTGTGGGTGAAGCGAACCACTCTGGCCTCAGACTGCATCCTTGGCTGGGCTTGCTGGCTGGCTCTAGGAATCCAGAGTCTTCCTAGACTCTCTGTGCAGATCCAGTCTACCCTCTCTGTGTTAGGCATGTCTTTTCCTGACAGGGGCGGGCCCAAGGCTGTATCTGTGCCCTGTCCCTTAATCCTGTGCACGCTCTCAGAAGAAAGGGGAGGTACGCCGGGCGGTGGTGGCACACGCCTTTAATCCCAGCACTTGGGAGGCAGAGGACAGCCTGGTCTACAGAGTGAGTTCCAGGACAGCCAGGGCTACACAGAGAAACCCTGTCTCAAAAAAACAAAAAAAAAGAAAAAAAGAAAAAGAAAGGGGAGGTACAAAGAGACAGCCGGTCCCTACCCACTGGGGTCAGGAACAGCATGGGGGGGGGGGGTTGCTTTCCCAATGGCTCCTTTATTCCAAAGGAGGACACCTGCGTCCCCCATGGGGCAGACAGAAGAACAGTGAGCTTCTATCCTGCAAAGTGTGGCTGCAGGGTGGCCCTAGGCAGGCAGACAGCTCTTCCAAATCTCCATGAATAATTGAAGACACCTTAAAATGTGTGGCGGCAGCCTCCAGGAAGCCCTTCCCCCACTGTGTGCGGCTGCAAGTCTGGCTCCTGCTGGTGGGTGGGCTCCACTCTGCCAGGGGCGGCTCGAGAGCCAGGCAGAGGTCAGAGCTAAACAAAGTGGCTGAGTCCTGACTCCTGCTCTGTAGACAGCAGCTGAGCCCTGACTCCTGCTCTGTCTCCTTTCCCACCTCACTATTCTCTCCCAGTCCTTGGAGCATCCAGGGCAGGGTAGACTCAGCCAGGAAGACCTAATCCAGGTAGCAGGTGTAAGGCTCCTAAGCCAGGTGGCACAGAGAGGCCTGCTTTGTGAGGACAGGGACAGAAGTGGGTCTGGGAGCCCACCCTTTCTGCGGTTGTCCCCTGAGCATGTCCCAGCTAGAAACCACATGCAGAGAAGTGGGGGGTTCTTGCAGTTCCCTGAAGTGTCACGGGGCATGATGGGACCCCCAGGAGGAGGTGGTGGTTTTCAGTGCTCCAGGAGAGCGTCTGCCAGGCACAGCTCCCATCAGGAGACCTGCTTGGCTCTGTTTACACAGAGGATGTATGTGAAAGTATTGTCAGAATGGATACAGGTGTGTGTGCACGTGGTGTATAGTATGTGGGGGAGGGGAGGCTCACAAGCTATGCGGCTGTGTGTACTGGCGGAGCCCAACTGAGTCTCCAAGTCTTTGAAGCGGAGCAGGGTTAGGAAGAGCCTTTATCTCCGTTCATTTCGAGGCTGACAACCCCACCCAAACACACACACACACTCAGTTCCTGGGGTATCCTGTACCAGAGTCCACTCACCCACAACTGTTTGGGGCTCTTTCAAAATGGGAATTTAAAGTTCCCGGTAATGGGGCTGGAGAGATGGCTCAGTGGTTAAGAGCACCAGTTGCTCGCTCTTCCAGAGGTCCCGAGTTCAATTCCCAGCAACCACATGGTGGCTCACAACCATCTGTAATGAGATCTGGTGCCCTCTTCTGATATATAGGAATATATGTAAGCAAACACTGTACCATAGTAAATAAATAAATCTTTAAAAAAAAAAAAAATTCCCAGTAATGAAATCTGCAAAGGCAAAAAACTAAAACACAGTGGTTTTGTATGTAATTTAGTGACACATGCCTGTTATCCCAGCACTGACGAGATGAGGGCTAGCCTGGCCCACACATTGAGGCCACGCCTCAAAAGCAGTCTAGTCTCTCTCTCTCTCTCTCTCTCTCTCTCTCTCTCTCTCTCTCTCTCTCTCTCTCTCTGTGTGTGTGTGTGTGTGTGTGGTCACTGATGTGGCCCAGGATCCCTGCTGTGTCATAGTGGGGCCCTAGAAACAGCAACCCTGGGCGTTTTCCCCAGAGCTAACCTTTAGCCCAGGGACCCTCTATTTCCTTGTCACCATCTATTCCAGATGTCACTAAGAGGATGGTTTTATTTCTTGACTCCCCAGCACCTCCAGAGACCTTCTCTAGAGTCTCCCAAATCTGGGTTGGATGGGAGACTCTGGGGATCTCAACTCAGGTGATAAGAGGTGAACCGAGAGAATGGAGTCACAGGGTTCAGCCATGTTCTCTGTCAGTGGCCTGGTCCAGGATCTGTTCATGGGGTGTAATTTGAGCTCAGGGAACCTGGAAGATGCAGCCAATCAGCTTCTGCCCTGGAGGTGGTCCTCTCTCTTCTGACCTAGTGGGACGCAGCCTGGATTGAGTCTGAGGATCACTTGGTGTAGCTGGGGCTCCTTACATTCTTAGTGGCCAGCTGAGGTTAAGTTGAGCTTGTTCTGCCCTGAGGCTGGGCACACTGGGCTCTGGCACTGAGCCCTTTCAGTGTGAGGCATCAGCTTCGAGGCACA
Organism: Uromys caudimaculatus; assembly: GCA_028551405.1. NCBI lineage: Eukaryota > Metazoa > Chordata > Mammalia > Rodentia > Muridae > Uromys > Uromys caudimaculatus. Next base: position 57,796,042 of record CM052717.1, on the reverse strand, counting down.
ACAAACCTTTGGACCCCGGAGATCCTTTCTGGGTAGAAAGCAGGATGGAGCTGGATCTACTCCATCCCTACCCCTTTCCTTACTTCCCCTGGAGTTAAGGAGAACCACTGATGGTCCCACAGTTGTAATCTTCTTACACTACTTGGTATTCTTCAGACCACTGCTCACAGGCTGACTTTATATTCTTGGCATGGGAAAAAAACTAGATACCTCAAACATCCTGTTCCAGAAGTCCTCCATCTGCTGGGTCCCAAACTAGGCTCACAACTTGTGCTAACATGGCAGGCTAGACCAGATTCCCATGATGCTCTCTGCCGGGCCACACCCACCAGGAAGTGGGGTAACGGCCCCTGTTCGTGTACAGAACGTAAATGCTTCTGGACCTTACCAAACTGTGTATGTGTGCATCCATGCACACGAGTGTTGGTGCATGCCTATGCCATGAAGTACCCGAGTAGGCTCCCAGAAGCCAAGAGTCTGTGGTAGCCAGAGGACGCTGGAGGTCAGGCCTCAAAGCTTGCTGAAGCACTGTGGCTCCCATTGGGTTCTTCGTTAATCCGGTCTGTGAACAGACTTGGGAGTTCATGTTGTGAATCTGGCCATTTGCTCCTGTTTCCTCAGGAGGGCCCCCCGGGAGGAGAAGCACACGTTAAATATTTGTGGTTTTGCTGCGTTAGGTTTTAAAGTTCAGCGGTAATTACCGTGACCAGGTGCCAAGTGGATCTGCTCCCTGGGGAAGCCTCCTGCAGAAGCAGGCTGGTGGCTGCTTTCCAGCTCCTACACTGTTTGTATAACCTGTGTGCCTTCCCTCCCGGTGACCATCTCTTCTGGACTCCACTACTTTTGCTGAGCCCTAAACTCAATCAGACTGCACTCTTGGGATTCGGAGAGAGTACCGTGCTTGGTACTCTCCTCCAGTCCAGCCAGATAGGATGGCTGAGCCAAGGGCAGGCTGGGGACAATCAGAGCACCAATGTGGGGCTGTTTTGAGTGGAACACTGAGACCCCAGTAAGTGCCATTAGCTCCGAAGCTGGCTCATGGCCACACTCATGGCAGCTCAAGTGGGTTCTGGCATAGCAGATAGACCACTCATTGTTTCTAGTACAGATTTTACAATTTTAGCTCTAGACCCCAATCTACCTCGTCTCAGACTATTTAGGTGCTCTCTGGTAAATGCAAAAAACCTGGGTACCTTGGGCAAATTTCAGATAACACACACTATCTCATCTAGTTAAACTTCCCCAAGCCCTGAGTTGGTTCCAACGCTGCATTAGGGTGCCACCTATAGCCAAGGGGAGGAGGCTTTTAGAATGGCTTAGTTTTTCTGCAGTTACATCTGCTGTGGTTTGGATATAGTTTGAATGTGTCCCCAGAGTCATAATCTAGAAGCTTGGTCCCTTGAGTGGATGTTGGAAGGTCCTCTAAACAGCTGGGCCTCTTTTTCCCTTTTGTGTTGGAGCATCATGGGAAAAGTGAAACTTTCCTCTTGGTAGCATCTCAAACAGATGAAGGCAACAAGGAAACAGGAATTCCTGAGCTGATGGTGGAGTCCTGGAGATTGAACCTAGGACCTTGTGCATTCTAGGTAAGCTCTCTACCACTGAGTCACACTCCTAGTCCCTCATTGGGGGATTCTAGGCAGGGGCTCTACCACTGAGCCACGCCCCCAGCCCCTCACGGGGGGGATTCTAGGCAGGTGCTCTACCACTGAGCCACACCCCCAGCCCATCACTGGTGGATTCTAGGCAGGGGCTCTACCACTGAGCCACGCCCCCAGCCCCTCACTGGGGGATTCTAGGCAGGGGCTCTACCACTGAGCCCTGCCCCCAGCCTCTCACTGGGGGATTCTAGGGAGGTGCTCTACCATAGAGCCACACCCTCAACCCCTCACTGGGGGGATTCTAAATTATCTATCATCTTAGAGGCTGCCCACCACTGGTGGGATATAACTGAAGTTATCTTGTGGAGAGTTGGCATTTTTCTGATTTACAGTTTAAAATGTTACCCTGGCTGCCATGCAAAGAAACAGGGATTTGGCAAGGACAATGTTGAGAGACTACTTGGGAGAAATTTTCTGAAAATAGTTCCTCTCTCTGAAGGGAAATACAGCTAGGGATAGGGCATGAGGTTACCACAGATCTTCCTCAGCTTACAATGAAGCTGTGTCACACCAAAGTCACCCTGTCACCTGTCTTTGCAGGTTCAGGGCAGAGCATCTGGGTTTTATTCCCCCACACCCACATTAGGGCTTGGGGCTGAGTGTCACTACTAGACCATGTCTGTCTGCTCTCCACCTGAAAGCCAGCACTTGGCAGGCAGAGATGGTGGGGAAGAAAGCAGGTTTATTTGAGCACTGGTACCTGAGATGATTACCCCAGAAACACCATAGGGATCTCAGAGTTGCTACTGGGAGAGCTGATGCTATCAGAATATTCTCTCTTTCTCTCTCTCTCTCTCTCTCTCTCTCTCTCTCTCTCTCTCTCTCTCTCATTTTATGTACATTGGTGTTCTGCCTTCACGAAAGTCTGGGCGAGGTTGTCAGATATTCTGGTACTGGAGTAACAGATAGGTGTGAGTTGCCATAGGGGTGCTGGGAATTAATCCCGGGTCCTTTGGAAACGCAGCCAGGGCTCTTAACCACTGAGCCAGTTCTCCAGCCCCCCAATCCTTTAATCTCTTAAAAGAGACTTATTTGTTTGTATTTTTTTATGTATATTGGTATTTTGACTATATATGTCTGTGTGCCGTGTGTATGATGTGGTTGCAGAGACCAGAAGAGGGACTCAGATCCCCTGGAACTGGGGTTAGTTGAGCCACCATGTGGATATTGAGAATTAAATCTTGGTCCTCTGGAAGCTTTTAACTACTGAACTATCTCTGGCTCTTCTTCAGGTGTGTGTGTGTGTGCGTGTGTTTATTTCTCAATGAATATATCTAGTATGTCTCCTTTATTTTCAGCTTTCTGAAATTTTAAGATATGTGAATTTTTTATTTGCTTGTTTGTTTTGGTTTTGATGGTTTTATTTGTTTGCAGGTTGGCATTGTTGTTGCTGCTGCTGTTGTTGAGCTGTCCTAGAACTTGCTTTGTAGACCAGACTGGTCCCAAATTTTAAGATAATTGTGCCTTGGTTCTGCATATGAGAGAAAACATGATTTTTTTCTGAGTCTAGTTTGTATTAACACAATAGCCTCCAGTTCTATCCATTAAAAAGAAAATACGTGATACTGTTCTTGGCAGCTGAATAAAATCCCAAGGTGTGTATAGAGTAATCTTACATCATAATAACGTTCAGTGCTCTCTGCCTACCAAGCACCCTAGCTTAGGAACACAATCTGCCATGGAGGGCCACTTGCTTCTCCTAAATGACCATGTGGCCAAATCTGTAACTTGTTGCCACCACCCAGCACAAGTAAGTAGACAAAGCAGCGGGGAAAGATCCAAATTCAAGCTTCACTAGAGTACATTTTGCTATCTCTCCTTCATAAAGTTGAAAAGGGGCGAGAGAGACAGCTCAGCAATTAAGAGCATCCATTGCTTTTGCAGAGGACCCAGATTTGGTTGCTAACACCCTGTGAGACAGCTCACAGCCTCCTGTAATTCCAGTTCCCAGGGCTTTGATGCCCCCTTCTGGCCTTTATGAGTTCTGCACTCACATGCACTTACACACAGACACATGCATACATTTAATTAAAGATAAAAAACGGAACATTCAGCCAGGCAGTGGTGGCGCACGCCTTTAATCCCAGCACTTGGGAGGCAGAGGCAGGTGGATTTCTGAGTTCGAAGCCAGCCTGGTCTACAGAGTGAGTTCCAGGACAGGCAGGGCTACACAGAGAAACCCTGTCTCGAAAAACCAAAAACCAAAACAAACCAAAACAAAACCAAACATTCTAGATTCTCTGGTTTGCTATGTTATGGCTCGAATGAGAAACATCACCACTAGCTTTTGTACTTGAACATTTGGTCACCAACACCTGACATGGTTTTGAGGCATGGCTGGCAGACGTGAGGTGGGGGGAGGACTTTGAGGCTACAGAGACCTCTCTGGTCTGGCTTTCTGCTTCCTGGTCCACCAAGCTATGAGACATCTCTGGTGCATGCTCCGGCTGCCACAACCTCCCCAGCTCCTTCCTTGCTACACCAAGCTGAAACTGTGAGCCCAGACAAACCTTTCCAACCTTAAGTTGTTTCAGTCAGGTAGTTTGTCACAGCAACGTGAGAAGTACTGATACATCCCTACCGGTTGCCACAGGTCCTGCGAGGGGAACTGCCACAGCCTCTGTCATGTTGTGATTGAGGTGTAAGAGCAAGGGGCTCTCCTTGTTACACACCCCCTTTATCCATGGCAGAGTTTTTCCTTCACTCTGCCAGGTCTTCCACTGTGTGCACTTGGCCTGTGAGTTAGCTTCCAACCTGGGATCCACTATAGTGGAATATTTCTTTTGAAATCCTGAAAACCAGCCCCCTGTAGCTTGCAGTTACCCTTGCTTTAAGAACGAGGTCAATGTCATACATTCATTGCTTTGGAGGCCCTATTGTCTGGTCTTCATGTCAGGAATCATTGTTCCCCATCAGCTATTGGAAGCTCATGACTCGTGCTGAGCTCCTGTTCTGGACTACCCCCAGCTGGTCTTGGCTGCAATCAAACCGTGACATTGGCCACCCAGAGTTAACATCAGACCCCCACAAGTTAAGGACAGAGTCCTCCATAAAACTAACTGGCCTTACTTCAGACACCAGCCACATGAGGGGTCTCCAGGATACCCACTGCTTATTCAGACTGGGGAGTTTGTATGGCTACTTCATGTTCAAGGATTTGTTAGCAAGATCTGAAGAATTCAGGAATGTGCTCTCCTGACAACTGTTTATAGAAAGGACCCACCTGGGGCAGAGGCTAGTTGAATCCTGAGACAAAGCTTTCCTGTCCTTGTTCCCTGGAGTCCAGACTCATGACCCTCCCAGCACACCAGCCTGTACACCCAAAGATCCTTGTTGTGGAGAATTTTATTTTTAATTACTATTTTATTTTATTTATTTATTATTTAATCATTATAAATCTAGTATTTTCATTAATGCATTAATACTTTGTTTATTATTATGCCTATGGGTGTTTTGCTTGCATGTGTGTTTGTGCACCACATGTTTGCAGCGCTCACAGAGGCCGGAAGACAGTGCCAGATACCTTGGAACTGGCGTTAACAGGCAGATGTGAGTCCCCATGTGGGTGCTGGGAATCAAACGCAGGTCCTCTGGAAGAGCAGACAATGCTCTTAACCACTGACCTATCTCTTCAGCTCCCATTTTTCAGAGTTTTAAATGGGGTATTATCTAATTATGAGTAGTTCAGATTTGTTGGCCACATGATTGATCTTAATCCCCAGTGCCACTGCCCTCTCTTTGGGTATCAGTCACCCTCCATTTCAAATGGTTGGTGTTTCTGGTAACTGGCCTCCATCTTGAGGCTAAGTGACCTCATTTACATAATGAGATATTCTGCCAGGCAGGAAATTATAGGAGTTTTTGCAGCTGTGTGTCAGGAACCTGGGGGCAAAGTCCAGATAAGTTCTTAATTATACCATCGCCCATTACGAAATGTGTTAGTCCGCTTCCCATTACTGTAGCAAAATATCAGAGATAATGGACTTATTTCAGACTATGGTTGCTTATGGAGCCGTTGCTTCTATGCCTGTGGTGAGGAGTCTCGGTGTGTGGTTGAACACGTTGCTCACCTCACAGTTGCCAGGAAGCAAAAAGAAAGAAGAGATTGGGGTCCAACAAACCCTCTTGAAAGTACATCCCCAGATGACCTAACTTTCTGCCACTAAGTGCCACCTCTCAGAGCTTCCTTAGCCTCCCGATCGAGCCACGCCCTGGAGGCTAAGTGCTTTAAAACCTGGACCTCCAGTGAGACTTCTAAATTCCTACTGGGAGCCTCCACTGCCTCCTCTGCATAGCTCCGACGTTTCTTCCTTCTATAAATCCACTTGCAGTTCATGCTCTCGGTTTTCCTCCCTCCTCATCCTCCTCTTTCTAAAGCCAAATGTCATTCATTATCTGACAATTCCATACATGTATAATGTCTTTTGATCTTATTCATTCCCCTCCCCCAATGAACCTCCCCTTTTCCAACCAGTCCCCACCCCCACCCCCTGAGCACACACGGGCCACCTACCAGTAGATACACATCTGAAGAAAGTGACTCCTCCTCTCCTAAATGCCCGTAGCTCCTCTCCTAGCAACCAATAACTGCCTGTAGCTTCTCTGGAGGGGTGGGGCCCTGTGAGACCCTTTCACACAGGCCTAGTCTTGTGGGGGTGACCACGGCTGCTTTGCATTCGTGGGTGTGACAGCCATGTCACGTGGAGAAGAGTTTCACAGTGCTCCTCCCCACCTGCGACTCTCACATTTCTGCCTCCCTTTCTTCAGTGTTCCTGAGCTCTGGGGTTACAGGCGAGTGTCGCTGTACCAGACATGCGCACAAGATGCTCATAGCCTCATAGCTGAGAGATGTGTTGCTAAGAGCCCCAACATCCTCCAAGGGTCCCATTTTATGTTTAGGAGCCCGTCCAAGACCCTCGTATGGCACTGCAGCCTGCTGGGAGGGAGACCCTTGTGAGCCTCGGTTGCTAATCATATCGACTCTCCAAGGCCAGGCCCCTCTCTGCCTGAGAAGATGGCGGCTTGGGCCCACAGAGGGCGTGGCCACAGCGCTGCACCTCTCATGAAATGGAGGTGAGGGAATTAGAGTGATTTTCATCCAGGAGCCAGGCTTGTGACTCGCCGGAATGTTCTTCCCTATGATTGACAGGAGGGTTTGCGTTGAGTGCTGAGCCAGAGCGTAGCAACCGCGAGCTGTTGCCAATACCCTTTGCCCTTTGTGCTTCTCCAGGAGTCCCGATCACCCCTAAGTCCTGTGTCAGTTACTTTTCTCATCACTGTGACAAAGTATGAGAGAGAAACCACTTAAAAGATGCAAGTTTGGGGCTGGAGAGATGGCTCAGTGGTAAGAGCACTGAAATGTTCTTCCAGAGGTCCTGAGTTCAATTCCCAGCAACCACATGGTGGCTCACAGCCATCTGTAATGGGATCTGATGCCTTCTTCTGGTATGTCTGAAGACAGCAACAGTATACTCATATAAATAATAAAATCAATCTTAAAAAAAAAAAAAAAAAAAAAAAAAAACATGAAAGTTTATTGTGGTTTGTGGTTCTGGGTGTATTTCAGTCCGCTGTGTGGGGAGGATGTGCAAATAGGAACTCGTCATAGACCTTTCTTCACACAGTAGAACACCAGACACAGAGTCAACAGAGCCAGAACCAGGGAAGGTATGATTTTCATATGCTCTGCTCCCAGTGACCCACTTCAGCCAGCTGCCCCCATCTCCTAAATACCCCATAGCCTTCAAAGCAACACGGGCTTAGGGCTGAGCATTCAGAACCTCAGCCTGTGAATGTCAAACCATAATAAACTCCATCCAGGCCAGGGGGTGGAGGTGGGGTGGATAGCAACCTGAAGGGAGGCTCTAGGGACCATGCCTCTTACCCAGCTCAATGAAACAACCTTTGCCTCCAGCATCAGGCCAAGCAGAGAGTGAGCGGGGGTATCTGAGGGTACTCCATGCTGTGGCAAGCCCAGAGACTGGAACACACATCAGGCAGGGAAGTTCCCAGCCCAGGGGAGAGGAGGCTTCCTTTTAAAGGCATGTGCTTGCTGGCAAGCTGCAGTGCCAGGCCTGGCTTTGGATCAGAAAATCCCAGCCACTGGCAGACTATTCCTGTCAACAGCCTGGCTGTGAAGGGGTGGAAGAGAGCGACAGGACAGCTACAGGTCCCTCCCCTGTCTGGCTATAGCCTTCCTCCCATGGAGGACTGACCTTGCTCACAATGGAGAATGATGGACACATCCAGAAGACAAGGCTTTAAATACCTCACAGGCAGAGCCACTGAGCTGGAAGGGAGACAGCAAACTGGGCAAAGTATCAAATGCCCCCCTGGCTGGAGAATGTGGATGGGTGCAGGTGTAGGCCCCCAGCCAAGACATCCCACCTCTCTGCATACAGAACGCTTGTGTGCACGTGCACACTCACACATGTGTACACACACACACACACACACACACAGACTTTATTTTTAGACCCATCAAGAAAAATCAGTGCCTGTAATGGAGTGGAGTGTCCCTTCCATGTGTCTCTAATTAAGAATGCTTATTTTCTGCAATATCATTCATCCATGTAGTGGTGTCCTTGACTGCTCCCTGTGGAGAGAGGCCATAGGTGACCTCAGTCCAACAATTCATGGTGATGAAGACAGACACCAGGAAGCAGGCTGAGAGTCCATCACCAGCTTTCTACTGCAAGCATATCTTGCGTTGCTCCCCTGCCATGGACCTTAGGCCTAGAGACAGTCCACAAGCCCTCTGTCTTTGGAGAATACCTGAATGGAGACAATATCTGGAATCCTCTGAGGTTGGACTACACCCAAAAGTCTACTATCAGGCTGAACAATTTGTTTTCACTGTCTGTGTTGGTTGAATTTTCTGAACTTACATGTGGACGACTGGAGGGTAGAGGACCAGACAGGACTTCATTGTCTGTTGCAGGATATTTGATCATACTATGAGCCCCAAGATTGTGCTGTTTACTGGAAAAGGCTGTTTCTAGCTGTGGTTTGACCCATCCTTAGCACAACCTTTAATCCCTCTGGCTGGAATACAGATACACCCTTAGTACACACCTTTAATCCCAAACAGTGACGATAAAGTTGGTTTGTAGAGGAAAGTGCCCATGTTTGAAAGTGACATCTAATTGAGCAGCAGACAAGGTGATGAATCAGAGAAAGATCTGACAGAATGAATCAGAGATAGAATATGCCCAACTCACATGAGAACAGCACAGAAAAGAGAGGCTACTTAAGAGTAGCGCAGAGAAAGAAAGTGGAGTTCAGTCAGTTTGTCAGTCAGCTGGGAGTCAGTGCAGTGAGTGCAGCACAGTGGAGTTGAGTTCATTCATGAGTTTGTGCAGTTCAGTGCAGGTGAGCAGAGGAAGTTGAAGCCAGAGAATAAGAAGGATCCAGAACAGTAGAACAAGTTGCCAAAGTTACTATGAAGCCGGGTAGAGCAATTAAGAAGAAGCCAAGAGAAGCCAGATTGAATCGGTCAGCTTGGAGAGGAGTTTAAGCCAGAACAGCTGAGTTGAACCAGCCAGCCAGAGCTCAGAAAGAACAAGAAAGGATGAGCTTATTCAGCAGGAAGTCTCAAAGGTTGAAACCATTCTAGGCCTAGATTAGTTTGTACAGAGGCTAGAACTTCCAGAACTAGGCCTGTGTTAGCAGACAGAGGCAGTAAGCCTCAGAGATGACAATTACAATAGACACATAAAGGTTACTTCTATAATGGTCAGGTATGGTTTGGGAAGTCAACATTGGAGATCAGCTAGGAGTGGATTGTGCCAGACCTATTATTCATTTTGTGGTTTGCATTGCACCCCAATTCCTGAGCACTTCACTTAATTAACACCATGAATATTGATGGGCAAGCCTAGTCTAACCAGGTATGTTAGTTACTTTCCTATTGCTGGGGGGGGGGGGGGGTGCATGACCAAGACAACTTACAAAAGAAAACATTTAATTTGGCAGCTCACCACTCAAAAGGTTAGAATCCATGACCATCATGTCAGGGAGCATGTCAGGCATGGTGCTGGAGCAATAGCTGAGAGTTTACATCTGATCTACAAGCAGGAGACAGAGAGAGAGGGAGAAGGAGAGATGGAGAGGGAGCCGGGGAGACGGAGACAGAGACAGAGAGAGCTAATGGCATGAGTTTTTGAAACCTCAAACCCCACTCCCAGTGGCACACTTCCTTCAGCAAGGTCACACCTCCAGATCCTTCCCAAAGAGGATCCAACTGGAGACCAAGTATTCAAGTATATGACTCTATGCGCCATCCTCTTTCAGACCACCACACCAGGGTCACCGTGGCTGTGTATCAGGATCACACAGGATCCCCAAGCCCAAACCTTCCTATCAGAATGGAAGAGTGATGAGTGGTACTTCAGTGACTATGAGCGGCACTTCCGGTGGCTATTCAGAAAGGCTCTTGGATCTGGTAACAATCTAGGACTAGTTCCTTGCTGTTCTAGTTCTGCCCTCCAGTAGCATGATGGCTTCACTCTAAGGATCTCCCTAAGGCACTTCGTTGGAGATCCAGAACTGCCAGGCCAAATGGGGTGATTGCCCACTTGAGGGTCACCTGCCCTTGGAACAGCTGGGAACGGCCAGTCCAGACATTGTCTCATCCTTACAGAAAGTGTCCAGCACTAACCACCTGGCTACTTTCCCCAATTCCCTACCCTAGACTTTGGAAGTTGAGGGTTTGTGGTCATGTAAAAGGTAGCCTAATGAAATAATGTGTGGTCCATCCATGTGGCTCCGCAGCCCAGTGTCGGCCACTGAAATATGCATTCATGGTCCCTCCCATGCTCTTAGCTCCTTAAGTTAACTTTTCATCCTGCGACAAAAACCCAGGCAGAAGTAACTTAAGGGGGGGACACTTTATTTTGATTCAGGGTTCAGGGCTGTGAGTCTGTCACAGGAAGGGAGGCACAAGGGCTGATTTTAAAATAAAAGCCACAAGACAGATCTCCCAAAACTCCCAGGAAAGAATTAACTGTTCTTGGGGACGGCAAAGCTTGATGCAGTCTTCTCTGAAGTGTGGCCATCATCTCAGATGGCGTCCTAGACAGCTCTTCCTTTGGACTCTTGTTGGTCCCTCTTCAGATGTCCCGAGACTTGCTGAATCTCTCACCAAGCTTTCTTGCTGTTCCTCGGTTTTTTTGTCCCTTGTCCCTTGCCCTAGGCATCTGGTAGTCACCCATCTGCCCTCTGGCTGTGGCTGCAGCACTTTTCAAGTCCTAAAGAACTCCCATCTTCCAGCAACAAGTGGTTGCAGTTTTCATTATCATAAAACCAAAAAAAAAAAAAAATGTAGCCAAGAAAATAGATATGTGTCTTCCACCACCACACTTGGAACATCTTGACATTTAAATCCAATTACCCTTTTCCCCAGTCTTGATGAGGAAGTGACATGAAGCCTGAAGCTCGAGGCTAGATAAATATACCACGACTCTGGCTGCTTCGTGTGGGGATTCTGTGATGCCCCTGCATGGGGTGCAGGGTCATACACTTGCCAGGTTAGAAGCCCCCAGAAGTGTTTGCTGGGGAATGTTTGGGGCCTTTGATCTCTGCGTTCACTAGGAAAATGAAAGAGATGTAGGAATACAGGAGTCGGGAATCATCTGCCTGGGATTTTGGCAAAATGCCACAAAACCGGTATCCCAGGTAGGGCAGGATTAAATATGTTCTTATATTACTTCAGAGCTGCAGTCCTCTTAGAAGCAAAGAGCAATTGACTCTAAATGAAACAGAATCCAGCAAGGAGCCCTTATTCTGCTATAGAGAGTCATTCTCTTTTGACATCTGCAGAGTCGGGGCCTGAGTTCTTTAACAAGTGCACAGGCTGTTTCCTGGCTAGAGGGGGGAGGGGAGGAAATCGCCCGATTCCTTAAGATTCTGGGGTCCCATTTCCCTAGCCTTCCAGAAGGCCTTCCTAGTCCCGGCTGTGTCCACGGAATCAGGCAGTGTGTTCAGCCCCAGCCTCTATCTCCTTCAGAAACTCGTTGACCATGGGAAGCTGTGGGGTTGACTTCACAGTTCATTTCTTTTCCATCTGCAGAGAGAGGCAGAGTAAGCAAGAAAAATGTAAGTCCTCGGAGATTTAGAGACACAGTTTAGCTTTTAGTTCTAACTGCCCCGTCGTCTCTGCCTCTCCCTGCTCTCAGCCATGGCTGCCTCTCGCCCGGTGGTGACTCTCCCTGCTCTGGCAAGATGCAGTGTTAACGAGCAGAGGACAGTTTGCCTTGACTCTACAGCCCCACCTGGACTCCACTTACTCACTAGAGGTCACTGAGACAAGAATCCCCTCCTTCCCTTCCTCCCTCCCTCTCACTCGGCTGAGTATCTGTTTGTCCTCCTTCTCAGAGGGTCTGATGGCCCCAAATACCCAGTGTTTGCAGTTCATTCACCACCACCTCCGCCGCCTCACCTGGAATGATTAGGCAGCAATTCTTTTGTTTACTTTGAGGGACTAGCCACAGCAGGAAGCCTGGGTGGTGGGAGTGGCTAATTACATAATAACTATGTATCTGCTTTTGTGTGGAAAGGAATTCAGAACTGATTAGTCGCCTCCTAGAACACTCCTTCTAGTTGACAATCGCTCCCTGACTTTTAAAGATCACCTCAGTTCTAATATTTCCGGATGCTAGCACACACACTAAATTATTTCTAAGTCAGTTTGCTGTGAGTGGCTGTAATTTATCCTGGGATTAAATGAGACCATGAGCTTGGGAAGGTACCTTTCTTTACCTTTCTTTCTTAAGAAACACTTAAAAGAGCTGAGTATGCCGGGCAGTGGTGGCCCACGCCTTCACTCCCAGCACTTGGGAGGCAGAGGCAGACAGATCTCTGAGTTCAAGGCTAGCCTGGTCTACAAAGCGAGTTCCAGGACAGCCAGGGCTACACAGAGAAATCCTGTCTGGATAACACAGGGGGTGGGGAGAGACAGAGAGCCAGAGAGAGACAAAAACAGAGACAGAGAGAGACACACAGAAAGAAACCTCAAGCTAGTTCATGGGAAAACTGTGGATGTGAGATTCTTTAGCAGAAATCCCCAGTCCCTAGAGGTGAGGAGATCTCTTTAGACCCGACTGGTGGGATCCTGGTGTTTTAAAATATGAAGCATCCATCCAAACTCATTGTTATTGTTTGGCCCAACTGGTGGCACCATTTTAAAAGGTTCTAGGAACCTTAGGAGGTAGGGCCTTGGTGGAAGAAGTCAGGTTCTGAGCACAGGTCTCTGTCTACTCTTCTCTTTGCTCTCTGCTTGCTGAGAGAAGAACCAGCTATTACTGCACATGCTCCCCATGATGCTCTGCTTCACCACCAGCTGGGAAGTGGGGAGCCAAGTCATCATGGGCTAGCCCTCCAAAACCACCAGCTGAAATAAATCCTTCCTCCTTTTAAGTTGTTTGTGGCAGCTACTTCATCACAGCCATACAGAAATGATTAATATACTGAGACTAGAGCCCAGCAAGGAGTCCCAAACCAGAGGTCAGCGAATTTTAACATGAAGTCAGTCTCTGTGTGTCTCTCTCTCCCCTCCTCTCCTCTCTCTCTCTCTCTCCCTCTCTCTCTTTCCCTCCCTTTCTCCCTCCCCCTCCCTCTGTCTTTCTCCCTCCCTTCTTCCCTTCCTCCCTCCCTCAGTCTCTGTCTCTCCCCCTTCTCTCTCTCCCTCCCCCCCCCCCACACACTCACCTCTTGAGAAAGTCCAGGGCCCCTGGAGTCTATCCCATGCTCATCCATCTGCCTTCCTCACTGAAGACTGAGGATCTCTACCAGCAAATTATTTTTACATCAGCCCCCAGAATTGGCACTGCACAGCATGCTATATGTACATATCTTGGCTTCTGAACAAATAGGACCACAAGGAACAGCCCATGCTGTTGAAGCAGTTGTAGACTCAATCGATTATTAATGCTGAGAGGAAGGACAGACTTCACATCTTCCATTTCCATAGACCTGCTATGCCAGAGATAAGGGCATGCGGTTAGTTAGACCCTGAAGGGGAGGTGGGCATGAGAAACGGTAGGTCGGTAGCTGTCCGTGGTCCTGAAACAGCCTCCTCCTTCCAGTTGCTGAGCTGTGACTCTGGGATTTGTGGTACTGCCTACGCCTGGGCTGCATTGCCCCAATGTCACTTCCTCTTCTGACCTTAGACCTTTGCCAGAATGTTTCCTTCTGCTGTCAATCATGACACTACCTACATCAGCCCCAGCTCCTGAACTAGGCTTTGTGCTCATTCTCCCTGTGATATATTAGGCTTTCTGCAATAGCAGACATGCAGCTGAGAGACTGGAGCTGGCTAGAGATTGGAAATGTGGCTCAGTGGATAGATTGCTTGTCCATGATGCACAGGGCTCTGGCTTCGATCCCTGGCACCACATAAATTGGCTGGTACAAATCTGAAATCCAACACTCAGGAGGTAGAGGCAGGATTAAGAGTTCGAGGGCTATCTTCAGCCACACAGTAAGTTTGAAACCAGCTTGGTCTATAGGAGACCCCATATCAAAAGGGGGGAGCTTATTAAAATAATAACGGTAGCAATTGAGCAGGTGTGGTAACCCGCACCTGTAATCTCCAATCTGGGAAGCTAAGAAGGGAGGATTTGAGAGTCCAAGTCAAATCTGACCAACCTGGCCAGACCCTGCCTCAAAACATCAAAATTAGAATGTGACTCTAGAGAAAATCAGAAATGTTTTCTGTCTATTCACATTAAACAAACAAACACAGAAAAGCAAAGGGTCACTTTCTAAGCTTCCAGCAAAGATCCCTTGCTATGATTGTTGTACCCACAGGCCAAAGGCATGGAGACTCTGCCAGTTATCATGGGCATCCGTTGTGATTGTTCCCCCAGGGGCAGGAGAAATGACCAGATGGGAGCCTGTGAGCCCAGCATGAGCTACATAGGGACCACTTAGTCACCCACCTTCATATGCCCTCACACTACCAAGGGTTCCCAGGGGCCAAAGAACCAGGAAAAAAATCTCAATTTGGACCAAAAATCTAGGGATGGTTGAGTGTTCCCTTTTCTCCAGTGTATAGGTATCCCAAATGTGACAGCACGTCCCTGGGGAGGGACTGAGGAAGTAATCACTGTGCATTTCCTGTGATGTCATGGAGCGCTTCTTATGAGGGATCTGCTCTCAGTCTTCATCACGTTCTGGATCTGGGACATGGCTTGTGCCTTTTTATTGGGAGGTCTGCCCTCTGCCTCCTGGCAGCCCTCCTTGGTTTCTTTTTGGTCAATACCTTCCCTGTAAGTCACCTGTCTCTTATCCTTAGAGGTGCCATGTTCTATTACCCATCTGTAGGTGAGCCTGGGGTATGAGTGTGCACTTTGGTTAACATAGACAAGCATCACCTTCTGGCTTCAATATTCCAGGATCCTGTCCTTCTCATCCACCAGGGAGTCCGAGGCTCTAATGGCATCTTTCACATTCAGCCTTGAACCTTTCTTAGATGCTAGCCCTTCACTAAAAGGGGGATACTGCCATGTCTCCCACAAACACACTCAGCAAGCTCTAGCCTTTCACAGTCTGAGCATGTCCCCCTGTGAACGGGTTGTCTTGGCAGTCCTTTGCTCTTCGCCTGCCATCTGCAACAGCAGTTGGGTCAGCACTGTGGCTCGGTTTCCCCATGCTTTTTACAGACACTCTAGTAGCATCTTTCCTGGGATCCATTCCACAAGCTTAAAGCCTGTCTCCCGTGAGAGTGTTCCTCTGTAAATCATTCTTCCGTAGCCAGAGCCATGGTCTGTTCTCTCACTGAGCACCCTCAGTGGTAAGTCCTAGGCTTGGTTCCTGACCTGCCTGTTTCCTGGATCTTTCGCCTTTCTCAGGGTATCATTCCTTACTTTCCTTAGCAACTGAACAATTCCCAAGCAAGAGTCTAGTTGCTGGCTCTGTGGGGATGTGTAGGCAGATCCTAAGGAGGACACGTGTTCTTGCCCATCAGAGACCTGTAACTATCAGCCTATACCGCAGGAGGCTGGGGTACTTCTGAGGCCCAGAGGATTCTGGGAAGTCTACAAACATGTCCATGTATCAATCCTCATGTCCCAGCTCATTTTTCCACGTCTCATTCTTTATTAGTCAGGTGCCCAACGTAGCTTAGAGTAAGACCTGGGAGGCATGCTAGCTCGTTCTCTCTCCCTCTCCCTCTCTGTCTCCTTGTCTCTGCCTCCCCCTCCTCCCTACTCTGTCTCCATCTTTCTCTGTCTGTCCTTCTCTCTCCCTCCCTCCCTTCCTCTCTCAGTCTCTTAAGTATTAGGCCTCAAGTGCCTTACTGCTGTTTTATCACCATCCCTCACTGGGGGATTCTAGGCAGGGGCTCTACCACTGAGCCACGCCCCCATCACCTCACTGGGGGATTCTAGGCAGGGGCTCTACCACTGAGCCACGCCCCCATCACCTCACTAGACAGGGGCTCTACTAAGCCATATCCCCAGCCTCTTACTGGTGGAATCTAGGCTGGGGCACTACAACTAAGACCAGTTGCGAATTTCTTCACAGGTTGCCAGAGAGGCAGTTGGTAGGCAACTGACTGTCCAAGTTACCATCTGCCCCACAGTCTTCAACTTTTGAATACATTTTTGTACACACCAGAGTATTTCACTGGTGTGTAAGCCTCATTCCCCAGCAGTACACATTCTAACAGCTGCATTACTGTCTCCTCTTACCCACCCACTCTGGAGTCTTCCGTGCTGGCTGGCTAGTGGTAAATCATTCCGCCTACCTTTCATCTTAGCATATGCACTCTCAGACTCCTGAGGGAGGAGCTTGAGGACATCAAAAGGTGCGCTGGGTGGTAGAGTAGGAAAGTGGAGGTGGGAGTGACCATGGAGCACACTCCTGTAGGGTAGAAAAGGCAGCAGGAATTGGAGGAGGCCTGAATCTGGCTGTGATTTAGTCAGCTAATCCCACAAGGAGCTCTGGAGCTGACATGGCTCTGCAGCTGTGTCCTGACTGATGGAAAGGGAGCCTGCAAACCCTACTTGATTCAGCTGTGGGGTACAGGTGGTCTTAGGAAGGGAGTGGAGACCTTGGGAGAGGTGACTTTCTGCAGGTCAGAGTTATTTCCGTAGGGACACTCATCCTTGAGCGGCCTGGCTGGGCTGCCACTGTCTTGTCTGGTCTCTGCCTCCCTGTAGCTCATCTCTGGCTCCAGTGGCCCCTATCCAGGCTCTCCATCCACAGAGGACAAGAACTGCCCAGTGCTTACTTTTCTGGAAAGCAAACTCCACAGAAGGCAATGTTTCTACATTTCCTGGCAAAAGTCATTGAAAATGAGTGGTAACTGACATTGTTGGAAACACTTCCCTTTTCAGATTCATGAGAGGTGTTCGGTTCTGAGATGCAAGTAAGATCTCCAAAAAAACCAAAATAGCATTAAGAAATAAATAAATAAGAACAACCTGGCACTTTAGCATTCTGAAATATGTTCACATCATTTTCTGTCAACTTAATTAAGATATAAAATGTAAACAAGAAAACACATCCATTGTAGATGAGATTTGACAGACAGGTACAGCCATCCTAATACGGGCACATGGAATTTCCCTCAGTCCGGAGTACCGCCCCGTGTCCCTGCTCACTCAGATCCCCACCTCCACCCCCCACGGTAGCCGCTGATCTGATCCCACCACCAGAAATTAGTTTGTCCTGCTTTAGATTTTCACGTCAGTGACGGGTTCTCTTTTGTGTTGGGCTTTGCTTCTTTGCCAGTGAGAGCATCGGCGCTAGCTGGCGTCTTGGTGGTCAGTTTACTTTTACAGGTAAGGCGTTCTTACCTGTATGGATGTGCTCTCACGCATCCACTCACCTGTTGGACTTCTCTCAGTCTGGCATCACCGTGTTCAGGGACCCAGTTGGTGTGGCCCTGGTGAGGTTCAGGCGGGAGACATAAGTGGGCTCCATGAGTCAGGACTGCAAACTTCAGTTACTCCGGCATCGCATAGCAAGAGACCCCGAGACAACAATCCCACCGAATGACTGGTGCAGCTCACCATTTCTTCCATTAAATGCTCCAAGCGTTTTCTTTAGCTCATCCACTGAGCTACAATTGCTCTGTTTTTAATTCAGGGTCCTAGCCACCGAGGGGCAGGCCTGCACAGCAATCCATTTGGGCACATGCATGTCAAAGGGACCATATATCATGACATCAGACATTTTGAGAAAATTGCTTTTCCACCCTGAATGCCAAGTCATAAATAATTTCAGGGTAGGAAGAGTTCTGGTAAGCATGTGTTTGACGCCGAGGAATGGTCTGTAAATACTGCAAGCCATCGGAAAAAAAATGAGGGGGCGGGCAGATTTGTGGGGTCACTTCCAATCTGGACCTGGCTATAACTTACTCTACTAAAAGCTTTCGGAGCTTCCTCCAGATGGATTTTAACAGAGGGGGTGCCTATCCCCCACCACTAGGACTGCAGCTAGATGCTAAGGGGTTCACAGCTGTGTCCTTAATCACAGACTTGACCTCCTTGGATAGCAGCCTCCCCTTTTGGAAGGTGACACTTCATTCTGGAAATGGACTGACACCATTCACATGCCGATAAACCCTTTCTGTGGGGCAGGGGGTTGGGGAAGAGATGAAGGCTGCTCTTTGTGGCATTTGCCAATTTCTGTGGTGTAAATATCTCTGATTCCAATTCTAAGGTTTCCATGTTAGAAATAATAAGCTGATTAGAAGTATAATATGAAAAAAATAAGCTCAGAAAGAAATCAAGAAATGGGGGCTGGGGTGTAGCTCAGCTGGTGGAGTGCTTGCCTAGCACACACAAAACTCTGGGTTCAATCCCTAGCACCCCACAAACCTGGCATGTTGGCATTCCCTGTAATCCAAGCACTCAGGAAGTAGAAACAGGAGGACCAAGTCCAAGGTCACCCTCAGCTACACAGCGGGTTTGAAGGCAGCAGCCTGGTCTATATGAGACCTGTCTCGAGGAAAATAAAAGGGACATGGGATTCCTGGCACGTGTAGGAGAGGCATCCTTCCTAGAGGATCCAGAAGGAACTTCAGAGACATCGGTAGATTTTAGCATCTTCTACTAGATGGTAGATCCCTGGGTGTTTGCGTTGCTGTGGTTATCTCTTGATACAACATGCTGGGAGGAGAGCCTAGGCCTCATGCATGCTAGACAAGTGCTCAACCAATGAGCTACATCCCCGCCCCGGCTGTTATTCTTCATAGTGTCAATATTATATGTTACATGTTTTTTCTTGCATAAATGAAATATTTCTTGCTGGAAACCCTTCTGAGGAAGTCTTGGGAGCTTTGAAGTTGCTTTCATAGCTCACTAGGGTCGAGTTTTGCCGCAGGCTGTGGAAGTACCCCTTTTCCTCCTGCGTGCCGTTGCTGTGCAACAGGCTCTGTTGCAGAAAATGGAACAAAAAATGGAAAAGCCTTTAACCTGTCCACCATCTTGCAGGACAAAGTCTCTGTAAATAAAGATGGGACACTGAGAAGGCCAGTCCAGGAAGATGGGGTGGTTGGGGGGGGGGGCAGATGCTCAAAGATGAATCAGAGGGCTTAGGCCTGAGGGGGCCCTGAGAAAGCAGGAACTCTCTTCAACAAGGAAGGATCTGGAAACTTGAAAGAGTTGAAGAGGAGGAGGAGGACTGGGTCATGGGAACCACTGAGGGTGTGGCTAAGGGAGAGCCTCTGGGGATGGGGTCATGAGTTCTTGGGCATGGCCTGCCTCTTGCCCTGATAGGTCATCGCTGAGTTCAGTTCCTTTGGGGCTCAAAATTCCCTTTGCCAGCGAGAGTGTGCACTGAGACACTTTTCTGCTCTTCCCTCATCAGATCAAACCCTTCCTCGGGACCACAGGGTCTAGACCCAAGGAGGAGCCAGCTATATAATTGAGCACCTCCCTGAGTCCCAGGCACTCAGCTCTGCACTTCCATCCTCGGGGTGCAGACCAGGCCATCCTGAAGGCTACCAAGAGACAGTATCCCCATACCTACCAGCAGCCAGGCCCCTGGGACACACCTTATCCTCACCATCAGGGGCCCAGGCTTGAGTCTCTCACTAAATAGGACCGAAGTTGGAAGAAGTCAGACTGTTCCAGACCTGTGATTACCAAAACCTCAGGTTCTCCAGGGGACTGTATGGATCAAGACAGGACTGGGCACTGGAGGGCACTGGCTGGAGCACAGGGACGTTAGATGTCCCTTAGGTGGAGCCTCTCCTCCAGCCGGGCACCTGTGTCCCTCATATAACCCCTGCTGGCCCGGCCAGCCAGGTGGGGGGGTGCCTGAGGATTTCATCATGAGCTCAGATTACTATCAAGTCCAAGGGGGCTGTGCTGAAGCCATGAGGTCTCCTTTAATAAGGAATCCCATTTCCTTTTGCGTTTGGTCTTTTTTTTATATGTATATAACGGATGTGTTACTGAAAATGGAACAAAATAGAAGACAAAATGGCAAGTCATTAACTTAGCCAGCAAGCCTTCCCAGCAGATGTTAGGGCCGGTGCCGGAGCAGGGTGCCCAAGGCCCTCCTGCCCCACCTACAACACCCTCACCACACCCAGCTGTGCAGCTGCTGTAGCCAGCCCCATCTGCTCCCACTCGGTGCAGCTCTGCCCCTCCGTGTTGAGGAGGCACGGAGCCTCCCTCCTGCTGTTCAATAACTGATGACCATTTTTCTCCAATTAAACTAAAATTGAAGGATCCTCACTTAGACGCCCAAGTAAAATAATTAGTGCTTAAAATGTTAATTGTGCAGATGTGCATTTGCCTGTGGAAGCAATCCGCAAGCCAGCAGGCAGGTAGGTAATCCTCCACCCCCTGCCCCCTGCTTAGCAACCTGGTCTTCCCCAGGGATCCCAGTGTGGGCTGTCCAGGGCAAGACCCTGAGCACATTCTGACAGTATGATTTGGGGGTTCTGTTGAGAGACCTACAGTGGCCCTCTCCTGTCCCCCAACTCCCATTCAACCCTCCCTGTGGACAATCCACTCTTGCTTCCCTGGACTCTGACAGACAGTGGTGGCTAATGGCTAAACCCAAGATACCAAGCCACACTTGGTCTAGACCTCAGCTCTGCAGCCCACCAGGCCAGCAATGAGAACAATAGTAACGCACACAGCACCCTGCGAATGGGGTTTGTAAAACCAAGTCATCAACAGAGCTAGTGAACGCTATGTCTCTCCACCAAGGCTGACGATGGTGAACATAGCACTTTACTGTGGGCAGTAAAGAGTTCCCACCTGGTTGATCTGCGCCTGCTCACTGTCTCCTCTTTGCCCAGGGCTTGAATGGGGAACTTTGCAGAGGTCACCTGAGCCCCAGGAGGAAGGGATGCGGGGGGGGGTGGGGGGGTGGCATCCATGCTATCCACAGTCCCTCCAACCTGCCCACTGCTGGCTGGGTGAAAAGGAACTCACCTCCATGGGGACTTGGCGTGTGTGTTGCTTTGCCTACCCCCCCCCCCCCAGCTTCTGTCTTCTGCAGAGACAACAGGCCTAAGAGGGTTAGCGTTTTGTGATGCTGTGCATCCTAAGGAAATCCACTTAGATATTTTGTGTCCTCTGATCCACCGCCTAATAAGATTCCTTTATCTCTTGTTGTCATGGGAAGTATATATTAACTGATTAAAATTAATGTGATAGCTGATTAATATTAATATCTGAGGCGAATCATACTTCACAAGGCACCGATGTTGATGAGTGCGGCCGAGTCCAGACAGCTGTCGAGCTGGATGGCTCCCCAGGGAGAGGACAGAAGCCAAGAATGACCCTTTCCTTCACTGCTGTTCATTATGGACACCCTGTCATTAGCTGCGTCTGTCAGACCCGGCAAGGAAGTGTGTTTGGACTCTGATTGTGGCAATTAAAATCCTTGCCGTCCAAGACAGCGCATTTTATCATTTAAATAGCATTTTACATTCTCCTAACATATTTCGCCAGCAACATTGTTAAATTCGGTGATAAAAGGTTATTTTTGCTTTTGAAGTTGAAATACGTTACCATTATCCCTTATCTGCCTGGAATTAGGAAGGTTTTCCGAACTTGATGTTTGGAAGGTTTCATTATCAAAATTTGCCAGACTTTATAAAGCAAACAGCTCTTCTCCTTTTTCTACCTGTTTTAATCAAAGATGGATGGAAGCGTTGTATTCTGACATTGGGAGTTGTTTGCAGAGGAAAAAGGACAGCAATGTCTTTCCCAGGAGCCAGGGCTCTATATTGAGGGCTCACACAGGTAGGTGGGGGACTCATGCTCTCCTTCAATAGGTGCCACTACGCTCAAGGTCCCATAGGCTTGCCCTGAGCATCCTGGAGGCTGGAAAGGTCAGGGCCCCCAAGCTTCCTGTATTCAATTCTATGGGACTCCACAGCCAGGGGCAGTACCGTCAGCCAGTAAAATGAGACCAATGCCTGCCTGTGGCTGTATAGTTAGCCCCCCATGCTGGGGCTTGCTGTCTGGCCTTCTGCTACCCACCCTTGCTGGGAACCCATTTTAAACCCTTTTCTTAAAACTCTGACTACCACCCACCGTCCACCTCCATCCCTCACCACCGCCATTACCATACCATCCACATACTGTCCCGCCTCCACACGCATGCGCCATCCACACGCATTAACCATCCACACGTATACGCTATCCACACGCATGTGCCATCCACAGGCATGCGCCATCCACACGCATGCGCTATCCACACGCATGCGCCAAGCGCTGCCACGCATCACGCACCATCCACACACACGCACCATGTACCACCTTGTGCCCCTCCCCATCATCCATGCTTCACTGCATCTGGCAGGGAAGACCTGAGCTCCTCAGCACCTTCCAGTTAAGTGCACCCTGATCCAGCACCTCATCATCGCATTTTGTGAGAAAATCTTGACAGAAACAACTTCAGAGAGGAAAAGTGGATTTGAGTCCACAGGTCCAGGAGATTCCATTCGATCTGGAGGGGAAGGCACAGCAGGGCACAGCAACTTCTCCTGCGGTGGCAGGAATGTGAGGCAGTGGCCTTTCACATCACGGAAGACCATGAAAACAGAGAAGAGGGTCAGAACTAGGGTGAACATTACATCCAAAAGCCATTCCAGAGTGGCCTATATCCATCAACCACGACCTACCTCCCTAAAGCCCGCAAAATAGCATTACCTGCTAAGGAATAAGAACTCACCAACATGGTACTGTGGGGGGCACTTCAGATTCCCACCATAACACACATGCTCACTCCTGTGTCATCCTGGACTCTGTCCTCTTATGGGCATCCTGCCTTTGCTTTGATATTCTAGGCCATGAGAGTCTTCCCAAGATACATCAGCTCTGCTGTACATGAAAAGTCAGTTTTGGCCTGTAACTGGACCCCCATATTTTCCTCCTTCCAATTTCCCTCTTTCTTGGTGCCAGGATCGGGATTAGTTCTACCCACAAGGAGGTGCATACTCTTCCAGACTTCTGACCCGAGACAGCTGGGTTTTATTCAGAGCTGTCATGAAGTGAGCCTTGACATTGTCCTCAGTTCCTCTGAGCTCTCCCTCTGAAGGGCAGGGCCCTCATTTCCAAGGAGCACTTTCTGCCCATCATGTGAGACAGAAGCCAGCTAGGGCCACCCTGCCTGTAGCCTGTCATTCTTCTGGGGAGCTCATTCCTGCAGAGCCATCTAGCCTGACCCATCTCTGCGTCTTTCACTTGGGGATACAGTAGGGCATATGGCTGAAAGCTCAGAATACCATCATCAAAACCATCCATCACTCCAAGCTATTCCTTGGAGCTCAGGGGATTTCCGGCTTCTGTAGATCCTTCTCTGAAATCCTTTCTTCACAAAGCCTCAGGCATCAGAAGCCCTCTGGTGCCCCAGCCAAGCTGGCTGCTACCCGACACCAACCGTGTACTGTGCTCATCCTGTTTCCCATGCATATTATCACCTGGCATCTCCCACTCCCACCCCCCTTACCCCAGTCTGCTCCCAAACAGCAAACATGCTAGTCGCAGCTGGAAGCATCTTTGGCGTGATTTATTGCCATTGTTCCAATGTTTTGTTTGCAGCAGTAAACCTTTGGATATAAATCAAATCATTAGAAGGAATGACGTTTAATCCTGCACAAGGTGCCTCAGTGGGCAAGGCAGCTCAAAAGTCATTAATTCTTGAGAGGTTGGCC
The DNA here is from genome assembly GCA_028551405.1 of Uromys caudimaculatus. Taxonomy (NCBI): domain Eukaryota; kingdom Metazoa; phylum Chordata; class Mammalia; order Rodentia; family Muridae; genus Uromys; species Uromys caudimaculatus. The sequence goes on along the minus strand of CM052717.1, from coordinate 57,772,249 downwards.
CACCCACCCGCTCCACACAGGCCAAAGACACGAGCCTGACCTCTTTCATTTCCTTGAGTGGCTTGTGTCACAACCTCAAAGTAGGGCTCCAGATATCTGCTTGGTGAACTACTCTGGGGTTTTCCTTTCTCCGGAAACACACACAGCCAGGAGGGGCCACCTCTGTGCCTGTTATCAGCTCACTTCACCCTTAGAGCAGCCGTGACAGTTGGATTTCAAAGGAGGCCAGAGAACACTCAGAATATCTTTAACTTTCCTTTCACAGTGACCCCAGCCACACGGGTGGTCATTACATGAGGACCAAGTTATATTTGCAGAGCCAACCAGGTCTAAATGCCCAGCCTTGGTGTACTCAAGGCAAAGAAGGGCTGGGTTGATTCAGAATATTCAGTTGCCTGCCCACCCCAACCCAGCTGAACATTGACCTTCACACATCCTGCCAGATAGAACTGGGAAATAAATCTGGGAGCATCTTCACTGAGGGGCTCCTGAGGAGACTGCCAGATTCTAAGTATACATGACAAGGGTGGACATTCTGGATGACCGTCTAATGCTTTTGTGCTGGGTCATTGCTAAGGAGCATGTTACAAGTGACAATGATGTTGGGTGTCACCAGGTCACACGGTGCAGCTTGTTTCTCTGCTGCCTCCCACTGCTGAGGTGGAAGATGTGCACACTGGCTCATGTGATCCCAGAACTCTAGAGGCTGACCCATAAGTTTGAAGTTAGCCTGGGCTACAGAGTGAGAGCCCACCCTGCTCCCAAAGAAACAAACAAGCAAACACGTAAATAATGAAATCAAGCCAAGGCATACAGTCCCAGACTGGCAAATGGGCACTATTTGCACCCAGCCTCCACTGTCTATATATAGATAGAGTTCTGCACTCAGGCAAAGTTCAGATCTGCACTTCAGGTTTGGGCTAACAAAACATCATTCTTCCTCTCCCAACCCCCCACTGGCTTCTTTGTCCCTGACAGAATTCACTCTGGAGAGGACCTGACTGTGTGTTGGAAGCTCTCCTCACCCTCCTCATGCGTGCCCCTGACCCACTAAGCCCTCCAGTATTCAACAGAATCTCGAATCTCCCATCTCCCACTCTTCTCCCCCTGAGTTCATGACCTCTCATTTCCCATCCAGGCCATGATGTCATTCTGAATCCATTTTCTCCTCTCCTTTGGGTCTCACTCACATCAGGCTGCTTTTTGGATGCCCCAAGAATGACCTTTGACTATGCAGCCCTTAGGAACCCCTCCCCTGTTTCCTTGGCCTCACAGTCAGGGCCCTAGGAACAGTCGGCTTTCTTGGCTCTACAGTGCACAGGGCTTGTGGGGCAGTGTGTGTGGAGAACTCAGTCCCACCGGGAAGGTTACTGTCTTCATTGCCTCAGATGCTCTGAGGCCACTGTGCTCAGCCTACTTCTTCTTACAGGCTGGATGGGATCTGCAGAGAGAGAACCCTGAGGGACTGCATATAGGATCTGTGCTGGGCAGAGCAAAGGCTGACCAATATAAAAACAAGAAAGGCATCCATTGCTAACCCATTGTTCACATCTGTATTTTGGGGTCTTACCTGCTCTCCTATATACAGACCTTCAGACCAGAGGCTTCCCGGGTTACTCTTGCCCCAGTCTTTGGCTGTACCTGACTCCAAGTTGAAGGCCCTTCCTGGGAGATTCCCTTTCCTTTCCAAATATGGACTATAACTACTCAGATGCTTAGCAGGGAAAAGCCATGCCAAATTCTCCCTGCCTCCCTGCCTCCCCCTGGAATGGAGCTCCTGGCTTTGCCTTTGCAACCCAATCTGTCACTACCCCTGTATTCAAATGCTAGATGGGATGGGAGGGCCCTGCTAATGTAGTTGCCTGCCCATCCTGCTGGAGTCAGGACTGGGAAACTCAGGGACCCCTCTAGATAGGATCAGGGTCAGCATTGGTCACCAGTACATGGCCACCAAGAATCAGAGCACCCACCCCTGAACCCTTAGACAGGCCTTAGGTGACCTTCTTTTCTGAGAAGGGGTGGGGCAGGCTGCCTCACCCAGGACAGAATGTGAGGGATATGCCTACTCTAAGCATCCGCTAAGACAGATTCGCTTTTGTGGCTCTTCAGGGTATCACGAAGAGCAGCTGTGACAAGCCTGACAGCCACAGGTCGGCTCAGTAATTGACGCCACCGCCTGAGTGACACATCCAGAGGCCAGCTGAAGCTGGAAAGATCATTATCTTCCGGTCAGGCCACTACAGTAATGAGGCTGCCCCACTGACTGCCTCCAAAGGCCAGTAAGGGAGACAGTGAACACGCTTGTCCTTGGAGTGGCCAACACAGGGCAGGGCCAGTCAATGCTAGCGTGAGGCAATCCACGGAGCCCCCACAGGCTCCAGTTCCTTCGTGATCCACTTGTTTTTATTCCCTGGGACTCACTACTATTTAAGCCAAATCCACCGCCTTCCCGCTGAGATGGTAGGACAGCAATCCACGGGTCCACTGCCCTGCAGGCAGTTACATTCACCCTGTTTTGTTTAAGTTTGGTTGTTTTAGACAGAATCTCATGGAGCCTAAGCTGGCCTGGAGCCCACTGCATAACTGAGATTAGCCTTGCATTCCTGTGCCTTTGCCCCCACCTCCCAAGTGCTAGGATGTTAGGCATGTGACGTCACACCTAGCTCCATCATCACATTTATGACTTCCAGGCTCTGTGCCTCCATCCTGTTTTCCTGGCCTTCCTGCTGTTCTGGTAAGTGTTAGTGTTTTACACACACACATGTACACATACACACACACATATGCACACATATGTGCACACACAGCACCAGCGAGCAATGGGCTTCTGGACATGTCTGTCTGCCTATCCAGCCTCAGATCATCCTCTCCTTCCCCCCTGCCCCTCTCCACTTGGCAATGCCATAATCACTGTCCTGGGACTTGTTCCCTTTTAGCAAAAACTTCAAAGTTCAACTTAACACTCAAGCCAGGAACCAGTAGCTGCCTCTCTCCACTCCCAGCCAGCCCCCAGCTCCTGCTGCTGACTTGAAGCCAGCTTTTACCAGCCGAGGAGGGCCTTGCTCTATGTTCACAGCCACACTGTGAAATCTGCTGTGGTGGGAATATTTCCATTTCGGAAATCAGCTCAGAGGTCAGACTCCTCCCCCAGCCCGTTGCTCAGGTAGGGAACTCCTCCCCCAGCCCGTTGCTCAGGTAGGGAACTCACCCCTAAGCAGAAGCATTCATCTTGGCCTTTCTCACTTAGTTTTACTATCATGTGGGCCAGGCCTCTGGGGTCTCTCACCTGGTCAAGCATGGGTCCTGCTGATCTGACTTCAGGTCCTCATCACATGGTGGTCCTTGAGTTCAGAATAAGCCCAGAGCTGAGGTCTTGAACCCTGGGAGATAAAGTCTGGTGCTTTTAGAACCATAAAGCCCCTTGCTTGCCAGACCCTTCTCGTCTTTTCAGTCCTGCCTTTTCTCCACACCCCTAAGTCTCTATGTTCCTCCCTTCAACCCGGGAGCCTTGCTTTTACGAGGCAAAGCAGCTGAGCTCTGCCGGGAATGACCGTATTCATTTCCCTTGGGTGCCAACTGCCATCACCTCATGTCCTTGGCTGACTGGCCTTGCCTACTGTCCTTGTAGGCTGCACATGTGGAGTCCCTGGTCCCTGACTGTCCCTAACTGGACTATAAAGTTTGGGACAAAACTGTCCCTTTCCTGGCTATGACCCTGTCAGCAATGGCAGCAGAAAACTGGGCCCATCTAGGTACTCATCCATGTTGAGTGGAGGGGCACATGGTGGTGGATAGCAGTGTTCTGCTGTGGTGGCCAGAGAGCCAACTGCCTGAGGGGACTGCCAGTGTGGGGGACAGAGACAGGAGCTCCGGGGACCACAGGGCTCAGGGTATCGTGAAGTTTGCCCCTGCTTGCCTTCTGTCCATTCACTCCCTACCACCTGTCCTTCCAGATGTGCGTTTAAGGGCACCTGAAGGACAGATAAGGCAAGTCTCGTGCTAAGCCGTCTGTGTAGACTCTGAGACCCGCAGGGATGCAACCTCAAGTGCCCCCCAACCCTGCACATGCCACATCACACAGCAGAAACCTTGCTGTGTGGACTGCACATGTGTGTACGCTGTGACACACCTCTTTGCCATGCATGATATACTGGACCATAAGACGTGAGGTCAGATCTCATCAACACACAGCTGGAGTAAAATGATCATGTGTTTGCTGTGACATCCCCCCCTGCGCGCGCGCGCACACACACACACACACACCAGACACAGTGGGAATCACCCATAGGCTTTAAACAAAGAAGCCCTTTGAAGCTGGAGTTCAGGGCCTCTCCCTATAGATGGGCGGGGCATACAGAGGAGTGATGTGTTTAGGACTTCCTTCCCCCACTAAGTGATGGACAGGTGGTTGTTTGTGGGTCTGGTGGGGCAGCTGCTGGGTTCACAGAGTAACCAAGCGGCTGGCTGGTTGACTGACAGACAGCTTCTACAGGCCAGTCTTTGACAGTTCCCAGGGAATTCATAGTGCAGGCTGAGCTGACAGGGAACTACCCAGTTGAATAGAGAATCCTAATCACAAAGGCAGGGAATGGAATAACTAAACAAAACAAGAAGAGGCCAGATCCATCAGACGAGTACCCGTCAGTCAGAGACAGGGAGAGTCCTGCTTCCTTCCTCTACTGGCCTGCCCAGAGACCCTGCACCACTGCAGCAGCTGTGCCCAAGAACACAGCTGCTGGAAAAGGGACCAGGACATCAAAATACAAGGAGCTGGTAGCTTCCAGCTGGTGGGCTCCAAATGCCCTGTGCCACCTGCACCTTTGTGGACTTGTAAGATGAGGGAGACTTACAGAATTCAAGGTCACACAGCAATCAAGCCTGTCTCTCTCCCACCCACCTTACAGTCCCTCACTCTCTGTCTTCCTTTCTGATACACTGTGCCTCAATAAATGATGTGAATTGTACGCAGGTACCCAGGCCTAGTGCCACATACCCGGTATCCCAGCATTCAGGAGGCTGCAGCAGAGAAGATCATGAGTTTAAAGCCAGCCTGGGCTATACAGCCAGATCCTGTCTCCAATAAATAAGAACAAAGCGTTCGGACAAGTCTTCTAAGCCGTGTTCCGGGATGAATCCAAACTCGAGGAACAGTGTAACCTCTGCTATGGATTCATGTGCTCCCCCCACTTCACGTGTTTTCCAACTTAATCGCCAGATTCATGTGATGCTTGGTACTTGGGAGGGAATTAGAGTTAGGTGAGGTCCTGAGGCTAGCCCCATCCCTTGATAGGATTAGGATCTCAGTAAGAACAGAAAGAGCAAGCTCAGCATAGCTCATTTGGTAGAGCACTTGCCTAGACTCTGCCAGCAAGAGGCCATGGGCATGACTCAGTAGAAAAGTGCCTGCCAGGCTTGTGTGAGTTCCTGGGTTCAAACCTTAGAACTGCAAAGAGAAAGGGAGGTGGAGTGGAGAAGAGAGAAAGACAGCCTGAATTTGCAAGCTCCTGCCCTCCTGCTGTGTGCTGTCTTCCGGTCCTGCTTTGATACTGCAGAGAGGCCCTCACCAGGTGCTGGACCATGCTCTTGGGCTTGCATCCATTCAGGACTGTGAGCCAAATGAACTATGCTTGGTCCATTACTGAGTCTTATATATCCAGAAAATGAACCGTGGCAAACCCTCATCTGACTGAATTCACTTAGGATCAAAACAACTAGAGGACACCCACCCAGAGAAGCCAAGGCTCCAGGCTGGAGGGTAGATTGTCTCCCCCCCCCCTGCAGGGACAATGACTGCTAAGTGTGTCACCTGAGAATGACTGACCCACAAAGTGCACATGCCCACCTCAGAGCCAGCTTCAGGGTCCAGGAACAGCTAACATCCGTGTGGGGAAGTGCTCTACTGGCTGAAACCCCCATGTGCAGCCATGTGGACATGCACTGTGACCGGTCCAGGCAATACCCTGTAATCTAGCAATTTAGTAAATTGAATTTTCCTGTGAACACACGTGAGGATTTAAAGCCCTTTTGTGAGATTTCTTTCATCCAAATTTGGTGCCTAGAGCCCAGGCTGCTCTCTAATTGCTGAGCACTTGGGTCTTTCACTTTGCATCTAATCTGCATACATTAACGGGCAACCCTTGTAAAGGCGCCTGTTCTCTGAGAGGCATTTAGAGATCCATGGGAGCAATTCAACCCTCACCCCTGAGCCAGCAGAGGTCAGAATGACCTGGGCTGGAGGGAAGAGAGCCACAGGAAGTGTGTCCACAACAAGGCCACTGCCACAGGAACAGGACCCAAGCCTGCTGTGCCACAGATGACAACAGCCAGCTAGGGGTGTCTAATGTCAGGAGAAGGCAGAGCCTTCCAGCCATCAAGCCATGAGTAGTAGTAGATTCTTCAGCTTGGCTACCCCTATCCACCTCACCACCTAACAGGCACCTGCCACTCTTTCTAGGCTATGGAACTACACTAGAGAAATACCTGGAAGGGGTTTAGTGACTCTAGTTAGAGCCCTAACCACAGTCTCCGCAAGGAAAAGAGCCGACTCCCACCCCACATCTGGTACCAGCACAGTCTGGTAGCATCTGCCTTACCACAAGTATTCATTGAGCCCCTAGAGTATACTAGGTATCGCTCCAGTCTAACAAAGGTAAACAAGACAGACAAAGTCCCTCTCTACAGACATCAAACACAGTCCTTCAAGAATCTATCCTACCCTGCTGCCCTTGGGACACTCTACAGACCCATAAAAACATATCTCCTGATCCAGGTTGAATTGTACCCTCCCCCAAAGCAGACATCTCTACCCCCAGTGCTCATAACTGTAACCACACAGGCTCTCTGCATGCATAATCAAGTAAAGAGAATTCTTTGGTGAAGACAGCCATGGAAAGACAACAGGCAGAAACTAAATGTTCGTTGTCCAAAGCCAGGGAACACCCCGGAATTGCCAGAAGCTGGAAGAGATAGGAAGGATCCTTCCTAGAGGCTTGAGAGGAAGTGTAGCCCTGCCAACACTTTTATTTATTTTATTTGATGTTATTTTATATATACTGAGTGGTTTGCTTTCATGTATGTATCTGTACTACATGAGTAGACATCTGATACCCTCAGAGATCAGAAGAGCACTATATCCCCTGGAACTAGAGTTACAGATGGTTGTGAGACACAGTGTAGGTGCTGGGAACCAAACCTGGGTCCTCTGCAAGAGCAGCAGGTACTCTTAGCCACTGAGCCATCTCTCCAGCCCCAGCCATGTCATGTCTTGACTTCCAGCCTTCCAAAGGGACAGAGGTGCTTTGATTATTTTTCCTATATACTTACTAGCAGCCACCACATAGGAAAGGAAGCCAGCTTAGCTGGCCAAGGGGACACCAGCCTTTATCTGCATGTTGTGCTAAATGTACACATTAGATGTGATCAACATTTAGAGCCTTCGATGGTAAGAATCACGAAGGACTGACTAGTAGTTTTGGGTGGGCCTTACCCAATCCACTGAAGCTCTTGAGAAGAAAGAAAGATTCACATTATCAAAGAGAGAATTCTGCCTTCAAACAGCTTTTTGACTTGATCTGTAATATTGCCTCCTCTCTGCCTTCCAGGTTGCTCTGTGTAACCGTCATTATATGAACGAGCTCCTTAAAATCTCTCTCCTTCACCCACCTGTCCTCTCCCCCACCCTCCCTTTCTCATTCCATCTTTTCCATGTCTGTACTTCTTGTTGAGTGAACCCTACACAACAACCCCTCAGTCAGAAACTTCCATGTGTCCTGTGATATGGTACCTGGCTGCTTGCTTAGGCACTGTCTCTGAGCCCAGTGAGCAGAGCACCTTCCCACTCCCAGGCTGCCTTCCTGTACCAGGATTTTGGCCTCTCTTCTCAGCTCAGCACTAATCACATGCAGGGCCTGCCCTGTGGCTCTGGGTCCTGTCAGAGCATGTGTCAGGTACAGACTTCTTCTCATCAAGCAGTGGAAACCATGGTACAGACGCTGAAGCCCAAGATGCCCAGGACACCGGTGTGTCTGCTAGTCCTGGGGGGAGGTGAGGGGAGGTGAACAATGGTCTCCTTACAAGCAGTGAGGCAAAGGGAGACAAGCCTGAACCTGGGGGAGCAGTCCAAATCCCAAGGACTTGCCAGGGACGCCCCAGTATGAACAGGCATGTGAAGAGGAAGTGTGGGCTATTATGAGGTATCTTTAGCAAGAAGATTCAAGACTCAAGGGTGGCCTTGGACCTGGAACCTGCCCTCTGTCTCTTCCTGTCCTTGGCTTTCTCCCACCCCTTTCCCTCCATTTTTGACTCCTTTACAGTGGCTCTCCCTCTGTGGACCACAGCCAGAGTGGCAGGACCCTCTCAACACTGTCTGCCAGGACCTGGGACTGGGGTTTGAGTAACCCAAGCAGCTTTCACCCTCACATGTGACACATCTGGCAAATAAAGCATTTGCAGGCCTTTTAGGTACTGTTAGACATTGGTGCCAAATGTCTACACCATCTGACCACAGGGCTAGACCCACTTACCTTCCCCAGTTTTTCCTGAACATTAGAAATTCGAGTTTCAGCATGGAACCCAGAAGATCTCCTTATATCTCTGCAGAGGGGAACACATAAGGTCCTCTACTCAGAATCCCCAAATGCAAGTGAAAACCGTCCCCAACTCAGCCACAGATTTAGACTGTACCTCCTGATTATGAAGAAACTAGGTAAGAGCCAAGCATGTTGTTACACACCTTTAATCCCAGAACCTGGAAGGCTGAGACTGGAAAATTGCAGGTTTGAGGTCAGTCTGGACTGTATAGTGAGACTTTGTAAAAAATAAAATACAAGAAGAAAAAGAAGAAAAGGTGGAAGAAAGAAACCTGGCTTTGTGGGGCTGGGGGCGTGGCTTAGTGGTAGAGCACCTGCCTAGAATCCCCAGTGAGGGGCTGGGGGTGTGGCTCAGTGGTAGAGCACCTGCCTAGAATCCCCCAGTAAGGGGCTGGGGGTGTGGCTCAGTGGTAGAGCACCTGCCTAGAATCCACCAATGAGGGGCTGGGGGCGTAGCTCAGTGGTAGAGCCCCTGCCTAGAACCCCCCAAGTGAGGGGCTGGGGAAATGGTTCAGTGGTAGAGCACCTGCCTAGAACCCCCCAAGTGAGGGGCTGGGGGCATGGCTCAGTGGTAGAGCACCTGCCTAGAACCCCCCAAGTGAAGGGCTAGGGGTGTGGCTCAGTGGTAGGGTACTTGTCCTAGATTCCACCTCCAGGGGAATAAAAGAGAGCAAAGTGAGCCTGCTGGGCAGCAGAAGTAGGGGTCCCCAGGCCCCTCTTTCTTCTAAAGATAGAGATGCTGCAGTGTATCCGTCTCCCACCCTCACCCAGGATAGGAGACCCTCAAGGTCAGCCACACCCTCTCTCTGTTCTCAGTGTCTGGGTTACCTGCTTGCTACTCTCAGTACAATGTTAAAAATCTGTAAGGGCACTTCAACCCTCTGCACAGCAGGAAATAAACAGCTACTTTCTCCTTCTGGAAAGATGACATTCAAAGAAACACACACAACGCGAGAAGAGTGAGCACCAGTGAGAAAAAACAAGGCACGAGTTATGGCGGCTGCCGAATGTGCTCCGTGCTGGGAACTCTTCATTGTCTGGAGTTTTTCTTCTCAGTTTTTGGCCGAAAACCTTTTTGGCTACCAGCTTAGAGGAAGCTAAAGCTAATGATGATAGGCAAGATTCATCTTTTTGTCTTCTTTTCCTTCCTTCCTTCCTTTCTTATGGGACTGAGGGTAAAACTCAGGGTTCCATGTATAAGTGTTCTACTGATGAGCCCCTCACTGGGGGAAATTCTGGGCAGGGGCTCTACCACTGAGCCACGCTCCCAGCCCCTCACTGGGGGATTCTAGGCAGGGGCTCTACCACTGAGCCACACCCCCAATCCCTCACTGGGGGATTCTAGGTAGGTGCTCTACCACTGAGCCATGCCCCCAGCTGCCATTGCTTAGTCTTAAGTAAACACTTTACCCAGAGAGCCATGTCCTCAGCCACTGGTTTTCTAAACTGATTCAGGCTGAGCTTGAACTTACTCATTGCCTAGGCCAACCTTGGACTAGTACTCCATCAGCTTCAGCCTCTTGAGGACTGGGATTACTATGCCTTGCAAAATTCCGTTTTTATCCATACTGTTTACTTAGGGCCTTGGGAGGGGCTTGAGGTACTGAAGTCAGCCTCCCTCTTCTTATAAACCCCATGCTACTGATGCCAGGCCTGAGGGTTAACAATGGTTAGCTGATCCTTCCTGGTCCCGAAGCGCAGTGTCCCGAGGCATGCACATACCCCACCCAGACTCATATATTGATTTCTGACTTTGGATTGCCCAGAGCTTCCACCTTTATTTAAGCAAGACATGGACAAGCCACTCTCTTCGTGGGAGCTGAACCATTGGGCACAAGCCTGTGCAGGAGGTAGGAGCGGTGGATGGGGTCAATTGCATTCCCTTCTTTGTGGTTCTGTCTATTCAGAAGTGGCCATGTGGGAATCAGGGTCATCGTCACCTCATGAACGGCCCTGAGTTTAAGGGTTGAGATCATACCGCTTTGGGCATACTCTCAGCTCCACATGAGAGCAGTCCTTTTATCTGTTTTTAATTGCAATATAAAATTTCTCTGCCAAGTGGACCGTTGCAGCCAGCTTGGCTTGGTGGGCAAACGTGTCTTTGGGTTGTGTCCAGGAAGGAGCTTCCCTTCATCCTGTGTCCTTGATTCCCCAGGACTGGCCATCTGTTGAAGCTCCCCAGTGGTTTGGAGGCAGCATACACAGGGTCCCTCTCTGCACAGGTGAAAGGGGACGGGTCCACAGCCCTAGCTGCTGCGGTCTCACTTCACTGCGTGATGGGGAGCCTCTGCCAGCGACTCTGCAGCCCCACTCCTGGCCAAATTTAGCATGACTCGTTTGCTCCAGAAAAGGAATATAAATAAGTATCATCACACCTTGACAGGTTGACAGGAGTGACAACCAGAGTAAATCCCCGTGTCTGAGACTCTGTGGAGAAGAGGTGATTTAGCAGAGCCAGCTGCCGTCACCAGAAGAAAATAATTAAGGAACGCCGTGGTGGAGAGGGAAACAGAGCGGCTGCAGCAGGTCCCTTCTGGTGAAGGGATCTGTCATCGTTGGCAGCGGGAGAGGACCCCACGCACCAAAGAGAAATGAGCTCTGGAAGCATGTGCTGAAGGCAGAGAGGGTGGGATGAGGAGGCAGGTGTGGGTGAGGTTGGAATAGGCTCATAGGCTTGGGATGAGGGGCTTCACCTCCAAGCCAGGCACCCATGACTCATCCCACTTCTGCATGGAGCCCCCCCCCCCCTTTTGGAAGAGACCAGAAGGCTTGTTTGCAAGCTTCCCGTGTGTGTGCTCACATACACACAGACTTGTGAATACCCAGGAAGGTATGTCCTTCATTCCAAAAGAGCATCACTTGTACCCAATCCAAGACTACCAGAAGAACATGACAGTGTGCCCAAGGTCTGCCTCTGCTTTCATCTGTGAAGGTTTGGATTCAAAATGGCTCCCACGGGCTCGTGTTTTGAACACTTGGTCCCCAGACTGTAGTATGTTTTGAAGTCCATGGTGCTCTCAGGAGGGCCTTGGCAGGAGAAATAGGTCACTAGGGCAGACCTTTTAGTTTATACCCACTTCTGGTTCTGTTCCTAGTCCACCACTGTGGGAGGAGTCTGCATGATTCTCCTGTTACCATGACTACCACATGCCTCTCCCACAATGGTGGACTGAAATCTCTGAGACTGTACACCAAGATAAAGTCTTCTTCTCTCAAATTGTTTCTGTCAAGTATTCAAGTCACAGCAATGAGAAAGTGCCTAATGCATTACCTCACTTGGGAGTTGAAGAACGTTCCAGAAGCTATGTGTGGTGGTAGCCCATACCTACAGTCTTAGCAGAGAAACAGAAGCAGGGGGATTGTAAATGTGAAGCCAACTTGGCATAAAACTGAGACTCTGGAGTCTCGGGAACTAGCTTAATGAGTTCAGAGTTTGTAGTGCAAGCAGAGGGACTTTCTGCTCACAAGTATCAAAGTAAAATCGCTAGACCTGGCAGTGTGGGGATGCAGGATCCCAAGCACTCACTAGTCAGCCAGTCTAGCAGAAGTGATGAATGAGAGACCCCAATGAATAAAGGAGCCAGTGATAGAGGAAGGTCTGTCAACCTTGGGTCCCCACCCACACATGCACACACATGCATGCACACACATAGACCTGAAAACACCACGTGCATGGTCACACACACACACACACACACACACACACGCATGCACACCACATGCGGATATACATAAATACATACACATAGACCTGAAACAGAATTCGGTAGAGGACAGTTAAGGAAAATACCACATGTATGCTCACACACACATACATTCACTACACATATGTGCTCACACAGTGATGGTTCCAGGAAACTCAGAGCATCTAGGCTTTCCATCCCAGAAACCTTTGTTGGCCTCCTTGTTTGCTAATGAATAAAGGCGATGTGGGCACAGCCTCAAACTGGGCACCATGAGATCAAAGAAACAGCACTGAAGCCAAGAAACTGGATCCCACAGAGAAATCCACTGCATGGGTCAGTGACAACCTAAATATCCCCTCACCAGCTTAATAGAGCCACTGGCCTCTGCTCAATTCACAGGGCTAGTTCTGGCCCGCCAGAACCACTTCTTCCTTCTCAACCAGGAACTGGTCAGGTGTGGCTGAGCACAGTGCCCCAACATGCTGGCCATCACTCTGGCTCTCTGCTTGTGGGAAGGGCAACTGTTTCTCTGATTGTGACTGGCTTTCAGCAAAGTTTCAGAGTGCAAATGTCCACTCCAGGACCCAGGAACAGAGTCCCTGACATCTCAGTGGACAGGTGAGATCTGAAGTAGATCTCTCAACAGAATATCAGCCTTCTCAACCATCTTCCCACCGACACACCAAATGATTTGAAGCCCTCTTTGTCTGCCCTCTTTGGTGGGCAGAGGGAACATTCTAGAACTTGGCCAACATAATGGTTTGGGTATGAAATGTCCCTCCTAAAGGCTCGTTATGGCTTGAATGTGAAATGTCCTTCACAGGCTCAGGTGTTAGAACACTTGGCCACCATCTGGTGGCACTTTTTGAGAATGCTGGGGAACCTTTAGGGCACATAGCCTAAATGGCAGGTGCTGGCTAGAGGGCTATACCCGGCCTTGGTTTGGGCCTAAGATCTCTGGTTTCTTATTGACTGAGCTATAGCAGATCATTCTCCAACCAGAGACAGAAGCCAAGCCATCCTGCATCACCCATCACGGAACTGTGAAACAAAATTAAATTCTTCTTCTATATTGCTTCTGTCTTAGATTCTGTCTCAACAACAATAAAAGTATGGGTACAAGGCTTGTGTGTTAGAGACTCGGTCCCCTGCTTTGGGCCCTATTTAGGAAGTTCTGAGAACTTTAAAGGATGAGATCTAGCTTGAAGAAGAGGGTCACTGGAGGAAGACTTTTGAAGGCGTGTGCTCCCAGGCCCTGTCCCATCTTGCTTTCTCGGTTTCCTGGTCAGCTGTGAAGTGAACGACTTCCTCTACCACAGGCTTCTATCACCATGGTGCTCTCTGTCCAAGCACCTGAGGTCAGGCAACCATGGACTGATCCCTCTAAAACCGTGGCCCTAAATAAATCTTTCCTCTTTAAAAAAAAAAAAAAAAAAAAAGATTTATTTATTTTAATTTTCTGTGTGGGTGTTTGCTGCATGTATGTCCACATGTGTGTAGCACCCACAGAGGCTAGAAGAGGGCACTGGAGTCTCTGGAACTGGAGTTACAGATCATTGTCAGTTGTCATGTGGTGCTGGGAATTGAACCCAGGTCCTCTGGGAGAGCAGCAAGGACTCTAAACTCCTGAGCAGCCTCTCCAGTTCCTGGTATTATTTTGTTATTTCTTCTTCTTCTTCTTCCTCCTCCTCCTCCTCCTCTTCCTCCTCCTCTTCCTCCTCCTCCTCTTCCTCCTCTTCCTCTTCCTCCTCTTCCTCCTCCTCTTCCTCCTCCTCCTCTTCCTCTTCCTCCTCCTCTTCCTCCTCCTCCTCTTCCTCCTCCTCTTCCTCTTCCTCCTCTTCCTCCTCTTCCTCCTCTTCCTCCTCCTCCTCCTCCTCCTCCTCCTCCTCCTCCTCCTCCTCCTCTTCTTCTTCTTCTTCTTCTTCTTCTTCTTCTTCTTCTTCTTCATCTTCTTCTCTATGAAGTTTTTTTTTAAGATTTTAATTTATTATGTATGTAGCATTCTGCCTGCATGTATGCCTGTAGGCCAAAAAGAGGGCACCAGATCTCATTTGAGATGGTTTTGAGCTTGAACTCAGGACCTCTAGGAGAAGAGCAGCCAGGGCTTTTAAGCACTAAGCCATCTCTCTAGCCCAGTATTTCTTCTTTTAATTGGTATATATCAGACATTTTGTCACAGCAACCAGAAAAGTAAAGAAAACAGCCAGCAGCATACAGATCTCTCTGCATCTTCCCCAAATCACCAATCAGCACTTGCTTTTAGGGGACACCAGGATGAGCCAGAAATGGACATCATCCCTGTGACAATACCAAGAAGGTCAAAGCTATACCGTGAATGCCCAGGCAAGGGAACCTCCTAGGGGTGGGGAAATGCCATTCTTCCATGGGCCTGGTGTGTGCAAGTATTGCCACGTTCAAGTGTGGAGCAGGGTGTGGTGACAGGCATGGAGAGAGGCTGGACAAGAGCTTTCTTTCTTTTTTTTTTTTTTTTTTTTTTTTTTTTTTTTTTTTTGGTTTTTCGAGACAGGGTTTCTCTGGCTGTCCTGGAACTCACTCTGTAGACCAGGCTTGCCTGGAACTCAGAAATCCACCTGCCTCTGCCTCCCAAGTGCTGGGATTAAAGGCATGCGCCACCACTGCCCGGCTGGGACAAGAGCTTTCAAAGGGTACTTTGTGAGTTAAGGACAGGGCCAGGTGGAGGTGGCCTGAGGGGATTCTGACTGTCGGAATGGGGGTATATGGTACTTCCATGCTTCTACTGTTTAACGTACACTTCTCTCTCCTCTGTTGCTTTCCAGGTATAAAGTTCAGCATCAGGCCCCAGCAGCCCCAGCATGTAAGTTCCAAGAATCCCATAAATCACAGATGCAGGGTGTGGGGATGTTGGAGAGGGTGAAAAAGACAATTCGGAGCTTATGGTGAATCCATTCATAGGAAGAAAAATGTGTTGGATCCTTTCCAGGAACCTTGGGAACAAAACCTGGGGCTCTGGCTCCATGAATTTCCCTTCTCTGTCAGATGATTCTTTTGGACTGTACTAGCAGATACAATAAATCTGTGCCTGCCGCCTGCAGGCCACTAGCAGTGCCCGCCCCGTCCCACCATCGCGCCAAGCCGAGGTTCCTGGGGGGACTGCCCCACCTTGTGGTAGAAATTATATTTGCCGTTCAGGTCCCACATTGCTGTAATACTGTAGGACCCTAGCCACTTCTCTTCTTGTCCTAGGATAGCCACTTGAGGATACCCACAGAAAGGGTCACACGAGATTCACCCAGCGGGTCCCCAAGAGGCCTCCAACTGCAGGCGCCTGATCAGCCTCAACCTCGCCCGAAGGTTGCAGGATCTCCTTTGCGACTCCGGCAGCGCAGGCGAAGACTGCTCATAAAAAAGATGCCAGCCGCAGGGACCATCCGAGGCAACAACTCGTCCGAAACCTTTATGCAGCCGAGATCCCGCACCATGGACAGTCGTTGGGTCAGCCTGCACCAGACCCAGCAGGAGCGCAAGCGTGTGATGCGAGAAGCCTGCGCCAAGTACAGGGCCAGTAGCAGCCACAGAGCTGTCACTCCCCGCCATGTCTCCCGCATCTTCGTGGAGGACCGTTATCGTGTGCTGTACTGTGAAGTGCCCAAGGCAGGCTGCTCCAACTGGAAGCGGGTGCTCATGGTGCTGGCAGGGTTAGCCTCATCCACTGCAGATATCCAACACAACACCGTCCACTATGGTAGCGCCCTCAAGCGCCTGGATACTTTCGACCGGCAGGGCATCGTGCACCGGCTCAGTACCTACACTAAGATGCTCTTTGTCCGGGAACCCTTTGAGCGGCTGGTCTCTGCTTTCCGAGACAAGTTCGAGCATCCCAACAGCTACTATCATCCTGTCTTTGGCAAGGCTATCCTAGCCCGGTACCGTGCCAACGCCTCGCGGGAGGCACTGCGTACTGGCTCCGGTGTGCTGTTCCCCGAGTTCATTCAGTACCTGCTGGATGTCCACCGGCCCGTGGGCATGGACATCCACTGGGACCATGTTAGCCGGTTGTGCAGCCCCTGCCTCATCGACTATGACTTCGTGGGCAAGTTCGAGAGCATGGAGGACGATGCCAACTTCTTCCTGCGTCTCATCCATGCTCCTGGGAACCTGACTTTCCCAAGGTTCAAGGACAGGCACTCTGAGGAGGCACGGACCACATCGAGAATCACCCATCAGTACTTCGCTCAGCTCTCCTCCCTACAGCGACAGCGAACCTATGACTTCTACTACATGGATTACCTGATGTTCAACTACTCCAAGCCTTTCTCGGACCTGTACTGAGGGCGGGGCCTGCTGGTCAGGGGCGGGGCCTGCCGGTCACGCCCACTCACCTGTGCATCGGCAGCCTCCAGGGGATGTGAGGTCTTGTGGCTGTGGCCCTAGGTGGGTCACAGAGGCCCAGACAATGGACCTTGACCCTTGTCCCACACCCATTTCCTCATTGGGTTGGCTGAGCTTGGTACTGAGCCTCAGATGGATGCTCTATGAACTCAACTGAGCTATGCTGACCAGGGGAGCCTGAGGCCCAGAAGAGGGCCCCAGTTGTGAGGGATGTCCTACGTCCCCTTTTCCTTTGCCTTGTACCAAACCACGTGGTTTGCTACTTTTCTATGACCCAGGGGGAGGTCTGAATAAAGCACATGGTTTTCAGAGCAGTGGTGTCTACTCCAGGTCCTGCTGTGAGTTCATAGGGACCTTGCCCTATGCTTTGGTGAGTCTTAGAAATTTTGTAAGCGATCTATTTTACTATTAATTATTTGTGAATATGTACACATAAGAGCAAGTCTGGATGGGGTCCGACCTCCCCCCAAAGCTGGCGTGACAGGCAGCTCTGAACCTCCCGGTAGGAGCTGAACTGCTACAGTCTGAGCTCCAGCTTGCTGAGCCTGCTTTTGTTTTGATGAAACAGGATCTCTGTGTATTTCCGGCTTGTTTGTTTGCTTGAGTTCTTTCTCTTTCCACACCACCTGTGGGCACTGCTAGAGCTAAGTCCCTGAGAGAAAAGGTAGACCTGCCCCCACTGAGGGAGTGGAGTCCCTTGTGTCTCACCTTCCAGCAGGTCCTCTGAGGATTGCCAGAACAGGGGCAGGCTCCCTATCAGGCACCCATTAGGCTGCTCCTGGTGTCCCATAAGGCACTGAGCAGTGCAGTCAGCTTCCGTGATTCTCACCATGGGGAGCAATACAGTCCTCAGCTTCCTAGACATCTACTGTAAGCTGCTAAAGCCATAGCTAGCACATCTCTGACCCTGAGTGTGACCCTCAGCCTTATCTATTCACCTGATCAAATACCTCAAGGCTGACAGATTACCCACCCTTGAGGAACTGGCTTTGAGGGAGGGGAAGGCAGCTGTGAAACCTCTGCTAAAGTGCACCATTCAGTGCCATAACTGATTCTGAAATTGTCACAAGCCTGAGTGACACCGGAAAGGTCCCAGTGGAAGTACTGTTGGTGCTTACAGTATGGGTGTGACTGGGGCTGAGTGGAATGTCTACAAGGAGGGGGAAGCACTTTGTGTTAGGAGCAGATGTCTGTTTGCATGTCTCCCCCCAGGACTGCGG
Source organism: Uromys caudimaculatus (assembly GCA_028551405.1). Taxonomy (NCBI): domain Eukaryota; kingdom Metazoa; phylum Chordata; class Mammalia; order Rodentia; family Muridae; genus Uromys; species Uromys caudimaculatus. The sequence continues at coordinate 57,754,384 of CM052717.1, read as the reverse complement.
GGGAACCTCTGCCTGCCTTTCTGGATCCGTCTGTGGGGCAGATATATCCAGGTCCTTCTGGGAGACTGCTCCTAAAGCTGTTCCCACTGGTGAGGAAGCTGATGGTGGGTCCCTAAGGAGAGACAGTGCCAGCTCCCCAGGGCAGTAGACACTGCTGGAATCCAGCTGGCCTCACACTAGCTGCAGTTAGTCTGCCTCCATTTTGCCTCCATTGTAGCAGACTCTGGAATCTTCCAGGATTGGAACAAGTGACTGAGGCTACCTTCGGTCTTGGAGCCACATTCATCCAGGAGCCCTGAGCAAGGGTGAGGCTGCCCTGTGGTTCCAGCTGGAAGTGGCCATCTGATAGGGAAGGAGCCAGAGGGATGGGGAGGTGGCTCAAGTCACAGCCTGAGGTACTTAGGAAATTCATTGAAGGCAAATATCCAGAGGCTCAGAAAGCCAAGAAGGTCACCCTGACTGGAGCCAGAACCAGCCCTAGGCACACCCATGTGAGAGAAGCTAAAGAGGTCTGGCTAACTGAGCCCAGAAGTAGCAGGCACAGGCGAAACTGAGTTCACAATGCAGAAAGTATTCCTGGTTGTGGGTACATTTGGCAGAACCTGGGGCAAACTGTCTAGTAGCCTCTGCCCAGCAAAAGAACACCTCAAGGCCCAGCTGGGCAGCCTGTACTGCCCATTGGTCTGCTGCTGCTCAGGGGCAATCAGGGTTGCCCTGGGCTACCACCACAGAGAGGGAGGAAGGGAGTTAGGGAGAGAAAGAGAGAGCATATGTCAGAGATGGGTTAAAACTAAGAAACCCTCACAGGGTCACTCTTCAGCAGCACGCAGGCGTAAGCTCAGCTGAACAGACCTACATGCAGTGTATCCATTACCAGTCTTAAGGAAGGAGGGAACAGGACACAGGACTCTGACAATAATCACCACCTTGATGGTCCCCAGAATGGCCATCAATTCAAGGCCATAGACTCAGCCCTGAGGCCCTGCCTCGAATTCATTGAGGTATATCCAGCCCCAGCCTCCAGCCTCACAGCTTTGAGGCAGACTATGGAATATAGAAAAGAATGTGCATGCAAGAATGTGTGTCTGGCTCTCTGTCTATCTGTATGTCCTATATGGACATACATGACTGGATGATGGGTGCATGTGTGGGTGGGACCGTGGACAAGTCCTGTCCCTTTTCCTCTCTGGCAGCACCTTGTATTAACTACTCAGTCCTGTCCCAGTTGCCCACCATTCTCCCTGAAAGAGGACCATCTGATCAGAGACCTAGGAAGGGTCACTGGGACAAAAAAATAACCAAGCTTGAAGAAGAGTTGTCTAGTCTCAGGTTCCCTCCTCTAGTGTGACCCATCACACTAGGCCCCACTAGGATACACATGCACGTGTGTGCTTGTACACACACACACACACACACACACACACACACTTGAGATCCCCACCAGGCCTTTATCTTTGAATGGCTGAGCTTCCCTAGATGTAAAAAACATTGTCAGGATAGAAACAACTGGTATCCCAAAGCCCTGGGTCCCTCCTAGGGCCTGAGAGTAGAATTCAAAGCCCTCAAATCCCCTGGGAAGACATTCAAAATCCAGACAGGTTGACCCAAACCCGGTTCCAAGCAGACAGGACAAGCTACTTCTCTCTCCCGTGTAGCATAATTGCCGCCAACAGGGACTTTATAGGTGCAGAACCACTCATGACCAGCAGGTGGGGCCAAGTCCCTGCTCCTAAACAGAGGCCGGTGCATCCCTAACTAGGCCACCAGGTGGCAGCAACATTCCAGAGTGGGTACGCTGGCCAAGGCAGAAAGAATTGCACGCACAGCCTCTCTAAGATGAGATTTCAGCCAACCTCCACAGAATCTCTGGGAAGACCCTAGACTCTACTTTCTAACCCACCAGTTCCAAAAGAACAGGTCCGTGTACCAAGCTTCCCAGCACCTGAGCTTCTCTTACTCCACATATGGGTCTAAGAGCAGCAGGGTTACTGTCCATCCAAGAGATATCAGGTATTCTCTGACCTCACTGGAAACACGCACGCACGAACATGCACACGCATACACGCCTGTGCTCACATTGCACACATATATTCATGGGCATCACCTCTTCCCATATTTTAATTACGTGGGAAAACCCAGGAGGTCCTTACCGTCTCATCGAAAGTAGGTACTTTCTGTTGGGTCCTGTGTTCCTCCCCACACTGAGTGTTCTCCACTGCCCACGCTATGTCTCTGTCTCCTACTCCAAGACATCACCCAAGCACAGTTCTTAGGCTAATCCATCAACAAAACATAAAAATAAACTTAAAAATGCATAGTGGTGCACACCTTGTAATCTCAACACTCAGAAGGCTGAGGCTTTGAGACTCTGATCATGAGTTTCAGACCAGCTAGCACTGCATAGTACAACCCTATCTCAAAAATAAATAAAATAGAGTCTCCCTCCAAGACTTGCCCCAACCCTGTTCTGTCTTTCCCACCAAAATGCATCCCAGGGCCCAACTGTCTCTCCTCAACCTCCTTTTTCTCTGAAAACATCCTCCCACCCCCACCCCTTTCTAAACAGGTTAATGCTGGTTCTTCAGCAGCTTTCAGTATTCTGAGTTCAGTGGCCACTCACCTGCCAATTTACACCTCCACCCCTGACCTCTAGCCATTCTCCATCCCCCTTGGCCAGCCACCTGCCCCACATCTGCATAAGCACACCCAGAAGAGATGTCTCAGATCTCCTGCCCTACCTGAGCCCCACCTCTTCCAGTCCTGCGCCCCCACTCTCGGGATCCCCACCACCCCTGAACTCTGTCTTGTCTCTTAAAAGTGTCTTAAATCCAACCCCTTTCTCCCGACTGTCTTTTCTTCTTTGCTTCTTTCTTTCTGTTTTTTTTTTTTTAAGGCAATGTCTAGCTACCACAGCCTCTGCTGGCCTTGAATATACTCCATAGCCCAGGCTGGCCTGGCTCACAATCCTCCTGCCTCCACCTGTAGTGTTGGAATCAGAATCATGCACCATCAGAGGCTGACCAAGTCTTTTACCTATTTGGAGCTATCATGTTTGTTTGAGTTTTGTTTTGCTTTGTTTTTTCAAGACAGGGTTTCTCTGTGTAGCCCTGGCTATCCTGGAAGTCACTTTGCAGACTAGGCTGTCCTCAAACTCACATAGATTAGCCTGCCTCTGCCTCCTGAGTGCTGGGATCCCACTACCACACCTGGCTGGAGCTGTCATTTAAACCCACTCCGTTGTCCTCTCTGGTCTTGGCTCTTGAAGTAATAAGAAATAAGGATAGCCACGTATGGTGATTCACGTGTGAAATCTAGCTTCTCAGAGACCCAGGCAAGAGAAATGCTTGGGCAAGAGAGTAAGGCACTGACTAAGAAAGTAATAGCAACATGGCTTGCAAAAGGCGCTCCCCACTAAGTCTGTCGATCTAAGTTCGGTACCCAGGACCCACAGGGTAGGAGAGAACTGAGTCTTGCCGACCCACATTTGAATGATGGCATGCAGGCACACACATTCAAAATAAACAAATAAATATAATACATTTTTTAAAATGGGGATATAGGTCATGCCTTGGTACGCTGCCTTCCCAGACTTGCTAGTGAGGGGCTGGGAATGTGGATTCCTCTTAAAGCCTTTGTCAATACGCTTGAGGCCTTAGGTTCAAGCCCCAGCACACATACACAAAAACCATGGTATTTACAGGCTTATCCTGAACTGCTCTGCATGTTTCATGAATATATTATTTTATTTACTTGCCATTACCACCCTGTAAGATAGATACAATGCAATTATATCCTCCCGGGATCTTACAGATAAGGAAACTGAGACCCAGAGGGGTTACACAATTTACCCCAAGGCCACATAGCTCTGAAAGGACTGTCTCTGTTTTCAGCAGTGCCAGGCAGTTAGGTCTGGTGTGCAGTCCTTAACCATTAGAATACTTTGCTGCTTTGTGGGAGGTGGTTTGTGAGAGCAAGTTAGGAATCCAGTGACCTCAGGAGCAAGGGCGAGCAAGACAAGCTTTGCAGGGAATTGAGATTCCAGACACAGGTAAGTGGCTGCCTGAAGTTTCTGATACTGGAAGGTAGCTGGGGGAAATTAGAGCTTGTCCCCACCCCCAGCAAGTGTGACAGGAAAGATGGGGACAGATCCTGAGTGGGGTTAGTGCAATCCAGAGGCTGAGACAGGATAACTGATGGAGAGTCAAAGCCATCCTTGGCTACCCAACAAGCTCCAAGCCATCTTGGGCTACATGATGAACCCTGTCTGGAAAAGTTAAGGGGGTAAGAGAGATAACAGCAAGAAAATCAGGAAGAGTAGGAGGAGGAGAAGGAGGAGGAGGAGGAGGAGGAGAAGGAAGAGGAGGGGGAGGAGGAAGAGGAGGAAAAGGATGAGGACGAAGAGGGGGAAGAGGAGGAGGAGAAGGAGGAGGAGAAGGAAGAAGAAGAAGAGGAGGAGGGAAGAGGAAAAGAAAAATGAGGAGGAGGAGGAAAGGAGGAGGAGGAGGAGAAGGAAGAGGAGGGGGAGGAGGAAGAGGAGGAAAAGGATGAGGAAGAAGAGGGGGAAGAGGAGGAGAAGGAAGAAGAAGAAGAGGAGGAGGGAAGAGGAAAAGGAAAATGAGGAGGAGGAAAAGGAGGAGGAGGAGGAGGAGGAGGAGGAGGAGGAGGAGGAGGAGGAGGAGGAGGAGGGGGCAGCGGTGTCGAGATTAATCCAAGCCAGCCTGGTTCAAGAGGGAGGGCTGAGAAGTAGGGGGTTGGGGGGGCGTGAGAGATGAGAATCTGGAACCTTCTCTTGGAGTGACAGGGAAAAGGGTGGATAGAAATGACTGTAGTTCAGAGGCAATGGGAAGGTCCCATCCCATAAGCATTCCTCTGGGGTGTCACACACAATGCCACCAGACCCTGCCTAGTGCCTGTCTATCGTTGTGCCAGCTTGCAGCTCTCTGTCATCCGTGGCTTAAGGTCACCCAGGAGTCTGTGTGACTATGCAAGCATTTGGTCAGCCTGACAGCCTGACCAGGGGACAGTTGCCAAGGCTACAAGCTAAGGCTTTTCTTTGGGGTACAAAGGCCCGGAATAGGAGTACAGGGGGTGGAATGCATCAGTCTAGCATCTGGAATGGAGCCCCACCTGTTCTCAGAGATGTGGGTGGGTGGCAGTTCCACAGCCCCAGAGACCTGTTTGTCCCAACACTGTGGGAAGGAACAGGGCGGTCAAACCCAGGCCAAGAGCAGAAGCTGTGAGATCAGAAATGCTCTCCAAACCCATGCCCAGATTTTTACTTTGCCTTTTATTTATTTCTTCTTAAATCCTGTTTCTCTCCCCGAGGCATCTAATCTATTATTTAACATTGGATTGTACGATTGAAACTCCCAGGCAAATTGAAAATTATTTGTGTTGGAGGTTTCAGGCATGATGCTGAGACTACCATTTCTGGGGGACTCTGAGATCCAAGCCAAGGCAAAGCCCCGGCATGTAGCTCTGATCCAGGAAGGGGTCAAGGCCAAGCAGGGTGGCGGGGAGATCCAAGGGCCTCGAGGCACCTGGGGGCCTGGTTGGCTCAAGCCTAGCACACCCAGAGCTCCACACAGCTCAGGGCCATTAATCTCCATGCGGCATTTCACTCGGGAAATTCTGCTGAAGCCTCCCACTGGTCAAAGTCCTCAAGAGGCCAAGCAGGTGTGATCAGTCACCTGGCCCCGCTCCCACCCTGGGGGAAAGGCCTCAGTCACAGGAGAATTAATGACTCAAGGACAGGGTTCGCCATCATTTTTCAGAGGTTAGCTTTCTGTGGATTGGCAGCCAGGTCCGTCAGCCTCAGGGAGTCAGGTGACTGAGGGGCAGGGCTTGGGGTGGCCCAGGGAGGGTGGTGATTAGGATTGTTGTACCCTAAATATGGATAGTCACGTGACGTCATAGCGCTGTGTTCAAAACCAAGGATCAAGAGGCTGAGCAGAGGGATCAGTCAGTAAAATGCCTACTGCCTAAGTTCAAGGACCTGAGTTCAGATCCCCAGCACCCATGTGCAGAGCTAAGCACAATGATGGATGGCTGTAATCCCAGCACTCAGAGGGTGGAGCTAGGCAGACTCCTAACCGAGGAGTTCAGTGAGAGACTTTGTCTCAAAAAATAAACTGGAGAGGAATGGAGGAAGACTCTAGACATCAACCTCTGGGCTCCATACACACATACATCTATACCTGCACATACATGTACATACACACACACACACACGCACACACACACGCATGCATGCACGCAGAAGGATCAAGATCACCCTGTGTTGATGGATTTGAAGCCCATGGGAGCAAGCTGTGCCCCCCCCCCCAGGGCAATTGTGCATGTGTAGAGGAGGAGAAGGGTTGTGTGGGAAGGCTACCAGCTCCTCAGTAATTCTGTTAGGACCCAATAAGAAGATTAGATACTGTGCTGCTAATGGGAGACATTAAAGAGCCATGATCCAGCTCCTATTCCTCCAAAGGATCAGAATGGAACCTGAACCTGACCTGGTATTCAGGCCTAGCATGTAGCTACCCCAGGAACATGAAGCAGGATAGTCAGTTTAAGGCCTGCCTGAGCAACATTGAGCTTCTGAAACCTCAAAGTCCACCCCTACTGACATACCTCCAACAAGGCCACACCTCTCAATCCTTCCCAAACAGTTCCACCAACTGGGGAACCACCATTCAAACATATGAGCCCACAGAGGAGGCTGGTTTTTTTTTTTTTCAAACCACCACAGGCAGGTAACAGACTCGTGTCCCTGAAGTGACAGTGGAGTCACTCTTAAAATTAAAAAGAGAAAAGAGAGAAAGATGGAGCCATCAGTCACAGGACTTGCCATTCGTGACAGGTCCACCTGCATGACCGTGCCTCTCTCAAAGGCCCCACCTTCTAAGCCCATCATTAAGGTAGTAAGGTTTTTAATATAGTGCCTTTTGCAGGGGTGCAGTATTCAATCCATAATATCCACTAACACCATGGCCACCTGTGTCAGGTGCTGTGCTAAGCATTGCGTCTGTGTGGTGACAACATCTTAGTTGGGATCCAGGCCCAGCATCCAGATCACTGTGAAGCACAGAAATTACTTACATGGCCCTCTACCACCCAAATAGCCACCAGAGACTCCATGGTCGCTTCAGAGACATGAGTCTGTTACCTGCCTGTGGTGGTTTGAAAGAAAACAGCCTCTTTCATGGGCTCATATGTTTGAATGGTGGTTCCCCAGTTGGTGGAACTGTTTGGGAAGGATTGGGAGGTGTGGCCTTGTTGGAGGTATGTGGACTTTGCGGTTTCAGAAGCTCACACCATTCCCAGTTGACCCTCTATTTTCTTTCTTTCCATCTATCTATCTATCTATCTATCTATCTATCTCATTCATGCTCTCCCCTTGCCTTGCTTGCGGATCAGATGTAAGCGCTCAGCTCCTGCTCCAGCGCCATACCACCTTCCTGTTGCTGTGTTCCCTGCCACAATGGTGGACTCTAACCCTCTGAAACTGTAAGCGAACTCCCAATAAACTCTTTCTTGCCTTGGTCATGGTATCTCTTCACAGCAACAGAAAAGTAAGGAAGACGCTGCCTCACACACATCCCAGCAGCTGTGCAGACCCTGAAGCCATGACTCCCACTCCTTTCATGCAGTTACACCCTACCCCAGCCTGGTCTACCAAGGGTATCCTGGGCTATGTCTGCTGTGGCCACAAGCCTCTAAGGGCTCTGCAGACCATGTTTGGCCCCAGGATGCAGCCATCTGGCATATTCATGCCCTTAAGCTCACTCCTGCAGGGAAACTGAGTAGAGTCAAAGAGAGACCTAGTTTCATGGCCAAGACCAACACCCACACTGATGTGAGTATATTTAGCATGCACACACACACACACACACACACACACACACACACACAACTTTACCTCTGCCAGAGGCTATGTCACTATCAGAGTCCTCAGGAATATATGCAATGTTGTCCCAGACCACAGACACACAACTTGTGCACATTGCTCAGTAAATTCTCAAGGAGAGGGAAATGTAAGTCCCATCTTTAGATAACAGTGGTATCAGACATTGTTCAGTGGCACCACTTAGTAGTAGAAGTGAGATGGCTCACATGGACTTCTATCACCCAAATGGAAGCCTAAGGCCACCCCAACACAGCAACAGGAAGGCATGGCGCTGGAGCAGGAGCTGAGCGCTTACATCTGATCCGCAAGCAAGGCAAGGGGAGAGCATGAATGAGAGAGAGAGAGAGAGAGAGAGAGAGAGAGAGAGAGAGATAGAAAGAAAGAAAGAAAATAGAGCACCAACTGGTTACCTTTCCAACTTGACATGGAAAGGACCTGACCAAGAGCTCAGATGATGGATGAAACCCAGGGCCTGGGACCTTGCATACAAGAGGCCCTTCCTACAGGAAGTCCCTTCTGAGGGCTGTCTTGTGCCTCTTTGTCCCATTGGGAACTGACTTCCTCTACATTTTCCACAGAATAGCAGCCTGGGCTGGGCTCTGGGCCTGCTGCTCTGGGAAGGAGTGGTCTTATCTTCATTTTTTGTCCCAGCCTTGGGGAGACTCATGAGCCCACGATGTCCCCATCTGGAAATCTGTCCTACAGAGGCTGCCAGCAGGGGACCACTCTAGGTAGGGAAATAAATGCCCCTTGGAGCTTTGTGTGTGCTATTCTCTCAAAGCCAGGGGGGAAGAGGAGATGGTGGCTGTTGGTGCTGGTCTTTGAGACCTAAGAACGTAGGGCTCGAAGCATGCTCAGTTTATGCCTTCAATGAGTGGTCCAGTTTGGTGCTTGAAAAGTCAGACAGAGGCCAGCTAACAACCTTTTGAAGCATACAACCTGTTTAGGAGAATGTAACTCACTGCCTGAAAACAAGCCTTTTGCTCGGCTTTAAGCCAGCACTTCCATGGTCTCCTGCTCTGTGGTTTCCATGGAGGGGCTCTAGAGAGGGAAACCGAGATAGTGAATGCAGGACTTTTACCGTTGCCAAAGCCCAGGTGAGGGGTGAGGAAGTCATGCACAGATTTGAGGAGTCCTGACCTTAGTGTTGGACTGGGGCTGAGAGGAGGGCAAAAAAGGCAGCTTTCAAATGACCTGCAGCTCCTAGCTTACAGAGCTGAGTAATAGGAGAGATGGGAACCCTGTGGGGGCTGGGGGGGGGGGGTCCAGGTGTCTGAGTCTGCATCGGGATCTATTGAGCCTAAGGAATTTTGGATATCCCAGGTGAGGTCTTGTCAATCAAGCAGTAGGTGGAAGAAAGCATGAATCTAGGATTTAGACAGACCCAGAATGGGCAAACTGGCTGGGCATGTGGGTACACATGAAACTACCCCCCACACACACATACATACACACACACATCGCCACAGTGGCCCATGGAGCCTGGTATGGTGACAGGCGGCCAGAAATCGCAAGTCACCACATTCCAGCACATAGGACCAAGGAAGGGAGAATTCCAGAGTGAACTGTATGTTCTTGGTCA
>CM052717.1:57655711-57744805 GCA_028551405.1 Uromys caudimaculatus | reverse complement strand
GAGGGAGAGGGAGAGGGAGAGGGAGAGGGAGAGGGAGAGGGAGAGGGAGAGATTGATCCTGCCAACAACAGAGCAAAACAATTACAAAAAATGCTTAAAGCCTGGTGATGGTAGCACAAGCCTTTAGCCCTAGCACTCAGGAGGCAGAGGCAGGCAGATCTTGTGTGAGTTTGAGGCCACCCTAGTCACACAGAGCAAGTTCCAAGACAGCTAATGCTACACAGAGAAACACTGTCTTGAAAACCACAAAGAAACAAATAAAAGCTGCTTAAACATTTGCAACCTGGATCTTGATTTGCCCTCTCCTCTCAGTCTGGACCCCATAAATGTTAAATACAGGCAAGATGGTTTAGCCAGTAAAGGCACTTGCCACTCAGCCTGAAAATCCTATTTCAATCCCAAGGCCTCACATGGTGGTGTAAGGAGAGAAGTTGTCTTCTGACCTTTACACAAGCACCCTGGCACACATTAAAAAAAAAAAAAGAAAGAAAAAAAAAAGCCAGGCATAATGGTGCACACCTTTAATCCCAGCACTTGGAAAACAGAGACAGGAGGATCTCTGTGATCCTAGGCCACAGTAGTCTACATAGTGAGTTATGGGACAGCCAAAAACCCCAAAATTCAGAAGTTAGGGTAGGACCAAGATATGAAAAGATGTTCATAATTTTATATAATATTTATGGTAGGTATGATTATTCACAGTATATTATTTATCAATCATAGACTATTGTGTATAACATCCTCATAGAATTTGCATATGTTGTGCATGTGTGAGTGCCCAGGAACGCACACACACACAAACACACACAGAGTTTAGAGTCCTCCATTACTGCCACATGATAAACACTTATTGCTATGATAAACACAGCATTTCAGGAGGCCTCCAAAGCCCTTCATTTCTCCTTGGTGTGCGGGTGACATGCCCAGCCCCGCCCAGTACAGCTCATTCCTGAGCTCCGCCTGCAGCATCCCATTGCCTGCAGCGTCTCATCTGCTGTCTGCAAACACCAGGAACAAACCCTACAGCATAAGGACACGTCCTCACAGCCAGCCTCTGTTGGCGCCATTCCCTGAAAACTTCCCTTTGCTGACACTGGTTATCAGGGTTAGGGTTAGGGTCAGGTCTGAAGTTCTTCCTGCCCACCACAAAGCCGGTGGCCTGGTCAGTGCTGGTGGTGGGGCAGGCACAGGCAGCGCTAGGTACTACAGGGCAGGGGGGGAATTAGAATCAATAATTTAACCTCTTACACATTCGAACCCAGCTTCCCTACGAAGAAGAAAATGAGATTGCTAGGGTGTGGGGGATTTGTTTGTAATTAGTTCTAATTACTAAAAGAATCGATGTTTTAATTTTTTACAACGTATTTGAACTCTCCAGCTCCTCCCATGATATAGAAAAGGAAGAAAAAAAAAAGCTTTCATTGCCCCAGTTCCAGCCAAACACCTCAGAGGAGTGTGTGTGTGTGTGTGTGTGTGTGTGTGTGTGTGTGTGTGTGAGAGAGAGAGAGAGAGAGAGAGAGAGAGAGAGAGAGAGAGAGAGAGAGAGAGAGATTTTTATCAGCTCGTCTAAAAGACTGGCTAGCTGTTTTGAAAATTACATTTTTTTTCTTTTTTAGCTCAAGGCCTCAAACCATAGGCGAAAGTTAATTCTAAAAGCATGAGAACCTTAAATGTAAAAACAATGGTTTAAAAAAAAGGTACAGAGAGATACTGTTTTGAAATGTATCTAGATGCGGTTTCTTTTTTGTACTTCCTTGGCTGACCTTCCAGGGTTTCTGCCAGAGGCTTGCATGCCCTACAGGTAGAGGAGGAGGGAAAGGAAAGAGGTGAAAATAAGGGAGGGAGAGAAAGAGAGAGAAGGGGGAAGGGCCCTGCAGGGAGGAAGGAGGGGGAGGGGTGCCAGCTGAGGGTGGGGGCTCAGGGCAGCAGCTATGGAGTCCCTGTGGATCAAGGCAGGGACAAGGGAGGCGGCCTGCCATGTGAACAAAGCAAGTAGTGGCCATCACACATGATGCTAGCATCTCCACACCGTTCTGAGAAAGCCTAAAACAAGCCCCGCCTATGTGAATCCATTCTTACCTTGTTATCCGAGGAGGAATGCACCTTAAGCTGCAAAGCAGGCGCAGGTTTCACGGAATCTGTCTTATTTCCTTTGTTTTGTATACTAGGGTTCTATTTTGGTTGGGGCTGTCCGCCTATCTGTGATATTGTTTTCTATAATTTGAAGCACACAGGATGGAGGATACTGGAGGGTCTAGCTCAGCGGCACAGCGCCTTCAAAAGGCACAGGGCCTGGGTTCCACGGTCAGCAGTGCAAGCCACAGGGAGAAAACAACACACAATCTGGAGGAAAAATAGTCTGGGGGTGGACAAATAGCTTAATCCCATATTTGATTTTATTTTTGAGGGCTGGGCCTCAGACCCAGAGCCTCACATATGCTAGCTCGCTCTGCCGGAGTCACACCTCCAGCCTTTAGTTCCATATTTGAAAATCACAAGTGTGTATGCATGTGTGTGTGGTACATGCTCACAGATGTTTTTGTCCCGTGTACGAGCACACAGGCATCTATTACACATGTGTACAATTGGAATCCTGTGTGCCATTCTGTGTCTATCTGTGTCTGTGCCTGTCACTGTGTCTAGGGTTTTAACTCCCTATGCCTTTGAGCTCATGTATTCATGCAGGCACATCTGTGTGAGTCTGGGTGACGGAGGGTACAGGAGCACACTGTGTATACATGCTTAGGAAAAGGTTGGGTGGGCACACTGAAGTGTTGGCACCACCCTTTGGGAAGAAGAACCAGGCCGTATTTCCTTTTTGTGCATTTGATCGAGGTTTATTGTGTCTGCTTATAATATATAAAAAGGGGCTAAGCCGGGCAGTGGTGGCACAAACCTTTAATCCCAGCACTCAGGAATCAGAGGCCAGGAGACTCTGTGATCTCCAGGCCAGCTTGGTCTACAGAGGGAGTTCCAGGATAACCAGGGCTACACAGAGAAACCCTGCCTCAAAAAACAGAACAAACAAAGAGACAAAATCCAGCAACAAATGGTATTGTTAAATGTCCCTGAAACCTTAGTGCCTGCATGCAGCATTCAGTGAATGTTCCTGGTGCCCACACCCCTCCCAATGTTTTTCCTCTTTTTTTTTTTTTTCCCGAGACAGGGTTTCTCTGTATAGCCCTGGCTGCCCTGGAACTCACTCTGTAGACCAGGCTGGCCTCGAACTCAGAAATCTGCCTGCCTCTGCCTCCTGAGTACTGGGATTAAAGGTGTGTGCCACCACTGCCTGGCTCCCTCCCAATGTTTTTAAAGACATTCATTAAGAAGACAGAAAAGCAAAAAGAGGAGGAGAAGGAGGAGAAGGAAGAGAAGGAAGAGGAGGAAGAGGAGGAAGAGGAGGAAGAGGAGGAGGAGGAAGAACTTCGAAGAAGACCTTCATGCCCTTGGGAACTCCTCCCTGGACTGGTCCTGCCCTTTGCTTCCTGGACCCTAAGGACAGAGAACCCCAAGATACTTCCTAATCTTGCCTCAAAGTTAGAGCCCAAAGCAAATAGGACATTTTTCTGGATCCCTGTATTTTATCTTTAGGCAAATTTAGTCGGGGAAAACCAAAACCTTAGGCAAATTTTGCAGTCTCCCCCTTAAGGTATACAGGTTTATCTTAATTATACAGTCACAAAACTGTAAGCCCCAACTCTAGAATCCAGGGGCTGCTCTACCCAAACTGGCCCGACTTCCCCAAGATCCATTGTGCCTCCTGCAGGTGGGCAGGGAGGGTGACAGTACAACCCAGGCTTGATCAGAACTGGTCCAACAGTCATTTGAGAAGGGCTGGTGTCACCACCACTACCATCATGGTCATCATCATGTCACCGTCACGTTAGATGCTGGGAATGAAAGCACGCCATCACTGAGCCACATCCCAGTTCTCTGTCAGTCATCACTTAAAAAACGAATCATGTCTTGAGCATTTAGCCCAGACTGAGCCAAGTTCTTTGCTGTCTGTCCTTACCTTGGATTTTCCAGCATTCCCATGAGCTAAGGTCTTTCACCGATCCTACATCACAAGTGAAGACAGGAGATAGCATGCCCAAGGCTACTCAGGTAGACATGATCCCCACTCAGGCTCCAAAACAAACCCAAGGAGAAGGAACTGCCTGAGAAGAGAAAGAGGGCTGTCCTGAGAGGCTTTTGTCCTGGAAAAGAGCCTGGGGCAGAACAGGGAGACCAAAGGTCACTTTCCTCATGGCCTGTAACTCTTCCTGGGGAAAATTCCCTGGGACTCTTGCAAAAGTGTCTACAGAGCCCTGTGTCCTATGAGACCAGATGGTTCACTAGTAGCTACACAAAGTCACTTAGTAACAGGACCTAAGTGCTGAGTCTGTGATCTCCTGACAGGAGGACCCCAGAGATCAAGCCTTGATGCACACAACACACACACACACACACACACACACACACACACACACACACACACACCCCTGCCCCACCCCCATGCCTGGTTTGCTGCACAAAACATGCTTGACCCTTGGTGACCCTTGGGTCGCCTACCAATGCCAGGCCAGAGTCTGTGGAAATCCACTAGCCTGTTTTCCTCAGTTAAGAGGAGCAGCCCCATCCCCCATGCCTGGAGGGACTGCTGGGAGGTACTGTAGGCTCCACTGAAGCAGCTCCCTGGAGTGGAATGAGCCCGGAGAAGAACCCAGGTGGAGCGCCTGGGGCTGGTGGCCTGGTTTGCTTACCTGGAAGTAGCCATATTCTCCCTGACCACCCCCACCTCTGAGCTTTGTCTCCTGAGGGTGTGGGTGAAAGGTGGGTTAAGCCATCTCCGCTTGGGCTTGAGGAACTTCTTTAAAATTAAGTATCAGGCTGGGCATGGTAGGGCTCGCCTTTAAACTCAGTACTTGGGAGGCAGAGGCAGTTTGATCTCTGTAGCTTGGGCTTGCTCTTCACAGGGAGTTCCAGGCCAGACAGAGCGACATATAAGACCCTGTCTCCACCCCCATTTTTTTCCAAACCATATGAAAAGACACTCATCTGTATGTGGGGTCAGTCTATACATTTGAGTGCTAGTGGCCCAAAGCTTCCCCTAGAAGGTACTGATTTCCTTAAGTTCTAAGAATCACTCTGTCCAGTCCTCTGCAAGAGCAGCCAGTGCTTTTATCTGTGGAGCCATCTCTCCAGCCCTAAAGTTTTAAACATTTCTTAAGACAGGGCCCTATTACGCAGTCCAGGCTGGCTTCAACCTCATGAGTCCCGGTAGCTCAGGCATATGCTGTGTGCCAGGCTTTGGTAAGCTTTCTCCACAGGTCAGCTTCTATTTTGCTACCTGGTCAGGGTTCTGAGCAACACCTCACAAGCTCTTACAGATTCCAACCCTGAGCACAAAACCATTCTTTGCCCCCGCCCCGAACGAGCCCAGTTGGGCCCAATATTCATTTCACTTCCAATAAAGGGGCCCCAACCTGGGAGGTAAGGCTGATGTTCAAAACTTATTGACATGAAACCCATTTGCGGGCAGTAAGGAGGGCTGTAGGGGTCACTGGAATAATTTTTCTTTGTCTAAGAGTGTCTAAGTAGTTATGAAGCTTTCTTGTTTTGGTATTTACTTTTTGAGACCAGGTCTTAAATCCACTATGTAGCCAAGGCTGGCCTTGAACTCCTCATCCTACCTCTGCCACTGAAATGCTGAGATTATAAACATGGTTTACCACCTCTAGCATGTTGGGAGATAGGGTAGTACTCTGTACCCCAGGCTAGCCTTGAATTCTCGATGTTTCTGCCTCTACTTCCTCAGTGCTGGGATCACTCAGTCTATGCACTCTGGGTCAGCCTGGTTCCACTGTAGCATGTAGAGGTGTCCTCTTTTAGTCTTGAGATGGATACAAACATAGACAAGTCTGGATTGACACACACTCCCGGAAGCCTCAAGCTGGAGAAGAGCCATCTCTACCCAATTACCCTCCACACTCTTATCCCTTCTTCCTCCAGAGTGAAAGGACCCTCAGTCTACTCATCTGCTGGTCTGGTCTTAGCATTCCTAAGAATGTTGAAGTAGGCAAACTCATCTTATTTAAGATTCATTCTCTCTTTCTAACTATAGGCCTGTTTGGGGAGTTATTGAGTCAGGGTCTCAAGCCTCAGTCTGGCCTAGAACTCACGAGCCACCTTCCTCAGCCTTCCAAGTGCTAGGATTACAGGCTCATACCACCCGCTTGACGGATTTGCATCCTGCAGCTAACAGGATCGCCCTGACTGGTGCAGAAACCTAAGTGGAGCACAGATCTGGATCACTTTGTAGGCTGTGACAACTTCAGGGCTAGTCAAATCTAAATGACACACGTTCTGTCTAGATTCGTCCAGTTTCATCTCTTGGACTGTAGTAATGAAAGATATAGTCCACAAGATGTTTCGGTGTTTCCGTGCTAATTATATATCCTCAATTTTAAAATGTACCTCTACTGTATTGGATACTACAGATCACTAAACACCTATCTCTCATGGGCTAAGCCAATTTCTCTTGGTGTAAGAGGTGGTTGGCATTTAGCTAGAAACTTTAAAACAAAAGATTTATTTTGTTTTTGGATACGTATGGGGGTTGCAGGTTAGTGCAGATGTCCTCAGAGGTTAGAAGAGAATGTTGGATCCCTGCAGCTGGAATTACAGGCAGTTGTAAGCTGCCGTGTGGGCGCTGAGAACTGAACTCCTGCAAGAGGAGCATATGGTCATAACTAGTGAACCATCTCTCCAGCCTTAGCCAGGAACTTTAAAAACACCTGAGAGGAACTAAGACCTAAGCTTACTCTTAGTGATGCACACAGAGCTCAGCCATTCCATAAGAGACGAGGGAGACAAAGACCGGGAGCATCGAGGAAATAAAGGTCCTTCAAAATGGTCAGCCCTTGTTCTGATTAAATTGTGCATTTTTAATATAGTAGGTATCAAGTGGAACTTAAAAAAAACATGTGGGAATTTAAAATAAAGTGAAACCCGCTACTTTTCAGGGTCAGCAGTATCACGGTGAGATTTGTCTCTTAAACAATGACACTTGCTATCTCTGGAGTTCTATGAATACTTTTGAAGTGTCATATTAAAACCAATCGCATGGCCTTGAGGCAAGGGGAAGCAATTAGTCGTGGAGTTGTGAATAAATAAAAATCCATTTATACACCCGTCCTTGACATGTGCCTTGCGAATCTTAGAAACTTCATCTAGAGGGAAAAGAAATGTTAAATCATGAATACCAGTCCCAATCACATTGCCATGTGGCTTCCTAAAACAGTTGAGTTTATTCCAATCTTTTAAGTATGAATTTATATGTATGTATTCACCCGTATTGAACACAAAACAAAGACTCACCCACAGCCACTCAGTTGACAAGAAGTGAGGGGTGCTGGGGCCCATTGAGACCGTGACAAGTAGTTTTCAGAGGGTCCTTGGTTCTCAAGTGAGCCTAGCATACTCTCCTGGCTCTCCCCATTTCAGAGCCTAGGGAAGGTTCTCTCTCTGAAGCTGAGGGCATTCACATACCAGACAGCTCTACTGAGGTCACCATCCTAGCAAAGTGCTTTTCACCTTATTCTAGGGTCAGCTTCTTCAACACTGGGGGGCTTACCTTTTCTAAGTTGCACTACCTTGAGCTGTCCAAAGCCAGGTGAAACCACCAAAGAACTGAGCAGACTATCCAGCTAGGGAACAGGACCTCACCTGCATGCTCACCGGGAAGAGTAGCACTGTTTAAGCAAAGCTGAGAGCTATAAGTCCAGGGGGTTCTGGAGCGTGGGAAGCAAACGTGGGCAGCCATGGGCCCCCATAGCACAGATCCCTGACCTACTTCGTGGGCTCCTTTCTGTTCTAGGAGCAGCTTAAAATCCATAAATTAAGGAAATTAACCGATGGGGCCTGAGGCATCTTTGTAAGCTATTTAAATCTATAAATTTACAACATCTTCTGCATATATCAAGTAATTGAACTAACTGCGGGGATGTAACTTTAATGAGAAAATTTCCCCCTTCTCCAGTAGTTTGAGATAATAAATAAATAAATAAATAACTCCCTCAGGAGGAAAGTTTCTTATTCCCGCGTGAAGTTACAGACGCGTGGCGGGATGCTCTCTCCGCATTAGAGGTCCCCTGAATCAGGGGAGACTGGGTCGTCCACACCCCCCTTCCTCCCATCATCTTTCTCCAGTGTTTCTGTCTGGCCTCGAGAGCACCCCCAGGAGTTTGGCCAGTAGAGGGCGCCCAGGCCCGGCCGGAGTCAGTGAAGGGGGGCCCGCGCCGCCGCTCCCGGCCGGAGAGCACCCGCCTTCCTAGCCGAAAGCCTGGCTTTGGCCCGGGCGTCCCGGGAACCAGGCGGGGGCGCAGTCTGGGCAAAGCGCACCGGCCGCGATCGGTTTCCTAGGAGCCGGGAAATGGTCGAGGAGGAGGGACGGGCGGGGCGCAAGGGAAGGAGGAGGAGGAGGAAGGGGCAGCGGGGGAGCAGCTAGGGGCATTCTGGGCGCAGGCCTCCGCGCCGCAGGGACCTTTGGCCGCCGCCGTCTCCATCGCGCCGCGCTCGTCCAGGAAATGGCGCGAGTAGCCGCGGGCGACGGGCCGGGTGCCCCGCGCTCCCCTCCCCCGCGGTGGCCACCGCGTGTCCGCAGACGTCACGGCAGGCGCTGCTCCCCGGGAGAGGGGCAGCCGAGGCCGAGACCCGGGGAGAGAGGGAGGGAGAGAGGGAGGTAAGCCGCCTGGCAGCCCAGTTTCTCTCCCCTCCCCACACCAAGTCCCGCCCTCAGCCTCGGGGCGCCGCGGCGGCGGCTGCTTCTCTCCTCTTTGTAACCGAGGAGTCGAGAAATGTGAGAAACGTGCCCTGTGTTACTTATTTGGGAGTCGAAAATTTATGCCCAGCTGAAAGCGCCCGGGGAAATATTACATCAGATGAAATGACAATGATTAAAATCAGCCTCTCCCCCGCCCCCTCCCCGAGCCCGGAGGAGGCCCGGGCGCCGCGTGGCCGGACGGCGGGGGGCTGGGGCGCAGAGGGCGCGGGGCTCGGGCGCAGCGCTCCCGGAAGGGTCCTGGTCGAGCCCCCCGGCACCCAGGCACGGGGCTCCGGGACCCACGGGTGGGGATCTCGAAGTGGGAAGGAAGTGGTGGCGGTGGGGAACGGTGCATTTTTTGTCGCGGAGCGCGGCAGGCGCGGGCGCGCGGAGCTAATTGCGACTCTAATCCTCTGCCCCGAGGCGCAGCCGAGCCCCGAGCCAGGAGTCGCCCGCGCGCGCCCGCTCGCGCTCGCCGCGCCGGGGTAATTTGGAACCGGATCGCTGCCCTTTGCAATCCGGGCTGGGCCGCGGCGAGGCGCACAGGCTACCGGCTGATTTTGGGGGGCTGTTTTCCCCCCTCCAGCCATCAGGGGAGGCCGCTGGAGAGAGAAGGAGGAGAGGAGGTGGGAGCGGCGGGAGGGCAGCCGGAGAGCGGCGCGAAGAGGAGGCGGCGGCGGCCGCGGCGAGGAGGGAGGAGGCGAGGGGAGGGCGGGGAGGGGAGGCCCCGGCGCGGCGCGCCGCGAGGGGCCGCGCGGCGCGGGGGCCGGGGCGGGAGGGGTGGGTGGGGGGAGGGTTGGGGGCGAGAGAGAAAGTAACTCCAGGACGAGACCGGAGCGACCCGCGCGCATCGAGCACTAGGCGACGGGGCTGCGCCGGGCGCCCGACACCGGCGGCTGCGGGGGGCGGGGGCTGCGCCGGTGCCCTATCCACCGCTCCGGCTCCGAGGTAAGCCCAGCACGGGCGGCCACCGCTCAGTGCCTCACACCCCTGGTTCCCAAAGTGGCTGCAATGCCGAGAAAGTCACTCAGCCTCGGGCCGGGACCTAGGCTGGGGGTGGGGGGCGGGCGGGCTGCTTTGTCCCTCTGCTGAGTGCAGGGGCTGGCGGCGTGGGGGCGCCCAGCACAAAGGCCTGGCGCGCACGGGGCGGGGGTGCCCACGTGGGCTGGTCCTAGCCTCGGGTGGACCCTCCCCACTCGGCCGGGCTCCGATCATCCTGCCGCGCGGTATATGAGTCCAGGTCCTCCGCACTCTGGTTCCAGTGCCGGCTTGGGTGCCCTGCAGAACTGGTGACTTTCCTGAGTCTGAAACCGGCTCCATGCAGCTGGGGTTTCAGGGCTTATAGGACCGGGTTGGCGCCCAAATTATAGAAAAGAAAAAAGTCTCTAACGGGACAGATGTGCGTTCTCTGACGCCCACCCTACGAGTCTCATGCCAGACGCACTGGTGGTGGTTCCAAGCTCAGAAAGGATGTGGGGCGGGGAACGCGCCGCCCCAAAACCGGACCTCGGTCTCTAGATCTCCGTTGCCCACACGCACCCCCTGACCTGGATGCGAACACCCTCATTCTCCCGCCCCCGCGCCACGGTAGCACCTCTCTACCCTCCCACGAGAAGCCCCCGACTGTAGAAAGATAAACCTTCAAGTTTTCACTCCGCGTCTCAAATGTGCATGAAGGAATTTAACTGCGCGAGTGAATAACAGCATTAGTTTCAATTATTTTTTTTTTTTTTTAAATCCCGGCAACAATAAACTTTGAGAACAAAAGCGCTTTTACGTCCTTAATTAGGCGAGCTTCCCATCTGTGGTCTTGAAGTGTCTGCCTCTTGATTTAACTTTGCCTCCGCCCCCCACCACACTTCCACCTCTTCTTCACTGAGCCCTTTGGGTACCTTGGCCACCCCGCCCGCGGGGCTGGAGGTTCGGCCCAGCCGATCCTGTAGCCCCGAAGTTCACACCGGCCGGCTGGCTTTGCGGCCGGCTGGCGCGCACCAGGTGACCCGCCGCGTCCCTCCCGTTCTACCCCTGGACAGTCCTGCAGGCCCCTGGCACTGCTGCCTCGGGCAAGCGCCCAGGGCGTAGAGCTGAAGGGAACTGGAGAGGCGCCTTCTGTTTACCTTTTATGGTTAAAATAACAGCTTAGCAAAAGAAGCGACTTCACGAAGAAGCGATTTAGTGAAATCGTCTCAAGCTGCCGCAGCTCAGCCAGTTTAATCACCCCCAGAGAGCTGAACAACTGCGAGCACAATGGGACACAAAATCATTTTGTGTGTAAATGAGCGTGGCATTCTGCTCACTTCCCTCTGTTCAGGCGGGCGGGGCTCTGCTGCGGGTGGGCGCGGGACCGGGGTCTCCCACCACAGATTGGAGAAGCAGGTCAATGCTGGGCCAGTTTACAAACCCGCTGAGGTCCCTGCAACAGGCGGCTTGGCCAAGCCTCTGCCGCTTCTGGGTCCTCGTGTTTGGTGCAGTGAACTTGTGTCTCTTATCAGTTGCACTTTTATGTTTGTGTTCTCAGCAGTGTTCTGGGAAGAAGGGTCGTGATCCACCACAGATGCGTTTGTCAGAGGGAGCAGTGGAGATTCGGGTCAAGGCTTAAGGCCTGGGGCTTCCAATGGTGAGTTTCTGGTTTGTGCTGTGAGAAACAGGCTGAGAACAGGCTGGGGCAGCTTGGGAGATGGGTGCTTGATGCTACTTGTCACTTCTGAGTTGGGTTCTGATAGTGGGAAAACCGTGGTGCTTTGCTAGAATTTGGGTGGAAATTCTATCTCTATTGACCTTCAGTGGGTGTTCCTTACACCCTCTCCCCCACTCCCTCCTAGGGCTGGATAACCCATCCCTTGGGTCTTTGGTTTTTCAAAAACTTCATTGAGATAAATGACCTGGAATGTCCAGAGCAGGGGACTGGACAGCTATCCAACTCCTCCATGGGGATAGAACACCCTCCCTCAGCCCCAGCTTCAGGTCAGAGAACTTCCCAGGGCAGTAGGGATGTGGAACAGATCATAGGTGGCAAGGCACTTTCCTTCCACTGAATCGTTTCAGTCTATATACCTCGGACCATGTTTTATAATTGGATGTTAAGGCATCGATCTAGAAGTTTAACAGAAAAAAGCATCATGTGGGTACTCAGGATACCATGTAGTTGACCCATAAGGGTTAAACCTGTGTCAGAGAAGTCCAGGTTATGTTTGTGGAATTCCCTCCTCCTCCTCCCCTTCCTGTGTGTGTGTCTGTGTGTTCCTTCTAATTTCCCTTGAAGACAGCCCCAAGCCAGTGGAAGGGGTAGCTAGAAACTTAACCCTTCTCCACCCCTTCTTCATGGGCCCCCTGAAAAGCCCCCAGGGTAGCTTCTGGGGACTGAGGCACAATTTTATTTCAGGTGTCTGTGGCACACAGGAAAGTCCCTGAGTAGCTCTGGGGAGGAGGGGAGAAAGCCCATTTGCTGATTGCTGTCTGGCCAGCTCTCAATGCCTCAAGGGCCTGTGATCCTGAGGGGGTCTGGAATACATTAGGCCCAGGCAGCACCATTCTGGGGGTCTATTAGAGAAGCTGGGAGGTGCAGAGTAGGCAAACAAAGACAGGTCCTGTCTGCTGTGGGAACTCTAGGTGACTGGTGGCTTCCCAGTGATGCGTCTGCATCTCTGTGCCCCGGCTTCTGTGGAAGATGTCTTATACAAACTGCATCTTCACTGGGTGGTGAGAGATCCTAGGCTCCCCAGCCAACTGAGGGGAGCGGGCCCCCCCCACCCTCCCCGCCGCCCCAAGGTTCTCTCCACTGATGCAAGAGGAGACACGCTTGGTAACACTGCTCTAACTCAAAATACCAAAGAAATCAGATTTGTTCTGAAACATTGCAGGGCAATAATGGCGAGCATATGTTTTAGGCTGTCATTAGCCAAATTAGCAGACATGGAACTGCCTAGAAAACACGTGTGTGTGTGTGTGTGTGTGTGTGTGTGTGTGTGTGTGTGTGTGTCATGCTATGCTGTGGCCTGGAGGTCTGCTTTGGGGTGTGGAGGGTTGGTGGGATCTGGGAAAGCTGCCTCATACGTACATATATATATATATATATATATATATATATATATATATATATACACACACACACACACACACACACATGGGGTCCCAGACAGCATCTTTGTAAAAATCATTGGTGGCGGCTGAGAACTAAGTCACTGCTTCCCACAGATACTCTGGGCAGGGATGGAAGCCTAGATGCCTCACCGCAAGGAGCGGCCGAGCGGGTCCTCGCTTAACACACACGGCAGCAGCGGCACCGCGGTGAGCTTGCATGGTGGGCTGGGTTGGCCCCTCGGCCCCTCTTTGCTCTTTTCTAGGGTACCTGCTCACTAGCTGCCGGTCTTCTGAGACCCAGCACACAAGAGATGGGTATTGACTGGCTGTACGATTATGTATTTTTTTGAAACGAAAATGCTCTTAATTTGATGTGAAATTTACTACATGTATAAAGCTCAACGCCTTAGGTGCCGAGGAAGTCACTAATTTAGAGGTGTCTCGTTACTGAGACAAACTTGCAAAAAACCCCTGAATCCCAATTCACAAATTGGTGATTCGTTTGTCAGGGGATATTTCACATCTAACACATAAGCCCGCGACCTTTAATTAGAATTTTGCAGTTTGTTTTATGCCCCTGGAGGCTGACACCTTGAAAAAAAATTTTTTTCTTGATTTCTTATTGCTAATAAGCATCCTCCTCCCACCCCCATCCCCAGTACTTTGAAGAAAATGATGCAAACACACTTAATTACAGTGGTGGCCATAATTTGTCAGCTGAATATGTGATCAGGCACAAGAAGAAGTGATCTGATTAAATATTTGATCACATTCGAATAAAGGCCCTTTAGGAACCCTTGTTTTTCTATGTATTTCCGTCTCTAGGAGGGAGGAAATATGTCCCGGCTGTCACTCACCCGGTCGCCTGTGTCTCCCCTGGCTGCCCAGGGGATCCCACTGCCAGCTCAGCTCACCAAAGCCAACGCACCTGTGCACATCGACGTGGGAGGTCACATGTATACGAGTAGCCTGGCCACACTCACCAAGTACCCTGACTCCAGGTAAAATCTCTGTTCCCAGTGTCGGGCATGCTGTGTAAAGCCCGGGCGTCCATAGGATACCATTAGGGTATGGTACCACGGCCTTTTGTTCCCCGATACCCTTCACTGTTTGACAGACTGCTTGCTTGTTGAAGGCCACTTCTGACAGTGGCTTTTGACCCTGCGCTCATAGGCTTTGTGGCATAACATGGAGTTCCCGACCTTCGTGGCAGATCCAGTCCCACATGAGCCTGGACAGCAGCTGGCTGGGGAGTCTTTACAGAGTGACACCCAGGAGTCAGGTGTGGGTGGACATGGTCAATCCTATTTCCTGTCCTTACCCTTGGGGAAAGGCGAGGAGTGAGTGCTAGCTGCGATTGTACCCTCCTTTGTCTGGGTGGCCACCGTTTGATCCTAAGTGCTAGGAGTGGACTTTCTTTTGGAGCTGGAGGGTGTGGCAATGAGCTAGCAATTGCAGGACAGTCAGGGATATTTTCAACAGTGACTGAGCATGAGTTCTACACCCTGTGATGTACACAAAACTATCTGCGGCCGGGACCCTGATAGAGGACTTGCAGACTCTGCCCAGGAGGGACCCTTAGTGGCATGGGGCTGAGTGCCAATAACTTGATAACTCTTACTTCTCATGGATTTACTTCCCAAGGACACACCTTGGCACGGCAGCTGGCAGCAAGATTATGGGGGTGGGCTACGTCTCTGTGAGCATCTCCTACAGGTGACACTGCACTGCAGCTTGCTGAGCACATGCTGCTTGCTCCTAGCATGGTGCAGCAACCAGCAGCATTGGCCAGCAGGAGGGCAGGCCTGTTAAGCATCACCTCTCTTTTATACATTTAAAATAAGAAGAGGAATTAATTAATCCCCTAGATACTGAGGGCTCATCACCAGGATGGAAGCTCAGCCGGGGTAGACTCAGAGCCTAGAGGATTGCCATGCAGAGATGTCTGGGCAGAGCCTTCATCGTTACAGGAGTGCCCTTGGAGAACGGGATGGAGGAAGGGGATTTTGTGTCTGGTCCAGATAGTGGCAGCCCAGAGACTAGGTGCAGGGTCCTTATGAACTTGGATCTTTGGTGGGGCAGGAGCCAGGAGGCTGTACACTGCACTGGCCACGTGCTTGCTTGCAAAGCCCCTGTCTAGGCTACAAGATGGATTCTGTTCATTTAATTTCAGTTTTGCCTTCTGCCGCGTTCCTGAGTTGTGTGAGATAGATCATCCCTTAATCGGCTGACGATGTTTGTGAGTGAGATTCCTAAAAATCTTTGCCCACAACCTTCTTGGAAGTGTGTTTTCTGAAATCTGACATTTGCCTTCCTGCAGCAGTTGCCACTCGGACCTGGTGGGCAGGGAGGGGCTCCCTTCCCATGTTTCTCTCTACTGGCTTTTGGGAACTGAGGAGCATTTGCCCTCCCTGTTTCAACTTGCTGTACAGTGGGTATAGTCTTCCTCTGGGAGCTGAACACTTGGCCCTGTGATGTGGCATGTGGGACCCTCCATGGGCCAGGTATGCCAGAGGAGGTAGCAGTTTGTGGACTTTACCAGATCTGGATTTAGGGTGAATCAGTCGTTCTGACTGATTCAGCAGAGCTGTTCACTAGGCCTGAAGCTGAGGCCTAGAGCAAGGACTAGGGTGGCCTATGAGCCAGCAGAGACAAGGATTCACTGGGGAGCTACACTGCTGTTGTGAAAGTGCCACTTATGGTCCCCCACTCATTTTTTTGAAGTGGATTATTACAATTCTGGAAAAGATAAATGACCAATAGCCCTTATGGTCCCCCGCTCATTTTTTTGAAGTGGAATATTACAATTCTGGAAAAGATGTATGACCGATAGGCAGGTCGAGACGTAAGAGTGCTAAGGTTATCAATGGAGACAGCTCCAGATGCCGACACTGTTCCCACCCCCACTGGGAAGCACTGCAAGACCGAAGGGTCCCCAAGCTCATATCCTTGCATCCCAATCTCCAGCTCTTGGCTGATTGAGGTGGCCTGGAGCCTGTGGGCCTGGTGCTGGATGCCTCTGGTTCAGCCCGAGCCAATAGCCTGAGGTTGAGAGTGGACTTGGCTGCCTCTCCCTGTGTGCTGTTCATTGGGTGTCCCCTAGCTGCTGCTATGAAGCACATGAAGATGGCCAAGTGCTCCAGAACTAATAGAACTGAGCACCAAACCATTCAGGAAGTCAGTTAAAGGAAGGACAAGGGTGGAGGCATATGATGACCCCCTTTATATATCAGGGCAAGTGGTGCTTTACGCAGGTCCCAGCCACCAAAGTGATGTCACCAGCTTATTCCACAGGGTACCTCCAAAGTCGGCTCCTCATATCCCATGTGCTCCCTGAGTACTCCCTGAGAGGGCTGGCCTAGAGGTGGTTCCCACCGAGACATATGAAGCCACCAACAGAACTCAGGACGTCATATAGGAGCTTACTCATAAGACCCTGTGAGATGCTAAGAGTTTCCTCATGGTGACTGTCCAAAATACTCCTTCAGCCTGGCCCTCTGTAAGGCTTGGTTGCTGGGACCACCACAGGCCTCTGTCCTAAGAGGAGGTGCTGTTAGTCCCAGAACAGACACCAAACCGTGGAAGGTTCTAGTACTTGCTCATCTTGGCTCAGTAGACAGCCTAGACTCCAGTCAGCCTTGCACTGTTGGTGGACCAGGAATTCTCTAGACCGACAGGACGCTTTGGAGCCTCAGCCAACTCCGACGTCAGAGCAGTTTGGAACCCAGCCAGACCCAGCATTTTGCTTGCTACACAGAACAGAACGTTTGAGCTCAGCCGGGGAAGGGTGGCAAGAGAGTTCCCAGGAAGGCTGAGGTGTTGAATTTGCTGACTCACCTTTGCACGTGACTCTGACCTTTTTCTTGCTAGAACCTGGTGGACCCTCAGCTCTCTGCTCTGACACTTGATCTCCTGGCTGAGTCACACCTGTGTCTAGGGATTCTAGGTGCCCCCCTCATACTCCCACAGCTAAATATTCAAGTTTTTCTGGGCTAGGTTTCAAGTAAGCTATGGAACTCAAGGGTTTTCAGCAGGGATAGGGTTGCCAGGTGTTTGAATCTTTTAAGTTCTCATTGACTGACTGGTCGGGGTGGCCTGTATACAGGGGAGTGTCACATATCACACCCAGAGAGAGAGAGAGAGAGAGAGCGCCAACCAGGCCCAGTGGCCCAGTGTGGAGGGACCCTTGGATCTGCCCTTCCCTGTGGCCCAGTGTGGAGGGACCCTTGGATCTGCCCTTCCCTGTGTCCTGGGGAAGACATTGTCACCAGCAGCCTCCGGAGCCCCGAGGAGTTACATTTGTCAGTTGTACCTCTGGTTCCTCAGGCTCAGGCCTCCACACCCCTAACCACAGGCTCTGACCTGCTCACTCCGTCCGCCAGGCAGCCTTACCCTTTATACAGCCCCCCCCCCCGGGACAGGCTGGGCCCTGTCCCCGGGATAAGAACAAGCAATGGCATGGCCATGAGAACATGGGATGGTGTGGATTGGGAATACCGAAGAAGGGGAATGGGGGGCTCCAAACCTCTCAGCTCCTGGCAACTGTTGTGCTCTGGGTATGCATGGCTGTGACTGGGAGTGGCTGACTAGGACTAAGCAGGGAGTGGGTGGCTGTAGGAACGAGACAGGGAGAGGATTCTTGGAAGGGGGTGAGGTAGTTGGTGCGGGCAGAGTGAAAGGGCTCAGATTCATCTAGCTTGTGCAGGCCAGGCTAGTAAGTCTCCTTATTCCCTCATTACCTCCGGTTCTCCAAGGCTTTTTTAGAAACAGTTCTCACAGGCTCGATGTCAACTCCACAGGCTGCTGGGTGGACGGAGTGAGCAGGTCAGAGCCTGTGGTTAGGGGTGTGGAGGCCTGAGCTAGGTTTCTAGCTGCTCCAACCCATTTAGGGGATCCTGATTATCTAGATTAGCTTGAGATAGCTTAACCTGGATAGCACTTAGCAAAAACAAATGCTGCCACTTCAGGAGGCACTAGCCCAGGCTCTAAGGCCAGGTTCCTCCTCTGTGGAATGGATAGGGGAGGCATCAGGCACTCACTCCCCTAAGGCTTTCCACTGGGCCGGTGTGGTCTTGTAGCACTGTCTTTCTAGGTAATTGTGCTCCTTACCACTGCTGGCTTCTCACCGGGTATACATAAGCTGTGATGGGTATGAATACCTGATCCAGGCCTGGACCACATGGTCACAGGCTTTGGGGTTTGTGTGCCAGCTATAGTCCACATGCAAATACACACTCTCTCTTGATGTCTCTTCCCT
The DNA here is from genome assembly GCA_028551405.1 of Uromys caudimaculatus. Classification (NCBI taxonomy): domain Eukaryota; kingdom Metazoa; phylum Chordata; class Mammalia; order Rodentia; family Muridae; genus Uromys; species Uromys caudimaculatus. The sequence continues at coordinate 57,726,662 of CM052717.1, read as the reverse complement.
GTGGGGCCTTAAGTGAACAGCTATGGGGCACTTGTGACTTCATGTCTCCCAGTCGCTGTTAGCTGGTGAGAATCACTGCCTGTTGGCTGAATGTGTTCTGTGCGTGATGTTGGTTGATGTGGCTTGGGTAAGAAGGTGTGTGTCTCCAGAGACTTGGTTGGCTGACATACTTTTAGCAGGAGGTGTGTGGCTAGGGGCTGGAGGACTGCGTGGTTAACACATTTTTGTTGGGCATGTCCTTCTGGCATGGGTGTGCGTGTTCAGCTTGGACCAGCTGGTTTCTGTGGCTCTCTGTGTCTCATCATGGTTTTTCAGGCCTGTGGTAGGTGTCAGTGGGCCATCAGACATAGCTGGATGTGTCCCTTAGCTAGCTGTGGCTTGTGAATGTGGCTGGACTGTGTAGTACAAGGGCCCTAGTGTCCTGTGTGTGTGGTGACCTGTGTGTCGTATGTGTGTGTGCCGGTAGTTGTCAGGGTTGGCAAGGTCTCTGAGTTACCCACCGGTGGCCTCTTGCCTCTCCAGCTGAGTGACCCTAAGGAGTGGGGGCAGGGCAGGTAAGCTGAGCCCTACCCTTCCCATATCCCCATCTTGCCTGTCTCTCCCAGAATAAGCCGTCTCTTCAACGGCACGGAGCCCATTGTCCTAGACAGTCTCAAGCAGCATTATTTCATTGACCGCGATGGGGAGATTTTCCGCTACATCCTGAGTTTCCTGCGGACGTCAAAACTGCTGCTTCCAGATGACTTCAAGGTAAGTCCGGGGCCAGCGGCACCCCCTGTGCTGCCTGTGTCGTGGCATTACACAGGGGACGCCGTGACTTAATAAATGGACCCACGGTTGTCATGGCAACCGCAAAAAGTTAACCGATGAAGCCGAGGGCTAAATCAGTTTTTCTAAACTCGTTTTGCTTTCTCACATCTTCAGCGTATTTATCAGGGTGTAACAACAATTAAGCTTTGGCACTTTACCCCAGGTTGATATTAGTTGTGCTTAAGGACTGCTGTGCGCTGGAATAGAGTCGTTAGAGGTCCGAGTGTCTGTTCCTTGTCTACAGTGGGGAAAACCCCTGAGAGCCCAGGTGGTCGCCCTTTAAATAAGCATGACTCCCAGGACTCAGGGTGAGCCTGTCCTAGGTGGCTGATGTGGCTCCCTGTGGTCCTGCCTTGGTGCTGAGCCCCACTGAAATCTAGGATTCAAACTCAGGCCTGGCTCTTGCTGGCAAATGTCTGTCTGTCTTTGTGCTTCCTTGCTTTGAGGCTTCCTGCAGCGACCACTGCACCAGCAGCCCTGGGGCCCTTTTTCATCCAGCCTGGTTACTAAATGGCAACAACTGAGTTTGGTCTGAAAATAGACTGACACAGGAGGAAGCAGTAGGCTTCGCCCTTCCAGTCTAGAAAATAGGTTGAGTCTGAATTGCATGTGTGCCTGCTGTGGTGGATCATACCTTTATCCCAGGCCTTCCAAGACTGAGGCAGGGGGATTGCTGAATGCTGTAGGCTAGCCTGGCCTACAGAGTAAGACGCTATCTCCCAAAAAAGGGGAACATCAGCAAGTGTAATAGCATATGCCTTCAATCCCAGCACAGGAGGTAAAGTGTGGCTGGGTCTTTGTGAGTTCAAAGCCAGCCTGGTCTCAAAACAAAGAAACAAAAACAAAGTGCTAGTCAAATGATGGGGAAACCTGGCCTGGCTGGGTGTGAAAGAAACAGTGTTGCTCTAGGGACTGGAGGAAGAGTGGCTTGGACTAGTGTGAGCCTGCTGAGGTCTGGGCTGGCACTGGAGAGAAGGTCTGGAGTCTGGGGCTTGTGGACCAGGAAGTGGGGGGGGGCTGCGGGGATACCTGGATCTTGGTGGGTGGTTCAGCATTTGGCACCACTGAGAGTAGGGAAAGAAAGATAGGATTTGCAAACTGGATCATGCTGGCTCTTGTGTGAGAGAAGCAGGGAGCAGGGGCGGAGACAGGAGGCTGGATTACATATGTCACTGTTTCTGGTTTGCCAGGGGCAAGGCAGAGACTAACGCGTAGGTAGAGGGCACAGAGGCTGTGAGTGTGGATTACCAGTCCAGGAGGGTGTGTCCAGCTCGTAGCTTGAGCCCTGAATCAGTTAAGTAAAAGTCTAGGCATGGAACATTCTAGACTGTGGGGAAAGATTTGGTGTAAAGATGTCACATAAAACTGGTGAGAGCTGGGAGAGCAGAGACCTGGGATAGAGCCCCAAGGAGTCTTTATGGAAAGCAGGCAGGGGCCACAGCTCATGGCGGACCTGGATTCTGGGCCTTTGGGGCCAACAAACAGAAGCACATTGGACTTTCAGGGTGCGCTGTGCTCTGAGAGTTGCTCTTACCTGCCTCTCCTCTGGGACCCTCAGAGTCAACACCTATATAAGCACTAAGCCTGCCCCATGAGTTGTGGGCACAGGCCACTTAAAGCTGGGGTCAGGGTCTGAGAGACAGTTGTTAGGAGTGGGCTCCTTGGTGAGGAGTAAACTTTGCTTTTAGTCCTGTGGACCTTGTATTCTCTCCCTGCTTGGGCAGGGACAGGAACTCGGCAGATCTTCTGCCCTATAATCCTCACGATGCTCCCCAGGGTCCAGTATTCATGATCACTGTAAAGAGGAAACTGGCCCAGGGAAGGCCAGTGCCAGGCTCATAGGCCTTGCGGCTGAAATGCGCTCCATGAAGGCCTGCCCAGGAGCTGGGCAAGGGCACAGTACCCTCAAGCCAGTTTGCCATCTTCTCTGAGTAGTTTTCAGGATCTATGAAAGCAGCGGATGCCCGGCTCCCTCTCCTCTAGTTTAGAGTCCAGCTCTTTCCGTCTTCTTTCTTTTTTGTTTTTTTAATCTGAGGCAAGGTTTCTCTGTGTAACCGTAGCTGCCCTGGACTCACTCTGTAGGCCAGGCTAGCCTCGAACTCACAGATCTTGCCTGCTCTGTCTCCCAAGTGCAGGGATTGAAATCGTGTGCCACCGCTGCCCAGCAGCTTCCATGTCTTTCTGTGACGTTTCTGTTTGCCATCCAGTTGAAGATCCAGGAAGAGAGTCTCAACAGATGCACCCCAGCCATCTCTTTATGTTCTTTATGTTCAGGGGACAGTCATTGGAGTTGTATTTGTTCAGCTCTACAGTGGAAATGCTCACCCTAATCCACACTGTGTCCTGGGAGTTATGATGTCTGTGTAGAGGGAAGGGGCCCCACTGGGAATGGAATGAACCACCAAGATGGATGGCAGCCTGCTTCCCTGACGCTGTGTTTGTTGACAGGACTTCAACCTGCTGTATGAGGAGGCGAGGTACTACCAGCTGCAGCCCATGGTGCGTGAACTGGAGCGCTGGCAGCAGGAACAAGAACAGCGACGTCGTAGCCGGGCCTGCGATTGCCTGGTGGTGCGGGTCACCCCTGACCTGGGTGAACGGATTGCACTCAGCGGAGAGAAGGCCCTCATTGAGGAGGTCTTCCCGGAGACGGGAGATGTCATGTGCAACTCCGTCAACGCTGGCTGGAACCAAGATCCCACGCATGTCATCCGTTTCCCTCTCAATGGCTACTGTCGACTCAACTCGGTGCAGGTGAGAGCCCTGGGCCGCCACCCCAGGGGTCCCAGGATGCAGAGAGAGGGAGAGAGAGAGACACACAGTCCCAGTATGGAATGGACGAAACCCATACAGAAAAGGCAACAATGTGTCGATGCATAATTTATGCCTTGCTCATAATTAAATGATGGTGCCTGGGGGATGGGCTTAAAAAAATTGATCTGTACTTTTCTTTTTCCCCTAAAAGGATGTTCTATAAAAAAAAAAAATGGCCCAGAGTATTTTCAACAGAACATGCTTCATTTAGCATGCAGAGGCTGACTTTGGATTCAAATTAAACCCAGGCTCCAGGAAAGGCAGGGAGCCTTCCTACGAGGCTGGCCCTGGGGCCACTGGCAGGCTACAGCTGCCCAGAGCTCTTCTTTCTTTCTGAGACTTAAGTGTCTTTCTGGGTCTTATGTGTAACCCAGGCCAGGTGCAAATTTGAGCTCCTCCTGCCTCGGCCTCCAAATGCTGGGATTACAGGTTGCAGCCCCACACTCTGCTGTTCAGAGTATCTCTGAACTGGCTCTACTAGGGAGGATGAGAGTAAGGACCAAAATGATATAATAACCCTGTTTCTGAAAGCTTTTTTCTGACTCAGAGGCACTTAGATTTGGGGGTTAGAACAGAAAAGACCTTTTAGGGAAAGCCCCCCTCCCCACTTCCTGAAGGCTATGGGTAAGAGTTTACTAGTTACAGGACACCAATTTAAGACCAGCCCCCACCATTCCAGAGACAGAAATTGAGGAGGCCATGTAGGCCCACAGAGACACATACTCTGAGAGGGCTCCCCCCTCTTTCCCTCCACCTAGACGGCCTTTGAGCTGATGAGCCCTCGGGCCTCAAACCATCTGGGACTCAGATCCAGGAAGCAGGTGGCTACCCTGAGGCTAGGGGCCAGGGGCTTTCCATTATTGGAGCAGGAGATTGAGAGAGGGGGTGCCTGGGGCCATGAGTGTGTGAAGATGGGGTGGGAGACACCCTAGATCGCCTCTCTTCCTTCTCTACTTCTCTGTGGTGCACCCCCGAGGGTTGTGGGGAGTAGCCTGGGTGGAATAGCAGAGCCCCATGCTGGGTGGATAAGTTGAGGGGCCCCTGGGCCTGACTGTGCCTGTCCTTCCTAGGGTAGGATCCAGCTGGTGGTACAGCTAGGACCTTTGTCAGTCCTGGGACTTTGTCACTGGGACTCATCAGAAGGTAGCTTGCTCTGTCTGGTACCCTACTTCCCACCAGGCCAGGCAAACTCTGGTGGCTGGGCACTGCTGACCTCTTACTCTTCCCCTGCAGGTCCTAGAAAGGCTGTTTCAGAGAGGGTTCAGCGTGGCCGCATCCTGTGGGGGTGGGGTGGACTCTTCCCAGTTCAGCGAGTACGTACTTTGCCGGGAAGAGCGGCGACCGCAGCCCACCCCAACTGCTGTCCGGATAAAGCAGGAGCCCCTGGACTAGGCGCTGCCTCGGTGCCCACCTAAGACCCCTCAGTCCTGGGGCAACCCCAAGGCCGTGGAAATAGTGCTGAGAAGTCCTGCCTGTTTGTGCTTCACAGTGGGCACAAGACTGAGAGCGGGAATGGAGGGTCTGAGCTCACCCCTGGGAATGCCAGGTACGGAGGCAACAGAATGAGGTGTGCCAGAGGCATGCCCATGGAAGGACTGTTGATGTGATCCGGAGATGCTGCTGCTGCAACTGTGCTGCCAGCTTCCCAGCCCTCCTGCTCCTCAGCCTGGTACAAGGTCCTCAGCTGGGCCAGTCACTCCAGAGCAGCTGTTTAGTCCTCCACCCTTGGCAGACATATTTTTCTACAGTATTTAAAACAGAACTCACTGTCGCTGCACAGGTAGGCAAGGCTAACGAGGACCATCGCTGCTTTTACCTGGTGCTCAATTCTCAGTCCAATTGTTCAGCAAGCCTTGCAGAAGATGGGCTGCCAGCCTTCGGGCCCAGGTGCCTGCTGAGCTGGGTCTGTGGGGACAGATGTGGGGTGGCAGTGCTACAGGAGATGGAACAGGGTCCTCCAGGGTCAGGGCAGCCAGGAAGAGGGCAATGGGGGCTGTGTGATTCTGTGACTTTTATCTGAGACACTCTGCTGCCACCTGTGTCCCAGACTGCACTTGGTGCACACCTGACCTGCTAATGCCCAGGGGCTTCCAATCCCAACTGACTGTGCTCACATCTGGGTTCTTGGAGAAGTCTCCGCCCACCCAGTCAGCATGGGGGCTACAGCTTATCTCAGGAATGGGCCCTTCTACCCAGGGACCCATCTGTCAGCATCACTCTCTGGGTCCCCAGCTCAGGGAACCACCCTCCACCCTAGCTAGCTCCAGTTTTCCCATTCATGTGCACATCAAGTGGAATGAAATGTCCTAAACTAGCCTGTCATAAGGCCCAGACCCAAGCTTACCTAGTGCTCTTAACCCCAAATTTCCAACAAGGACTGGTCCTGAGAGGTCCTCACAGATCTGCTCTCTCCCCAAAAGATGGATACCCTGGCCTTGTCACATCTCCCCTAGCTCCTCCCAAGTGTCGGAACCGCAGAGAACTGACAGATGGGGTGCCCTGGCCGGCACCCCCTTGTGTATAACGCCTGTAGACTTGTATATGACTCCTTTAATATTGTAAAGATGCTGATGTACATTGTTCTGTGTTTGTGTAAACACATCGCGTTCCCAGTTCGTGCCATAAAGGACGCTATAAAGCAAAAGAGTGAGGCTCCGTCCTGTGCAGAAGCTGCAGCCAGAATCCCACGCTTGACTTCTGGCAGAGAGGGTTGGGGGTCAGTTTTCTTCCTGGGTTCTTGTGGTTCAAATCCAGGAAGGAACAGCCGTCGATGGGAGGCACAGGGTCGCAAGCCTGCTGTTACTACTGCGTTTGGGTGTTTTCATTACTTCTGCAGATCCCCTCTGGACTACAAGGATTCCGAATTCTGATTCTTAGCCCCTAACCAGATGCAAAACTGAGAGGTAAGCAGGTTTCTGTGGGTTTCAGACCAGGCCCAAGTATCTTGGATTTTCATACGGTATTTTAGCTGGAACTGAGTTGGTGTTCTTCCTCCTCCTCCTCCTCCTCCTCCTCCTCCTCCTCCTCCTCCTCCTCCTCCTCCTCTTCCTCCTCCTCTTCCTTCTCTTCTTCTTCCTCCTCTTCTTCCTCTTCCTTCTCCTCCTCTTCCTTCTCCTTTTTGACATCTGTTTTTCTTGAGGGAATTGACTGTGAATCCAGACTAACCTGGAACTCACTGTGTACTCCTGATTGGCCTGAGACTCCCAAGTCCTGGGATTGCATCTGTTTGCCATATCTAACTTGTTCCCTTTAAACCCCGACACACGTACACAATGGTATGAGAATCTCGGGCCAGCCAAGGGACAGAGGCTGTGCAGCCAGCATGCAAACTGAATTGCGTGATGACCTCTTCCAGGGAAGGAGTCAGAACATGTTATAGAGGCCTCTGATTTTAATGAGCTTTTAAAATTTTTTTTTAACTCAAAGTCCTGAATGTTTAATAAACCCATGAGGACCCATTTTACATGCCTGCCAAGGGCCACCAGCTACAGAGCTTGGGAGTACAGGCCAGCACCCTACATGGCCACATAGCCACCATCCCAGTGTAGAATCTAATTTGCTGGTCAAACTTGTTAGGCTTCTCTGCTTAGCAGCATGCCTACAGCTGGCACATCTGCATTTTGGCATCAGGCAGGTAGGTATCTGAGAGGAAGAAAGGGTTGTGTTTGTTAGCAGGGAAGTCTTGGGGAAACACCTAATGCTGTGTGTGTTTATGGATTTTTTTTTTTTTTTTCCTGGCATAACAGATAGCTCGAGTCCTGAGGGGTGGAGATTCTGTAGTTCTTTCAAGCCATCTTTTTGTGCAAGAAGTTGGAGCAGGGCATGGTGGGTACTCCTGAAATCCCAGCAATTGGGAGGTAAATGCAGGAAGATCAGGAGCTCAAGACCATCCTCAGCTACCTATCTAGGAAGCATAATTTTCCACAGACCTGGAACTCTAGCTACTTGGGAGACTGGTACAGGAGGATCACAAGTTGAAGGTCAGCCTAGGAAACTTAGTGAGAGCCTTTCTTTTTTTTTTTCTTTTTTTTTTTTTTTTTTTTTTTGGTTTTTTGGGACAGGGTCTCTCTGTGTAGCCCTGGCTGTCCTGGAACTCACCTGTAGACCAGGCTGGCCTTGAACTCAGAAATCCGCCTGTCTCTGCCTCCCAAGTGCTGGGATTAAAGGCGTGCGCCACCACTGCCCGGCTGTGAGAGCCTTTCTTAAAGGTAAAGGACTGGCTGAGTGTGTCCAAGGGCCTAGGTTCAACCTTACTATCCCTCCTTGCTTCCCAAACAAAATAACAAAAACAGACAAGCAAACATGATTTTTACAACAACCGAAGCGTCTGAATTTTCAGGGAAATACTATGCTCCCCCAGTGATCTTGTCAAAATGCTCTTCTAAATGATCAGTGTACCCTCTCCTTAAAGCACAGGCTGAACATCTCACCATAATCTCTCCATGATATACCAGCACCACTCTCTTGGTTCCTCTGTAAACCTCAGAACGAATTATTCTCTATAAGCCACTGGACAGAGAGAGCTGAGATCACACAGCCTCCCACCTAACCTCTGCCAGTCCAGAGCCAAGGGACGCTATACCGGGTGGCCCCACCACCACCCCGTGCATGAACTCAAAGCCAGTTCACAACATTAATAATACCTTTTGGAAAGTGGGTTTTTTTTTTTTTTTTTTTTTTTTAAGCTATTACTTGATTGTGTTCCTTAGAAACAATAAATGATATTTTATAAATAATAACTCCGCTGCGTTGTTTTCAGCCCTCTGAGGCTGGAAGGCTTGGATTCTACAGAACCTTGAATATGGAGTTTATGTTCAAATGCCAGGATTCCTGAGCGGAGGGTCCTGGTGAGAGTCAGGCCCTCAGCAGCTGTGGAGTCTGCCAACACCCAGTGTGTGTCCTGCTGGCAGGTGTCACTGTGAGCATCTCTGGTCCCATTCCCGGATACCAGCCTTAGACTCCGGGGGTACAGGGACTGATGAGCCTATTTTTATGCCTGTTGGTATGAATGCAAAGGGTCTCCTACAAACAACTGGTCAAACTGTTGGAACTGTCACTTGTGGAAGGAACGTTAAGGACATGGTGCCTAGCCATGTGATCAACTCACACTGCCCCCATTGCTGTGCCCAGTGTGAGCCAAAATAAGCCTTCCTTAAGGTGTTTCTGCCAGGTCACATTGATGAGTAAAGTAACTAATTTTGTGTTCGCACATGCGAGTGTGTGAGTGTGTATGTGTGTGAGTGTGTTTGTGTGTGAGTGAGAAGTTGCTTGTGTGTGTATGTGAATATCTGTGAGTGTATGTGTGTGAGAGGGTGTTTGTGTGTATGTGAATGTGTGGTGAGTGTACAAGAGTGTGTGGTGTGTGTGTGTGTGTGTGTGTGTGTGTGTGTGTGTGTCAGAGACAGAAAGAGAGAGATCCAAGCCAAAAAGGGAACTGAGAGCAAGCCTTTGAGAACCAGGGATACAGACCACTAAAGCCCCAACCAAGAGAAGACCAACGTGGCCTTCAACAGAGGCCCCAGACTTCCCCTGTGTGTTCCTTGGTGATGATGTCTGTCTGCCAAGATGCTTCTAACTCCTCACACTGCCCATCCTGACTCTGGAGACAGGTAAACACGTACAGTGGCTCAGAAGGATACTCCAGGCCACACAAGATGCAAATATCCCTGTTAGGTCTCAGAGAGACCTACAACAAGTCTCACTCAGTGCCTGTGGCCCCTTCCCAGCTCTTCTTATCCCACTGCCTACCCCAAGCCTCCGAGGGCTTCTGCTTCCTTCCCCAAGCCTGGTCCCTATGTAACACAGCCATTTGGGCCACAGCAGTTTCTCTGCCTCTTGGCCTAGACTCTCTTGGTCTGCCTGCCTGCTCCTCTCTCTCATTTAGTCTGCCAGCCATGGTCAGCCTGGACTCTTTCTTCCCTCTGTCTGCTTTCTCTCTTATATCTATAATAAAAATCTTCATACTTTAGGGTAGGCATGCTCCCTTTTATTTCATGTTTGCATTCAGTAACTAAGTGATGAAGTGGAACATACAGCCAGGCATCATGAGAAGAAAATCAGGACTAGAGGAACCAAACAATACAAGGCTCTGGATAGAACTGGAGCTGGGGAGTCCAAATCATGGCCGGAAGGACAGCTATAGGCACGGGGCCTAGCATTGGGGCTGACCCAGGAGTTGAACACAGTGTGATGGTCATAACCTCAGCTGATTTTAAATCACACAGGCAAAGCTGCTTAGCTACGGTGCTCCGGTGGCCACATGGTACGGATGGTCTTAGGTGTCCTTTTCTGTCCCTATGATAGAATACTCTTGACAAACGCAACTTAAGGGAGAAACCTTTCATTTGGCTCACAGTGCAAGGTTGCAGTCTGTAACGGGGAAGTCAAGGCAGCCAGAACTGGAGGGAGGTGCTTCTGTCAAATCCATAGTCACAAACAGATCTGATGAGTATGTGCCTGGCCATCCTTGGCTTACTCCCTTTCATTCAGACCAGGGCCCTGCCCTAGAAACAGTGCCGCCCACATAGAAGATGGGCCTCTCCACTTCAATTAAGCTAATTAAGAAAGTCCCTCATAGGCATGCCTGCAGGACAACCACCCAATCTAGAATATTCCTCATTGAGACTCCCTTTCCACGTGATTCTAGACTATGTCAAGTTGACAATTAAAGCAACAACTACACCAGTCTTGTGTCATGTGTGACAAGGATGTGGCAGCCTTTCTTACTGCCCCTCAACCTGCAAAGCAGGTGATTCCTAGTAGACAGAGGACTTGTACCCTCTGGAGGTTTGCCCAGTCCTCTGAAGATGGGCAGAGCTCAGTGACATTAAAAAGTCTGGGTTACCAGAATCACAGAATCAAAACTCAGGCTGTTCACTGCCACAAGTTTTGGTGGTTTTTTGTTTTGTCAAGACAGGGTTTCACTGTGTAGCCATGACTGTCCTGGAACTCACAGTGTAGACCAGGCTGTCTTTGAACTCATAGAGATCTGCCTGCCTCTGTCTTCCTAGTGCTGGGATTAAAGGCATGTGCCACCACTGCCCCACAACTGCTACAGGGTTTTAGACTATGCAAATGGATGTCCTTAAAAATATTTGTAAAAGGGCCAGGTATGCGGGCAGTGGTGGCACACGCCTTTAATCCCAGCACTTGGGAGGCAGAGGCAGGTGGATTTCTGAGTTCGAGGCCAGCCTGGTCTACAGAGTGAGTTCCAGGACAGCCAGGGCTACATAGAGAAACCCTGTCTTGAAAAAAACCATTAAAAAAAAAAAAAAAAAAAAAAAAAGGGCCAGGTATGATGGTGCACACCTTTAATCCTAGCACCCAAAGGCGGAGGCAGGGAGGTCTTTGTGAGTTCCTGGCCAGCCTGCTCTACACATCCAAGTTCTAAGCCAGCCAGGGATATACAGAGAGACCCTGCTCGGATAGAGGGGTTAGGATGGAAAGGAATTGTAACTGTTAACAACAAAGAATTGAACTCAATGTAGTTCCTTCCATATCAGTGCTCCGGGTAAAGGCAGATGAATCTCTGTGAGTTCAAAGCTAGCCTAGTCTACATGAAAGAAAGAAAGAAAGAAAGAAAGAAAGAAAGAAAGAAAGAAAGAAAGAAAGAAAGAAAGAAAGAAAGAAAGAAAGAAAAGAAAGAAAGGGGGGAGGGAGGGAGGGAGAGAGGGAGGGAGAGAGAGGGAGAAGTAAGAGGGGAAAATGAATGATTTTATTTTGAAACAGAGTTTCACTCAGTAGCTCAGGTTAACCCCAAACTCTTTAGCATCTTAGTTTCCTTGGAGCTGGGATTACAATTGTGTGGGGCTACTTCAGTAAGGAACAGTTTTAATGTCCGTTCATCAAAAGCAGTTCTTGTCTTTATGGACACAAGGTTTCTCATTAGGCCAACCAAGGTTTGTTGTTGGTATCCAAGGAAACCTTCAAAGATAAAGCTTTAATGTTAAACAGGAAACCCAAGACAACCTCCCTGCTCTATTTCATAACTTTGCCTGCATCTGAGGAGGACAGTCAAGGGCACCTGCTCACAGAAAAGTATCAGCTGCATTTAGACCACAATTGCTAAATTCCGCAGCTGGTGCAGAGAGGCCTAGAGAAACGCTCCCGCCAGGATCCCTTGTTGCTGGAAGGACATCCTGACAAAGTGCTTTAGTGACTTGGGTGTTCTCTGGAGGACTTGGGAGATGCCATGTGGAACGAGACAAAGATAAAGGTGTTGATATCCCAGGGTTTCTTCCTGCCAGGAGTAAGCTTGGCACTGCTGTTCTCTTGGAAGCATCAGCATTTTGATGGTGGCCCAAAAGGGACACAAACCCAAAGAGTTTCAGGTCAAAGAAAGATAGCTGACTAGGCATTTCATCTCGTCTTTTTTTTTTTTTTTTTTTTGAAGACAGCCAGGACAGCTTTGTTGCTCTGCATGTATAAATAGTCCTCAGGGACCAACACCTGATGGGATTGCAGGGGTTGGCTGAGAACATCCCCTTTCAAATGGCTCAGACAGGAGTGATCAGCTAGGGTCACACAGCACACCAGGGTGGGTCAGGGGCTCTCAGCACTCCCCTTCAGGAGGGGTCCAAGGGGAGCACTCCTCTTCCGAAATGCTTCCCTCCCCCATCAATGATAGATATGAGGTGCCCACACCTGAGAAGAGGTAGTGCTCAGGAGGCTGGGGGCTCCTCAAACCTGGGACCCACCCTGTCCCCAAGGCCCTGATGATGTTTCCTCTGCTCCGCTTGACGACGGAGCCATGTCAAGACCAGTTCTGAGGCCTGAATCAGGATGTGCGCCCCTTTCAGGGATACCACAGCCGGCTCCCACAGGTCAGCTCCAGTCAGGTCCACATGGGCCATGGCCAGCAGGGACTGGCAAAGCTCCTGCGCCACAGCAGGCAGAAGCCTCTGCTGGCCCCTGGCAGTCCGTGGTACTTAAAGCAGAGCAGCTCCTGTCCATAGGTGGCCGCCAGGACTTCCGGTTGTCCATCTAGGTCCACCTCAGTGACCAGGCCACAGAGCACTCTGTCAAACTGGTCACTGTCAGGCAGAAGAAGTTGGTCATCCAGGCCCTTGTTCAGAAGGTGCCAGTACACCACAGCTGGCCATCTCATCTTTTTAAAGTAATTTATTTTTATTTTATGTGCTTTGGTATTTTGCTGACATGTATGTCTGTGAGAGGGTGTCAGGTTCCCTAGAACTCGAGTTATAGGCAGTTGTGAGCGGCCATGTGGGTGCTGGGAATTGAACCCTGGTCTTCTGGAAGAACAACCAATGCTCTTAACCACTGAGATATCTCTTCGGCCTCTCATTTTTTTTTGGGGGGGGGGGCCTTCCAATTAGGTGGCTCAGTCATCACCCTCATGACCCTGTGAGCTTTCAGCAAAAGTGAGACTCCAGCTCCAGGGCAGCCTGCGTGTTCCCTGTGATGGTTTGGCTTTGCAATGACTCCTGCAGGCTCATGTGCTTGAACACTTGGTCCCCAGAGGGTAGTGATGTTCGGTGAGGTTGTAGAACTTTTAGGAGGTGCGGCCTAGCTGGAAGAAGGGAGTCCCTGGAGAGGAAGCTTGCTGTTTGTAGGGAAACACTTGTTTGCAGCTAAACTCTCTACTTCCTGATTCACGTAGACTGAGAAGCCATACCACACATGTTCCCGCTGCTGTGCCTTGCTTGCCATGGTGGGAACCCTTCCATCCTTTTCTGTCATAATGATGACCCACCTCTGCTATCTCCATCCTAGACTAAACCCTTGGATTTGTGAGCCCTGGATAATGGCTCTTTTCCCACAGGTCTCAAAGCTTAGCAAACAAGTCACCAGCCTGATTCCCAGGGAGCTCCCCAAACCTCAGAGCCACTGTTTTGGAACACGTCCTCGGTCCTGGGAAGGGCTTCTCTGAGGGGATGAGTCCAGGCACGGCTGCCCATCAGTTGCTGTTTAATCCACTAAAAACACAAGCCTCCCCCAGAGGAAGGATGTGCTAGAATTTATGCAGTTTGAGGGTGAGCCATTCAACCATAACTTGAAAAGGCGGTGTTGGACATTAGTTATCAGAAGGGTCCCTGCTGCAGCACAGACCTCTGTAACTCCTGTTATGGTCTGGATATAAAGTTCACACAAAAGGCTCACGTGTTAAAGACTGATAGCACTATGTTCTAAAGATGCAATACCGACTTCATCAACAGATCAGTCCCTGGTCAGTGCAGCTTCATGGAGATGGATCCCTGTAGACAGGACTTTGAAGGTTGTACCTTGTCCTTGGACCCTTCCTCTCTGGCTCTCTCTGGTTGCTAGGTGCCATTAGGTGAGTAACCCTGATCAGTTTTGCTCTCTCTATTGTGATGCTATGGCTCACCACAGGCCTGCAGCCATGGAGGTTCTTAGTTAGGGTCTCCATTGCTGTGAAGACACACCATGACCAAGACAACTCTTATAAAGGACAACATTTAATTGGGGCTGGATTACAGGTTCAGAGGTTTAGTCCGTTATCATCAAGGCAGGAAGCATGGCAGTGTCCAGGGAGGCATGGTGCTAGAGGAGCTAAGAGTTCTACTTCATGATCAGACTGCAGCCAGGAAAGACTGCCTGCCAGGTGGCTAGGAGGAGGGTCTCAAAACCCATCTCCACAGTGACACACTTCCTCCAACAAGGCCACACCCACCCCAACAAGGCCACACCCACTCCAACAAGGCCGCACCCACTCCAACAAGGCCACACCCACTCCAACAAGGCCACACCCACTCCAACAAGGCCACACCCACTCCAACAAGGCCACAGCTCCTAATAGTGCCACTCTCTGGGCCAAGTATACTCAAACCACCACAGAGGCCAAGCGGCTGTGGATGTGAAGTCTGTAAAGCCACTATAGAAACAACAGCCCATGAGGTTAAGGGAAGGCATCTGTTTGTCCACATGGATTATTTATTGCCCATAGTGTATCAGAGTTGCTATCAAATTATGCAGAAGAGAAACCATATTATAGTTTTAAAATTTGTCATATCACTCAACACAGATGACCCCAGATTACATATGTGTATAAAATGAACAATCTCTCAGGTTCCAGGATAGGGGTGGTGGGACACACAAGAGAGACTTCAGACAGGCTCCATTTTGGAATATTGTGTTTATTTCCGTAAGAACAGCCAGATGTGACAACCACCCTTTGTAATCCATGAGGTTGTTGGGGGGACAGTGTTCCCTGTCCCAAAGCCATGGCTGAAGAATTACAGTTGGTCATGGGGCTGACTCCTAGGATCCACTCGCACAAAAATTACAAATCAGGCTGGGAGCGGCAGTTCCCACCTGTCATCCCAGCACTTGAGAGAGTGAGGCAGGAAGGTTGACAAGAGTTCAAGGCCAGCCTGGGCTACAGAGTAAGACCCCCGACTCTACTAAAGAAAACATGCCAAAACAAAACAGATCGCAAACCAGGACAAAAACTTCAGGAGCAGAGTCAGAGCCTGCACAGGCAAAGACCTGCACCTCCTGCTGAGGCTTTTGTGGGTGCTGACCAGATCCTGCCCACAGGAGAACACAGGCCATGTAGGTCGCTGGCTGAAGCTGCTGAGGACCAAGCAGGCTGGCTGCTCGAAGTGTGTCTAGGATGTCACCAGTGCATCCTCCTCTCGGTCCTGGGTGGGGTCCGGGGCTCCCGAAGTGGCTGCGGTTTGGGACGAAATAAGCTGCAAGGGCTGGGCTGGGCGCAGGGCTGGGCGGCTGCCCCTGCGGCGGACGCGGGCCACGCCCTCTTGGACGCGAACACACCCCCATTTCCCCGGGCCCAAGGAGACACGCCTGGCCCTGCAGACAAACAGGAGGCAGATTTGTACGAGTAAGTACAAGGTCCTGGAATGCTCGCCCTGTTACCACACACTATACCAGAATAATTGGGAGAAGGTTGTGCAAGAAGCTGGGGCGTGCAACGAGATCTCCAAGTTCCCATCCCCAGAGTTGGGGGGCGGGGCGGGGGCAGAAAGGGGGCAGCTTGGAACCGCAGGGCGCCACCTTCCGGAGGCACGGATGCCTTGCTGTGGCAGGGCTGCAGTGTGGATCTGCGAAAGGCTATAGGACCCCGGTCCCTGCTGAGGGTTGGTAGAAGGGACCACGCCCACCGCCCCGGGTGGCTGCGGCTGCAGTAGTGGCATGGGGCCCCGCCTGGCTGTGCCTAATGAGGCACAAAACCTTCGCCAAGGCCTCCAGGCTGGACGCACACCAGGTCCTGGGGGCGGGAAAGTTGGGGGTGCTGGGGAAACCCCCACCCAACAGACTCCAAAGACTGACAGCCCCTGCCGCACCCCAGGGCCTGTGCCTGGCCAGCTGGGCTGCATTTTCAGTCCCACGGAGCCCCCAGAGGTGGGTCCAACCCGGAGGCCCAGTGACTCACTTCCCCAGGCCCTGAGGCCTCAGTGGAAGGTACCTCCCTCTCTTCTCAGGCAAAGCCTCCTTTGTTCTCTTGCTGGCTTCTCTTCACAACCCTTCTCCCTTCTTTGCCTTGCAAACTCAAGTTCTGCGGTGTCTCAGGGGTACTGGCTGTGATCAGGATGGAGCTGGCACAGGCAGGCACCTCTAGAGTGGTCTAGCTTTGCAGAAGGCTTGCCTATTCCCTCTGTTCCCTTGGCTCTCCCACCGCCCCAGACACTCTGGAAAGCCCCCACCTCCATGCACAGGTGGTAGGTATGCAGTTTGCTGGGGAGCAGAGCTGCTGGATGGGGACCAGAAAGAGGGGGAGGATGGTTTGGCTAACTCATCCTGACGGGCACCACCCCGAGCCGCTAAACTGGCCTTGGCACTAATCTTACATCAGGGAGAAGTTTCCAGTGCCACCTCACTCTCCTGCCTCCCTCCCCTCCCATGGCCTCCCCTGGTTCCCATGCCCTGGTGGAGGGACTATGTAAAAGGCAGGCCCAAGAGGGGATTTCATTAAGCCACCTCCAGACACAGGGCCTCTTCCTCACCTTCACTCTCACCTTCCAGCCCTTTTCCCCTCCTGGCTATGTGGGAGGTTCATATCCAGGTGGCTCACACCCATGGGGTGGTGTCCAGCTGTAGAGCTGGCCAACCCTGCACTAAGAGAAGCTACCAGGACCTTGCTGCCTGCCTGGTTTGATTTGAAGGATTAGAAGAAGACAATTTCTTTTATTATTTTTTCATTTTTTGAGCATTTCATCTATGGTGTGATGGTTTGAATATGCTTGGCCCAAAGAGTGGCACTACTACTAGGTGTGGCCTTGTTGGAGTAGGTGTGGCCTTGTGGGAGGAAATGTGTCACTGTGGGCGTGGGCTTTAAGACCCTCACCCTAGCTGCCTGGAAGCCAGTATTCTGCTAGCAGCCTTCAGATGAAGATGTAGAACTCTCAGCTCCTCCTGCACCACGCCTGCCTGGATGCCGCCATGTTCCCGCCTTGATGATAATGGACTGAACCTCTGAACCTGTAAACCAGCCCCAATTAAATGTTGTCCTTGTAAGAGTTGCCTTGGTCACGGTATCTGTTCACAGCAGTCAAACCCTAACTAAAACATATGGTTATTGCATTTACATAATTTCCTCCCTCTCTTCCTCCTCTTCCCATACTATCCTCCAACTCAAAATCATGGTCTGTTTCATGTTGTGTGCATGAATGTTCTGCCAACATTTATGGATGTGTGTTCTGTGTGTGCATGTCTCCATGGATGCCAGAAGAGGATGCTGGATCCCCCGGGACTGGAGTTGTACAGAATTGTTAGCCAAAATGTGGGTGCTGGGATTTGAACCTAGGTCCTCTGGAAGAGCAGGCAGCTCTCTGATTACTGAGCCATCTCTCTGACTCTCATGCCCCCACCTTTAATCATAATTATTACGCTCACACACACACAACACAGAGAGTCTGTCCTGTGTTGCTCATGCGCACAAGTGCTTAGGGCTAACCACCAGTGCCTGTATAACCTCTCAAGGGCTTGTTCTTAGAGAAAACCAATTCTCCCTCTCTCCACAGCCATTGGTTTTCTGTAGCTCCTCATCTAGGACACTTCCCTTAACTCCACTGGCATGTTGAATGGTGTTGCCATTATACAGGTCTTGTTTAGGTGGCCATATTGTGGACATTTCATGGCTGCAGCTTCTCTGTCATGTCTAGAAGACGCTGTCTCAAAGCAGGCATCTTGGTCCTCTGACTCTTCTCTTTTTCTTTGATTTTTCCTTGGGTGTAGGGTTTTGTTGCAGATACATCAACCGGGGCTAGGCGTCCTATATACATAAATACATTTCAGTTTTATTTATAAAAGTCAAATGTGTGTGTGTGTGTGTGGGCGTGTCCATGATGTCCTAAAACACAAGGTAGATAACTCTTTTATGGGCTAGAAGTTGCTGAGGGAGTGTTCACTCTTCATGGATATTTAGTGTCTACATTAGCCAGGCGTCACAGGTCCAGTAACTAGAGGAGACCCTACTGGAAGCTAGGAACTGAGCCATCTAGATGACACAAATGGCCAGCTCCTTCAGTCCATACACTGATCCCAGCCTCTTCCCACCCACAGGGAAAGAACATTTAATAGTCTCATTTGGCTGGGCATGGGAAGGCACCCCTGCAGTCCCAGAATTCAAGAGGTAGGAATAGGTAGCCCAGGCTACAGAGGGAGTCTAAGGCTAGCCTAGACTGCAGAGGGAGTTCTTGACCAGTCTGTGCTACACATTAAGACCCTGTCTCAAAATCAAACAAAATTAAAGCCAGAAAAAAAAGTCCTATTTACTCAGGAAACAACTATAATAAGGGCTAGTGAAATGACTCAGCAGTTAAAGGTGCCTACAACTAGTTCTGACAACCTGAGTTCAATCCCCAGGACCCATCTAGTAGGAGAAGAGAACCAACTCCTGCAAGCTGTCCCCTGACTTCTATATATACTCTGTGGTGGGTGTACAAACTCAGGCACCTACCCACTCCACACAAAATAATTGTCATTTTAAAAGGCCACACCAAGCAGCAAAACCTGTTTTTTGCAAAGGCCAGTATATTGGTGTCCCATGTTGCCTGGGACAGACTGCCCCAAAACCCTGTGGCACAAAACAATGTTAATTTTTTTTTTCTTGTTCTAGAGGCCAGAGTGTAAAATGGACTTCACAAGACTGTGAGGTGAGCCATGCTCTCTCCTGATGAGCTTAGGGTAGAAGCCTTTCTTTTCTTTCTAGCTTCTAGAGGCAATCTGAATTCCTTGGCTTGTGGTTCCTCTCTCTAGCCTCAAAGCCAGCAGCCTAGCATCCTTAAATCTCTCTGATTCTCTTTTCCAAGCTCTTGTGATTACTGGATCCAT
Source organism: Uromys caudimaculatus (assembly GCA_028551405.1). NCBI lineage: Eukaryota > Metazoa > Chordata > Mammalia > Rodentia > Muridae > Uromys > Uromys caudimaculatus. Next base: position 57,707,765 of record CM052717.1, on the reverse strand, counting down.
CCAGATGACCCAAGCTACGCTCTCTACTTTACAAGTGATAACCTTAATTCTATTTGGAAACTTGATTGTTCTGTATCACATAACCCTTTCTAGACACAGACACCCAAATTGAGGATCTGTGGATATTCTGGAGTATCTACCACAGGTAGACAGTAACTTTACTCAATAAACCACAGTTGAGGGCTGGGGATGTAGTTGAGTGCTTGCAAGGTTCTAGGTATCATCTCAACATCACAAAATAGCAACAGTGATGATGATGATGATGGTGGTGGTGGTAGTGGTGGTGATGGTGGTGGCTGGGGATGTGGCTCCGTGGCAGAGCATTTGCCTAGTAGATGAAAGGCCATGGGGTCCATTCCCAGCACTGAAAAGAAAAAGAAAAAAGAAAAAAATAACAAGAAAACTTTTTGAGATTTATTTTTATTTATTTATCATGCATTTATTATTTATTATAACATTTTAATCATTTAATAATATATTACTGTTATGGTTTGCATATGCTTGGCCCAGGGAGTGGCACTTTTTGGGTAGGTGTGTTACTGTGGGTGTGGGCTTTAAGATCCTCACCCTAGCTGCCTGGAAGCCAGTATTCTGCTAGCAGCCTTCAGATAAAGATGTAGAACCCTCTCAGCTCCTCCTGTACCATGCCTGCCTGGACGCTGCCATGTTCCCATCTTGATGACAATGGACTGAACCTCTGAACCTGTAAGCCAGCCCCAATTAAATGTTTTCCTTATAGGAGTTGCCTTGGTCATGGTTTCTGTTTACAGCAGTAAAACCTTAACTAAGACAATTAGTAATATAATAAATATATTGTTATATATTTATATTATTACTTATATGTTTATTGTTATATATTTATTTGTGTCTATGTATATCACGTGTGTGCAGGTTTCCACAGAGGACCGAAGAGAGCCCTGGATTCCCCCAGAGCTGGAGTTAAGGGCAGTTGTGAGTGACATGGGTGTTAGGTTCCCTGTAAGAGGGGTATGCATCTTAACCTCTGAGCTATTCCTCCACCCCCAGTGGGAATGTTAAGGGTCTGGAGAGATGGCTCAGCAGCAGAGCACATACCATTCTTGGAAAGGACCAGAGTTCGGTTCCTGGGACCCACATACCTACCTGCAACTCTAATCCCATAGGTTCCAATGTCCTCTGTTGGACTCTGGATGCCCACGTGAATGTGGTGCACACAAACACACTTGTGTACAAATAAATTTTAAAACAGGTAAATACAGAAATCCTTTTAAAAAGACAAAATCTTAGTTGTGCATATGCTATGTCCGGAGTACTCGTGGAGGTGATCCTAGGGTACATCAGTGAACGGGAAACACCCCAACCTTACCGCACTGGTACCTGTGAGTGTCGTGGTAAACCTCCCAGGGGAATTCAACAAAAAAGGCAAATGAGCCGGAGGCTGTGTCCTGCTGGCTGCTGGGGGTGAACATGAGGCAGGAAGGTGGATGAGTGTGTGCATATTACTATTTGGTGTGTGTCCTCGTCCATGGGGCTTGGGGATCTCTATTATTCCCCCTCGCTTCCTGCCTCGTGCCTGGAGGCTGACAGTACAAACAGGGTAAAGGACTTCCTTACCCCCTGGCTCCTTGCTTCCTTGCCTTCTGGCTTCTTGGCTGTAGCAGTCGGGAAGCACACTTGGGAGACTGGAGGGCGGAAGGCGGTGAGGTCAGCATCTTTCATCTACCCTCCGAAGGCCTCAGTTTCAGCAGGAGGCCCTTCCATGGGGCTGGTTCTGAAAACGTCTCTTTCTTCTCCTGTGGACTAGAGATTGGAACTGTGGCTGGCTGTACCAGCCCTGCGGGCTCTTGGCATCTCTCTGGTTGCCCTGTGCCTTTGGAAATAGTGCTTTATTGTGTGTATATGTGATGTACACATGTCATATACATGTGTTTGTGTTCATGAACATGCATGTGCTCATGTCCACGTGTGTAAGTACTGGCATGCCTGTAGAGTTTGGCAGACAGCCTCACGTATTGGTCTTTACTTTCCATTTTGTTTGAGACATGGTCTCTGTGGTACTCACTGCTTTGTCTCCAGGCTGGCTGGCCCTCTAGCTTCCAGGGATTCTCCTGTGTCCACCTTCCGTCTTGCCACAGGCACACTCAGAATGCACACGCATGCTACCATGCTAAGCTTTAAGTAGGTTCTGGGGATTCGAACTCAGATCATCATGCTTGCTTAGCAAGCGCTTTATCCACTAAGCTATCTCCTCAGCTTAAAAATAGTACCTTATTAAATTGTCTTTAGAGTTCATTTTTAAAAGGAGACATGTGCCTTTTACCAAGCTTTACTGAAATGGGGATATTTAAATAAATATCCCCAAAAGTCGAGGCTGGGCTTTTGGTTACACTTTGTATTCCTGTGACCAAAATACTTGGGAGAACAACTTGAAGAAAAGAAGGGTTTTCGTGGGGGGGGGGTGTTCGTGGTTTCTGATGGTTTGGTTTGTGCTCACTCATTCCTGTGTTTAGATGGAACTTCACAGGAGGGAGAAGACCTTGAGCATGGGGTAGGTGAGGGAGCAAAAGCCCCAGAGAATCATGGTCAACCAATGAGGCATTAGGTGGGGACGAAGGGCCTAGATATATTCTTGCCTCTTGCATTTGTCAGTGGGAGGCACGATCTCAGTGTCCCTCGGATGCCCTACTGGGGAACTCAAGTTCCGGTTACCCATGTGGTACCTCACTTAAACACGCCTTGTGTTGGCTTCCTTCCTTTCTTCCCTGTTGTATTTTCCCTACCTACACCTAGGAAGCATTCCAAGCGAACCATTTGCACTCAAGGGCTTAGCATTGGCTTCTGCAGAGTCCTAATTTAAGACATTACTTTGAGCTGCTGCTGAGGGACAGGCAGGGAGGGGGCTGATGTAGTGAAAGACCCAGAAGAGAGATGGGGCACAGCTGGATGCCACAATGAAGGCCCAGAGGAGAGCTGAAGGTGGCTTGGTGTAGAGTGGAGGCTGTAGAGATAGGAGAGGAGGTTACTGTGAACATATGTAGTCTGAAGAAAGAAGCCAACATCTGGAGCTGGAGAGATGGCACAGTGGTTAAGAGCATTGGTTGTTCTTCCAGAGGACCTGAGTTCAATTCCCAGCACCCACATGGCAGCTCACATCTGTCTGTGAATCAAGTTCCAGTGTATCTGACTCTCTCAGTCAGATATATGTGCAAGCAATCACATTTAAAAATTACTAAAAAATTATTTTTAAAAAAGTAGCCAATATTTTTCACCTGTCCAGATGTGAGATGTGAGGACCATGGGTGTCTGTGGTGACTTCAAGCTTTCTGCTTGAGCAAAGCAGGGGCAGAGTTGCTTTTTGCTGGGGTGAGAATGATTGTGGAGGGAGAGTGGGGTGGGGAGGTTTGGTGGCTCGTCTGGGAGCTGTTGGGTTGAGATGCCGGTTAAGACCCAGGAGTAGAAAAGCCGTGAAGGGAGGTATGTATACCCAGGGAGGAGGACGGGGACACGGTGGACTGTCATTGGCAGATCAGTGATATTTCAAGCCAAGACTGATGAAGTCATCAAAGGAATGAATGCAGGAGAGGGGAGGGGAGGGGAGAGGAGAGGAGAGGAGGGCAAGGGAGGAGAGGGGAGGAGAGAAGAACTCAGAGCTTTCAGTACTGAGAAGTCAGGGCCTCGAGGGCTGAGATTGGTGCTTAGTGGGTAAATTCTTGAGCAGTAGGCATGATGCCCTGATTCCATCCCAAGTATCAAATAAAACTAGATATAGTGACGTAGCCAAAGCAGACCTAGAACTCAGTGCATACCCCAGACAGGACTTGAGCTTATGTCTATCCTCCTGCCTCAGGTTCCTCAGTGCTAGCATGATAGTCATGAGTCACCATGCCCAGCTGTGTTACTGATGTCTGAGGCTGGATATGGTTTAACTATGACCCCTCCCAAGAGCTCATGCAAGGCTTGCTTCTTAGGCTGGCAGTCCTGAGGTAGATGGAATCCTTAAGAGATGGTGACTAGTGATCCTGGAGTCAGAAGATTGCTACAAAGGGAGCATCACCTGTGCCACACTCTGACCTAGCCCACACCCTGTGGTACATCCCAAGATGGGAGCTAACTAGACCCTGTTGTTTTCATAAGTAGCCTGTGTCAGGTATTCTGTTACAGCGCTGGAGAGCTGAATAATGCAGCCATGCTCTCCATTGATGAAGAGACTGAGACGCTCTGGTGCTGGCCTTGTCCCCCGGAGGTTATTCCCCTTCTCTTTGTGATTCATAAAGACTAGGTGGGTGGCTACTTAGAAGCTATGAAAAGACTCTGCTCATAATTTCCCATCTGTTCACTTACCTGTAGCTACTCTGTTCTTTCGTCACTTATATTCTCTTCCTACTTAATTCATATCCATTCCCTCCAATGGGGAATGAGCTGTTGCTTGCATGATTTATTTTGAGGCTTCACTTGCTCCTTTACTGTTGGCTAATCATGTCCCTTTTCGATTAAAAACATTTTTTTAAGAAGAGGTCTTATGCTGGGCCGTGGTGGCATCTGCCTTTAATCCCAGCACTCAGGAGGCAGAGGCAAGCGAATCTCCGAGTTCAAGGCCAGCCTGGTCTACAGATGTTGGTATCAGGAACCAGCTTGGCAGATTGGCTCCAAACTCAGAAATGTCACTCATAGATGACATCTGTTGCCATGGCAACTGCATACCTTCCCAGAGTCCACTTTCCACACTTACCTTTGAGCAGGTTATGTCACAGCCTAAATAAAAGGCAGACCCTTCCTCACCTTGAACCCTTTTTCCCCTTGTCTTTTTCTCTTTCCCCTCTTTGTCTCCATTCCTCTCCCAATAAACCTCTGCTAATTTCAGTACAGACAAGGCTACACAGACAGACCTTGTCTTAAAAAACAAAACAATATAAAACAATAAGAGGTCTTAGGTACCTTAGGCTAGCCTTGAACCCACTATGTAGCTGAAGATGACCTTGAACTCCTGGTCTTCCGGCCTCCACCTCTGCAGCTACCACACCTGGCTTTGCTTTGACATCCTTTGGTCATGCAGCACTCTATTATTAAAAATTATTTATTTTTTTAACTTATGTCTATGTATGTAAATGCACATGCATCCCATTATCAGAGAGGGGGTTGGATCCCTTGGATTCCCTGGTGGTCATGGGAAACCAAACTTAGGCCCTCTGTAGTAGTAAGTGGCCCAGAGCCTTCTCTCCAGCCTCCCCACCCCATTCTGACAGCACCATAAACCTTGCTTCCTAGTACACAGCATTTCTATCTTAGTTTGTACTGTCTCAACCAGCCTCAGAAGCTGCCCCACCTCGGATGAACTTTGATCTTCTTTGCTGGAGAACACTATTTAGGCATCAAGAGACAAGTCTGTGTCTATCAGGGTGTCAGTTGCCAGTGGGGATACCCCAAGACATGTACACACACACACACGCTTGTGATTTTGTACGTATTTATTTCTGTACGTATGATTATAGAAAATTATGGGACCATATTAGTGCTTCAAATTCTAAACTAACACCTCATAGCACAGCCCAGGATCCTTCCTTCCTGGCTGTATCTCAGCAACCTGTGGGAAACATGACTCCTGAATCCTTAAAATAGCTGCCTGCTGCCCTTCTCTAAAATTCTAGGCCACCTTCCTCACCCTGCTTGGCCCCGGCAAAGACTCAGCCATTGCCCTGGGTAATAGCACCCCACAACCCCACCGCCATTGTCCGGCCTCCCCAACCTCCTGCAGACTAGCTTTCCAGGTAGCTCCACTCTGGTCCAACCCCAGCTGTGCCCTCCCCCTCCCCCACCACGCAGCCCAGTACACAAGTCTGCACTCTAGTGTCAGGAGGGAGAGAGTGAGACTGGCTTGGGCCTCAGTCTACTCCAGAAGCTGGAGCAGGGGACTGCAGACTCAAGTACTGCCTAGGCTATAGAGTTAGTTCAAGGCCAGCCTGAGCAACCAAGTCGCAAAATAAAAAGTACAAAGAAGCTGGGCAGTGGTGGCACACGCCTTTAATCCCAGCACTCGGGAGGCAGAGGCAGGCGGATTTCTGAGTTCGAGGCCAGCCTGGTCTACAGAGTGAGTCCCAGGACAGCCAGGGCTATACAGAGAAACCCTGTCTCGAAAACAACAACAACAACAACAACAAAAAAAACAAAAAAAAAGTACAAAGAAGTATGGGGAGCTAGTTTACCAGTAGAGCACCTGCCTTAGAATACCTCAATGAGGGGCTGGGGGCGTGGCTCAGTGGTAGAGCCCCTGCCTAGAATCCCCCAGGGAGGGGCTGGGGGCGTGGCTCAGTGGTAGAGCCCCTGCCTAGAATCCTCCAGGGAGGGGCTGGGGGCGTGGCTCAGTGGTGGAGCCCCTGCCTAGAATCCTCCAGTGAGGGGCTGGGGGCGTGGCTCAGTGGTGGAGCCCCTGCCTAGAATCCCCCAGCAAGGGGCTGGGGGCGTGGCTCAGAGAAGAGCACATGCCTGTCTTCCACAAGTGAAGTTCTGGGAGAGTTGGCTCTGCAGTGCAGCTTCTGCCTAAGATGGATAGGACCCTGGGTTTGAGCCCCAGCACCACCATAAGGAGATGCTGAGGGGCTAGAAGCAAAGGGTTCTGATGGGCTCAAAAAATAAAAACCACGAAGGGACTGGGCACTTGATTCCATTGGTGAAGTGCTGGCTGAGTTTGGATCCCAGTATCTAAGAAGCCAGGTGCAGCAGCATGCATGTACCCATTAATGATGCAGGACCAGATACAAAGGGATCTCTGGGGCTTGGTGGCCAGTCAGCCAGCTCCAGGCTCACGTGGAGAGTGATTGAGGAAGATACCAGGCATCGACTTCTGGCCTCCATGTCTCCCCACCACCCCTACTCCACCATGAACACGTACATATCCAGACAAGTGTATATAAGAACAAACAAGCCAGGTGGTCGTGGTGCACACCTTTAATCCCAGAACTTAAGAAGCAGAGGCAGGCGGATCTCTATGAGTTCAAGGCCAGCCTGGTCTACAGAGCAAGTTCTAGGACAGCCAGGGCTACCCAGAGAAACCCTGTCTTGAAAAACCAGAAGAAGGGCGGTGGTGGCGCACGCCTTTAATCCCAGCACTGGGGAGGCAGAGGCAGGCGGATTTCTGAGTTCGAGGCCAGCCTGGTCTACAGAGTGAGTTCTAGGACAGCCAGGGCTACACAGAAAAACCCTGTCTCGAAAAACCAAAAACCGAAAGAAAAAAAAAAAAAAAAAGAAAAGAAAAGAAAAACCAGAAAAAAAAAAAAAAAAAAAAAAGAATAAAATAAACCTGGGGAAAAGAAAAGAAAATAACAGAGCCTTCAATTTCAGCTTCAACCTGGGCCGAGGAGAGGAACCTCTATGTCCACAATGATTGCACAAAAGCAGTGGGTGAGACTGGGTTAGAGTAACTAATCTTTGTAGTTAACAAAAACCTTTTGGATTCATTACAAGGTGCAAGGTGAGAGAATAAAGGAGATTTTAAATCCCGAAGAAGCAAGAAAGGAACAAAAAGCCAAGGGCAGAGCAGTCAGTTCACGGTAGAGACTGAAGTGGGTGTATCTGGATGGAGCTGCAGGCAGAGGCCAACATCTGTCTGATGTAACTCATGTGGCCTTGGGTGGCCCAAGGTGAGGACCTAGAACTAAGATCTTTGCATGAACCCGGGGCCCTAGAAAGTCTGTCCACTCTTGTGAAGAGGAATTCTAAAACCGAAGACTGCTTAGGAGAGGGACTGGGATCCCTGATCCCTGACTAGGAGCGTGCTCGGGCATGCTGATGAGAGCGAAGACACAGCCACAGCAACAACAGAAAGGGCCTCAACATTCCTCCTGAGATCCAGAGCCAGGAGTACATACATATATGTGAGTAGCACATGCAGGTACAGTCAACACACATGACAACAATCCAGGGGCAAAGACATAAAAACTGAGCTAAGAAACATCAGGGCTTTCTAGTATTAAAGAAACCCACAGTTCTGAGCTAGGGAAATGATTCGGATAGTAGAGTTGTTAACATACAAGCCTAGGGACCAGTGTTCCATACCCAGCACCCATACAGAAAAGCTGGGCGCAGCCTCTAGCCTTAGTACTGAGAAGGGCAAGACTGGCAGATCCCTAGGACCTGCTGACAGCCATCCTAGTCAGGTCAGTGAGACAGACGCTGCAGAACATAAGGTGTGGAGAGACTGAGAAAGATATTCAATGTAGACCTCTGGTGCACATCCATGCACACCTGTATGCACATGCACACACACACACCTGTATGTACACACACACCCCGGTATGCACACACACCCCGTATGCACACACACCTGCATGCACACACACCTGTATGCACACACACCTGCATGCACACACACCTGTATGCACACACACCTGTATGCACACACACCTGTATGCACACACGCCTGTATGCACACACACACAGAGCTGTGTGGAGACACACCCATAACACAGAGTATACAGGTTGCACTTCCATGTGGGACAAGGGTGGGGTACATCTCTCCATTGAGAATAGACTTCTAGCAATGACATATGCATGCACAAAAAGACAAAGACAGTGACACACACCTGCTATCCTGGGTATTTGGGAGGCTGAGGTAGGAGGATAGCTCAACCCCAGAAAATGAAGAAGGAAGCAAAGGGGGATGTTTCCCAAGAAATATCAGATCGTCCTGGAATTGACGACAAATTTCCACTCACGGATCAACCACTCTCGGCAGCCGGAGAACAAAACAAGCACAGAGAGTCACAAGGAGGTGGCTGGAAGACAATGGATGATAAGGAGATGTGAAATCAGTTACCCTTTCAAAATTGAGGTAAGGTGAGTTTATTGTCCAAATGGTATAACCTAATGTGTCCCAAATCATTGCCTTATTTTATTTTATTGAGATAAGATTTCTCTGTATAGCCCTGGTTGTTCTAGAACTCTCTATGTAGACCAGGCTGGCCCTGAACCCAGAGATCTGTCTGCCTCTGCCTCTTGAGTGCTGGGATTAAAGGGGTGAACCACCACACTCTTTAATTACTTTTTAAAAATGGTTTTCAAGCTGGATGGTGGTGCATGACTTTAATGCCAGCACTTGAGAGGCAGAGGCAGGCAGATCTTTGGTTCAAAGTAAGCTTGGTCTACAGAGTGAGTTCCAGGACAGCTAGGGCTGTACAGAGAAACCCTGTCTTGAAAAAAAAGTTTTATTTATTTTTATTCTATGTACATTGATGTTTTGCCTGCATGCATGTCCATAGAAGGGTGTCAGCTCCTATGGAACTGTAATTACAGACAGATGTGAACTGCCATGTGGGTGCTGGAAATTTATCCCAGGTATTCTGGAAAAGCACCCACTGCTTTTAACTGTTAATGCTTTTAACTGTTTTAACGCTGTTAACCATTAAGCTATCTTTCCAGCCCCACAAACCATTTTCAAATGTATCTTTAAACTAGTCAGTTGATGAGGCTGGAGAGGTGGGTCGGTGGTTAAGAGCATTGCTACTCTTGAGGAGTCCCTAAGTTTGGTTTTCAGCACTCACAGAGGATGGCTTACAACCACCAGTAACTGCAACTCCAGGCGATCTGGCGCCCTCTTCTGGCCAACACCAGGACCTTCACGTATATACATACGCAAGCACATATACAAGAAGCATGAACATATATATAATTAAAATAAATCTATAAACTATTCTGGTTACTATTTTTTATTTATATCCCACTAAACATGGACCCCAGGACATCTTGCATGCTAAGCAAGTGCTCTGACACTGAGATGTGACCCCAAAAAGGTTATTTTGTTTTTCTCAATCACTCAACAGAAAAGGCAGCTGACTAGAGCACGCCACTGTCCTAGACACTATAATAACCATATTTTAAAGACACATTATGTAAGAGGGACTATAGAGACAGGGGTTAATGCTGACTTGGCAGGGATGGTGTAATCCAGAGGAGCAGGGACTGCTGAGTAGTTAAGAGTGCTGCCATGCTTGTGGAAGACCCAAGTTTGATGCCAACACCCATGCTGGGTGGCTCACAACCACCTGTAACTCCAGCTCTAGGAGATAAAACACCCTCAAACTTCCCAGGACACAGGCAAACACACACGCACATGCACCCCCTCCCACAAATAAATCAAGAAGAAAAACACAATCTTTAAGCTCTTTCTGAAAGAAGAAGGTTAGTATTGCTGGGTATAGAATTTCTAGCAGTTCTTCACCTCAAGAAATGGTAGAAGAAAAAGGGAAGAAAGAAAGAAAGAAAGAAAGAAAGAAAGAAAGAAAGAAAGAAAGAACCAAAGAAAGAAAGAAAGAAAGAAAGGGTAAAGGAATCAAGTAGAGTCCGTGAAGGTGCTTCCTTCCTTCTCTGTGGTTCCTGCCAAAAAAACACGAACCTTGAGATGGGGAGAGGAAGTTCTCCAGGCTGAGGGATGTAAAATTGAGTGGAAACTCAGATCAACACCAAGAAGAACGGAGAGGTGGGAATAGTAAGGAGGTGGGTGGCTAGACACACCTCCTTTCTCTCATTTGTTGTTTGATTGTTTTGAGACAGGGTTTTGGGAATCTTCCTGCCTCAGCTTCCTGTGATGAGGAAGCAGAGGTCAGGCACAGAAGCACTTCCTTGTGGAGAGGCTATTCATATCTGGACAAACCAGGAAGCAGAGGGAACCACAGCCTGATAGAGTCTTCTTTTCTTTTTTCTTTTCTTTTCTTTCTTTTTCCTTTTTCTTTCTTTCTTTTTTTTTTTTTTTTAAAAGATTTCTTTTATTTTATGTATATGAGTACACTGTGGCTCATCTTCAGACTGTAGCTGTCAGACACACCAAAAGAGGGCATCAGATCCCCATTACAGATGGTTATGAGCCACCATGTGGTTGCTGGGAATTGAACATGGGACCTCTAGAAGAGCAGTTAGTTCTCTTAACCAGTGAGCCATCTCTCCAGCCCTGATGGAGCCTTCAAGGGCCCACTCCTGCTGACTTACTTTTGCCAGTCAGTCTCCACTGCACCTTCTAAAGACCCCACAACCTTCAAAACCGACACAAACCAGCTGGAGACCAAGAGTTGTTCAAAACATGGGCTTGTGAAGTATGTTTAAGATTCAATCCAAACTCGCTCATGCACACATATCTATATACATATAATACACACATAGTTGGTTCTCTTTATCTACTGGTTCTACATACATACCTTCAACCTACCCCACATCAGAAATATTTGTAAAAAGCTGTACTGACTTTTTTTTTTTCCTGATCTTTTCCCGTAATCAGTACAGTGAACCAGCCATGAACAAGGTATTATGTTAGCAACAGAAGTTATTTAGAGATGGTTTAAAGCACTTGGGAATGGTATGGGTACTTTACATGCAAATATTATACCATTGCATACGAAGGACTTGAACATTCTCAGATTTCAGCAGCCACAGGGGTTCCGAAACCAATCCCCCATGGATACTGTAGGACAACTACAAGTATACGGGAGGAAAGAAAGAGGAGGGGGAAGAGAGATTGGGGGTGAGGGGGTGGAGAGGAGGGGAATAGAGGAAGAGGGGGAGGGGAGGACTGGGAAGGAGAGAAGAGGAGTTGGACCTAAAAAGGTTGTTTAAGGCTCAAAAAGGCAAGTGTGCGGCAGTACCCTAAAAAGAAGTCCCCCCAAGCTCCCTGGAAGCTCACAGCTTTGGAGAACTAGTGCTCTCCCAGCCCTAGGGCATCCCCACAGATACCCTCCCCAGCTCCCCATCAGCCAGGCATCTCTTTGGACTATGTGGGCTGCGGGTGGCCAGAGCCTCATCAGTGGAAAAAAACTAGGAACAGGCACTGCACTCCTGCACCACCTGATCACCGCAGAAGGTGGGGTGAGCAGATCCACAGGGCCACCAGCCATCTTCTTCCCTCCTGCCATCCAGCCTACTTGGGCTCCACACAGTTCCTCTGAGGTTCATCGGTGTCACATATTTAAAAAAATACCAACTCAGATTTTTAAAACAGCAGCGGCAAACTCCAATCTAAATGACCCAACCGAATAATCCAACTTCCTAACTCCCCGCCTGTGTGAGTGGTTTATAGATTGACACTTTTTTCCCTCTCAAAGAGAAAAAGGAAGCTTCTGTCTCCATTCACACACAGTCTAACCCCAGTCATCAACAACCAGTTCAGGGGCGGGGCACAACTGACTATGGTTTTACAGGTGTGTATTCCGCTCCCTCACTTAGAGTGGGCTTTGGGAAGAAACAGACGGATTTGAGGTTGCCTCTAACCAGTCCCTTCTTGGTTGCTGACCTTCTGGGGACGTGGAAGAGCCTCAATTGAGCTGTTGGTGGTGCACACTGGCAATCCCAGCATTCAGATGACCCTCTGGAACTGGAGTTAAAGACGGTTGTTAGCTGCCACGTGGGTGCTGGAAACCAAATCCAGGTCCTCTGCAAGAGCAGCCAGTGCTAGGAAGCACTGAGCCCTGAAGTCAGCTACTGTGTGATTAAAAATAACAAAAGGGCAGAGGAGGGGCTCAGTGAATAAAAGCAGCTAGGGCAGGTGCTGGAAGGAGAGAACCGACTCCTGTAAATTGTTTTCAGATGTGCACACATGGGCTGTGGCATGTACCAGTGCACCTGTACCCATATGCCCATACACAAAATAAATGAATGAATGTAAAATAATACTTAAAAATGAGGATATTAATATGAAAATGAGGACATTAATATGAAAAAGTAAAATGAAGAAAAGACAGCTAACAAACTTATAGAATTGGGCTCAAGGTATAGTCGGCTACTTTGTAACCAGGAGTGAGAAAGTGCTAGGATCAGTTACTATGCTGGCTACTTTTGTCTTAATTTGTCACAAGCTGGAGTTATCTGGGAGGAGGGAACCTCAAAGGAGAAAATGCCTCCATAAGATCCAGTTGTAAGGCATTCTCCTAATTAGTGACTGATGGGAAAGGGTCCAGTCCATTTTGGCCAATGCCATCCCGGGGCTGGTGGTCCTGGGTTCTATAAGAAGGTAGGCTGAGCAAGCCATGAGGAGCAAGTCAGTAAGCAGCACCCTTCCATGGCCTTTGCATCAGCTCCTGCCTCCAGGTTCCTGCCCTGCTTGAGTTCCTGTCCTGACTTCCTTCAGTGATATGGAAACGTAAGCCAAGTAAACCCTTTCCTCACCAACTCACTTTTGGTCATGGGGTTTCATTGCAGCAATAGTGATCTGTTTTGTGTTTTTTATTTATGAAAGAGGCTGAAGCAGGAAGATGGCAAGTTTGAGGCCAGCCTGGGCTACATGGAAAGACTTTGTCTCAATTAATTATAAAATGCCAAACTCCAGCATCTGAACTGAAGGGGATTATTGCCTTCTGTTCTGATCTCAGGAAATCACCAAGAAGTGGAACTGACTTCCTAACTTTCCTCTGCCTTCCACGGCTGTTCTGCACCCACTTGGTTGTACCTGAGATGCTGCTCCATATTGCCAGGTCGAAGGGACTTCTGTGCCCAGGCCTTTAAGTCAACCCAGACCCTGGGAATCTTTGACCTAAGAAGGAAATGAGAGGGGAAAATGAGGGGACACTTTGTTTCCTTCAGGGGATACCTTTGTCCAAGGTCCCTGCCCAGAGGGGCTATTATGAGCTCACACAACCAGTTTCTTACAGTAGTCTACAAGAAAATAAACTCATGCTGCCATTTTCTTAGCAATTTCTACCTTCCTCTCTTGTTTTACTGATTCATTTACAGCACCTGCTTATGCAGCAGGCTGCTACACTCTAGATTCTGGCAGATGAGGAAAGAGACTGCCTCTTAGGGAACGTTTGAGTCCGGAGCTGCAACGGCTGACAAGCAGGAGGGCTTCAGACACCAAAGCATTTGAAAGGTGGCCCCCCAGGCTTTCTCCATACAAGATGGAGTAAGAAACTTGGAGAATAAATCCTCATTCCTAAATAAGACACCAAAACAGAGTACCAGCCTCCCACAAAGTTCATATTAAGCACCCCAGTGTCAGGGACAGGTGCGCATGTTGGGACCCAGACCTTTTCATTACACTTCTAGTCTCTTGGAGACGGTCATGTGAGTAGACATTCAAGCTGTTGAGGGTTTCTGGGGAGGAAGAAGCCACTGGGCACTGGCAAATGCAGGGGTGGTTCTGGAAGAGGATTCCAGTGAGACTGTCCTTACACATTTACCAGAGTCTGGAAAAGTATTTACAAAACAAAGTGGTAAAATCTTAAGCCATTCTAGTGACTAGTTTCCGGCCATGAATGGGAAGTAAGTACTAGAAAGTTCTCAGCTATGGGAGTCCTCCAGCAGTTGTCTTTATTTTCCCAGGGGCCCATAGGAGAAGGTCAGATGGATTTTTATTTTTATTTTTGAAAAGATTTACTTATTTTATGTATATGAGTACATTGTAGCTGTCTTCAGACAAACCAGAAGAGGGCATCGGATCCCATTACAGATGGTTGTGAGCCACCATGTGCTTGCTGGGAATTGAACTCAGGACCTCTGGAAGAGCAGTCAGTGCTCTTAACTGCTGAGCCATCTCTCCAGCCCAGATTTTATTTTTTTTTAAAAGATTTTTGTTATTGTTTTTTTAAGATTTGTTTTTATTTCTCTCTCTCTCTCTCTCTCGGGTGTGTGTGTGTGTGTGTGTGTGTGTGTGTGTGTGTGTGTGTGTGTGTGTGTGTATGTATTCAGGTGCCCAGGGCGGGCAGAAAGAGGTTGATCCCTGGGGCTGGAGTTACAGGCAGCTGTGAGTTGCTTGATGTGGGTTCTGGGAACCAAACTCAGGACGTTTGGAAGAGCAGCAGCTCCTGAACCATCTCTTGAGCTTGTGAGTTTGTTTGTTTTTTTTTAACACCACAATTATCTACAATTTTAATTTGTTGATGTAATCTTGACAAGGCTGGGAAGGGGGACTTGGATATTATCTTTTAGGGATCAACATGGATAGTGTCCTATGACCCCTAGGAGCCTGCTTTCAGCATTTTCTTAATGATGTCATTTGCTCTTGCAACTCAGGAGTGACGGACACAGGCCACCTTTGTTTGAGGGCCTGTCCTGCTTCTATTAAACCAGCAACAGTTTTAGGCATGACTGCAGTCATATGGCAGAGACAGGAGGATCACGACTTTAGAGCTAGGCTGGACTACATAGCAAGACCCTTTGTCAGACTGAAATAAAATATGTCAACAGAGAGGCATGACAAGCCACTTTACTAGCAAGCACCCACTAGTCACCTATCCCTGACCTTGCAGCCACTGTCTTGCACCCTCCAGGCAAGGTTCAGGGAGGGAAGAGGCCTGGGTGGGAACCGGCAGCACTGAGTCCCCAGGCCAGATGGAGTTTGGAGGGGTTGTAAGGAATATAACAGTAAGGAGAGGACACGCGTCGTTCTAGAAGCATCCCGTGTTTATTTAAGGCATCATGTGACATGTCATACACAGTGCTGGGCTGAGCCCCCTGAGGTAGCCCCCATGCCATCCCTACTAACAGTTATGAATGTGAAGTCGAAATGGATGGGCAAGTGCCTTTAGCGACTCCAGGATGTGCTGAGCATAGGTACAGCACTGGGCACACAGGGGGCCCACGGCATGCTGGGAGGCACAGGAGGCCTGTCAGGAGAATCTGTGAGGAATCCTCGAGAGAGGGCTTCCCGGGCTCAGCAGAAGGGTCAGGAAGGCAGGCAGAGGAAGAGGGGGTGGGGTAGAGAGCCCAGAGAGCAGCCTTGCCAGGGCAGCCCTATAGGCAGAAGTCGCCCTCCTACCAGCCCCCTTTCATTCACATAAAGCTGGGTTTGTCTCCATTTATCTGCTTGCCTTTTCAGCCAAGACGCTGTTAGAAAAACATATTGCTCTAATTTAACCCACATGTGCAGGTTCTGGACAGAGTCTCAAAGGAAACGTCAGGGCCTGAGTCCCAGACCCCATAGTCTCAGACCCATGGATGTCAGGGCTCTAGCCTCACAGGTGACTCTGAACACCTTTGAAGGGCCTCCCTGCAATCAGTGCCCTAGGTGTGGGATAGGGGGCGTGGACCGAAAAGGATGTCATAGTAGCTACAGTGGCTAGTCTCCTGCACCTGCTCACTGCCAGCGCTACTGCTGAAGGAGGAGGGGCGGGGGCAGAGCCGCACTGTGGCTTGACTTCCGACCAGCTCCCTCTATTCTCCTCTTCAAAATCAAGGTCTCCATTTGGAGTCTTGCACCAGTGACACAAAATAATGTCATGGGTGGGATGGGGGTTCTGTCTACACAGCTGAATCGACAGATGACCCAGCATCAGCCCAGTCTCACTCTGATGCTTGGCCGTGCATAGGATGAGGTTTGAGGAACTGCAAACTCATTGGTCCAAACCCAACAGAGAACAACGCTGTGTGTGCTCATCCCGAGATGGTTTCAGGGCTGGACACATGGCTCAGCCGTTAATAGCACCTGGTGCTCTTCCAGAGGACCGGAGTTCAGGTCCCAGCACTCATGTCAGGTGGCTTACAGCTGTCTGTAGGGCCAGCTCTAGAGGATACAATACCTCTTCTTGCCTCTGAGGACATCTACTCTACCACACACACACACCCCAACACACACACATGCACACAGTGCATTTGAAAAAAAAAAACAAACCAAACAAACGAATAGGGGCTGGATAGATGGCTCAATAATTAAGAGCACTGGCTGCTCTTCCAGAGGACCCAGGTTCGATTCCCATCACTCACATGAGTGCTCAAAACCATTTGTAACTCCAGCTCAAAGGGATCCAACTTCTCTTTCTGGCCTCTGAGGGCAGTGCACACATGTGGTACACAAACACACATGCAGGCAAAACACGCATAAACATAAAATGAAAAAAATATTTTAAAAAGGTTGTTTTCAACATTTGCTTCTGTAATGACTTATTTCGAATCAGATCGTATTATTTGGGTGGATTGGTTGGTATCTATAAGTGGGAAACAGCAAAGACCCGGCTCACAGCTGGGTTTTGTTTTGTTTTGTTTTGTTTTAAATCCAGGACAAACATTGAAGGACAGAACCAAAGAGTATAATTTTGATTTAGGATCTAAAGCCCTTTTGATGGGTTTAAGCCCTAACCCCGGCAAGGAGGCCTACACAGAACTATCCTCCTTCCTCACGTTTGCCACCCCCAGAGTTGTTCTCCCCACTCCAAGACCACCTGGCCTGAGCAGCATTCTGAGCAGATTAAATCTTTTTACTCATTCTCTGTGAATTTCACATTATGCACCCCAATTCCATGTACCCTAATCCCACTCATCTCCCCCCCCATCTCCTCATTCTCACCCCCTGCCCTTCTAACCTCCTAACAAAAAAGAAAAGAAAAAAATAAATTGTAGAAGCCGCAGTGTGTCACAGTGTGTCGCACAGGGTACCCTTTTGTCTACACATTTTTGCTTGCAAGTGCTCATTGCAGTGAGTCCTTGGCCAGGTCTGAGGCCTCTGGCCTCAATACTGAATCCTCAGCGGGGCTGCCCTCGGAGATCCTGTTGTTGCCCCGTGTCATGGAGATCCTGCAGCTTTGCATCGGTAGGATGGGCACCTTCACACACTCAAGCAGTTCATAGATAGGATAGATGTTGGAGTGGGCCAACTCAAAGCCTGGATATCAGTGGTAGACGAGTTAGTCAGCCTACTGGCTCTCCCGTGCCCACACCACCAGGGTGAGCTCTCTAGGATTGCCCTGGCTAGCTCACCCAATGCATCAGCCCACAAGGGGCAGGTCCAGCTCTCCTGCTCTCATGCCCTCAGGGTACCCACACCAGCAGGGCTCTATTGTGCTGCCCAGGCAAGGTGCAGAGTCCACTTTCCTGAGGGCTGCATTCTTAAGGAAACTCATTTGCGCAGTACCCAAAGAGGCCAGAAGAGGGAGTCAGATACCCTGGAGCTGGAGTTGCTGGTGGTTGTGGGCTGCCTGAAGCGGGTACAGGGAACTAAACTTCAGTCCTCAGCAACAGCAGCAGACTCCTAACCACTGGTCCATCTTGAGATGATAGGGGCTTTCAGTGATACTAAAATATATTTCTACCTGAACTGGCAAAGAGGTGCTGTGGGTGCAGCTCAGTGGCACAGAACTTGCCTAGCACGTGCAAGGTCCTAGGCTTGATCCCTTGAGTGGAGAAGGAAGGGAGAGGGAGGGGAGGAGGGGAGGGAGGGAGAAAAGAAATAAAGAAATGATAAAAGAAGTGAAATTGGGCTGGAGAGATGGCTCAGCGGTTAAGAGCACTGGCTGTTCTTCCAGAGGTCCCGAGTTCAATTCCCAGCACCCACATGGTGGCTCACAACTGTCTATAATGGGAACCGAAGCCCTCTTCTGGTGTGTCTGAAGACAGCTACAGTGTACTCGTCATATATATAAAATAAATAACATCTTAAAAAAAAAAAAAAAAAGAAATGAAATCAGTGTTGGGATGCAATCAGTTCCCTTTGCTGCCCCCCAAAAGAACACTCCTTTGGCTTGCTCCATCAAGGGCAAAGTAAGACTTTCTTGAGTCTCCCAAGCTGCTCAGCTTTACAGCCAGGCTGTAGCTACCCAGAGTTTCCTCCAGGCTAGGGATGGCTTGGAAGGTTCTCCTGGAGCACGTCACACGCCCCTCTGGGCCCTCTCCCTCCAGATGGACAATGATAGGGAAGCCATGCTTGCTCTCACAAGGTCAAGCAAGCATGCAGGCATGTTTGGGGGTGGGGTGGAGTGGGATGGCAGTGTTCTGGAGGGTCCCCATGTGGGGAAGCCAGCAGGCAATCACATTGCTGAGACACTTGGCATGAGCCCAGGTTGGGCAAACAGGCCGAGAACATTATGAGGGTCAGACTAGCAGATCACAGATGTTCAGCCCTGAACTATGGATCCCAGAATGACTGGAACTCTGCAGCTGAGGGAAGGATGGAAGGCAAGGAGAAGGAACTTCTATCCTTACCTGCACCAGTACAGTACAGTACCAAATCCAGTGATGGGTACAGTTGCTACACACAGATTCTAGGAAGTCTGGTCCAATGCAAAGGCAGTGTGTGCCCCTTAGCTGGGGCTGGTCCTAAATTTTCGCTTATCAGATTGGTCATTTCAAGTTCCAGCAACCAATTACAATGAAACTGCTTACCATTAACTGGGCTGGTAATGGCTAGACAGATGTGTGCCTGATTCTAAACTCATGGGCATCAGGGGTACTGTTGGCTGCCTCTCTTCCTCTGATGGAAAATTTCTTAGGGTTTAACAAGAATTTGATGTGATTTTTTTCCCCTCCCACAAAAGCCTGGGTCTCAAGACACCAAGCTGTACAGTAACCCTGTAATCTTGGGGTATAATCAAAACATATTCCTACAACCTATTCTGGCGCTCTGAATGAATGTTTATTTTATAGCAATTTGCTATGGTTCTTTATTTTATTTTATTTTTAAGAGAGAGAAAGGAGAGAATTACTTGGAGCCAGACTTTTCCCTGCCCCTAAGCAGGTCTTTCCACTCGAGAGCCTGTGTCACATGCTCTGCGCCTAATTAACCGCAGAGCCGTTGGAGGAGAAAGAGGGAAGGACGGGCATGTGACAAAGAGTTAACAGATGTCATTTTCAGTGGCGGCTGGCCCACTGCTGCTGGGTCATTTGTTGGATGGGAGCCGATTCGACTGCTCTCGTAGACATAGAGAGGAAATAATTATATGCAGGCTGCATTAGCCACAACAGATTGGCTGTAGAACATTTTATTTAAAAGCTGTTCCTATCCCGTTGCTCTTGAGAGTCAGTGGAGACGACCCCTACCTCCTAGTTTTGAAAGTGGCCTCCAAGGTGCTTCACTGACTATCCCATAGGGAAATAGGTTAAGTACCACCCTGACGTTCTGCCAAGGTCTGGGGGTGACCTGTGCTCCATACCTAAACCTTGCTTCAGTAAGCCAACCCCGTACCGAGCCAACGCAACTCCACATTTGCTATTTGAAAAATGAAAGAATTAAATTCAAAACAAACAACTTCAATTTAACACCAAACTACAGGATAACCAATCTTAAAAATGTCACAATGTAATGGATCTTAATACCCATTGAAAATACAAAAAAACACTGGACCATTGTTCCCCAGCCATGCAAAGCAACCTCACAGAATCTCAGTGAAGGAGAAAGAAGGGAAAAACACCTTATTACTTCCAACCCCTGCGAGCCATTTTGGTCTCCAAAGGTTTTAGGCTGCCCGAGGCCGTGTGTCTGCACTGTTTCGGGAAATGACTTGCCTTCGCACGAATGCTGCTCTGTTCTGCAGCGAGGCTGCCTGCCCCGGAGCAGCGCCGCTCCATTTCTGGTTAACTCTTCCTTCCCGGGCCTGCCTGCCGCTCAGGAACAAGGCCCAGGGATGCCAAGGCCACTACAGCCAGGCCTCCTGCAGGATGGCAGGGGCTACCGCTCCTAGGACCCAGCAACTTCTCAACGGAAGCAGCTTCAGCGACCAGGCAGCTCTCTTCGTTGCTCTTAGGAGAATCTATTCTCCGAAGCAACTGTCATCAAAATACACATGCGCTGAAGCCAGGGGACAGAAGTGGGAATTTGGGGGCCAAGGATGGGGCAATCAGATCTCTGGGAGCATTCAACAGAAGGCAGCTTCCATTTCGGCTCTGTCTCCCATTCAGGTGAAACTCTTCAGGTTTACAGCAAGCAAGGAGGATCTAGCCTGTTACCAGTACATAACTCCAGCCTGATTCTTTTACTTTTGTGTGTTTGTTTGGAGGCATACTGAGAATTGAACCCAGGGCCTTGCACATGCTGGACAATTGCTCTAGAACTAAGCCACACACCTCCATTCCCTCACTTGGGGAATCTAGGCAGGTACTCTACCACTGAGCCACGCCCCCAACCTCTCCCTGGGGGATTCTAGGCAGGGGCTCTACCACTGAACCACGCCCTAGCCCCTCACTTGGGGATTCTAAGCAGGGGCTCTACCACTGAGCCACACCCCAGCCCCTCATTGGGGGATTCTAGGTAGGTGCTCTACCACTGAGCTACGTCCCCAGTCCCTCACTTGGGGGATTCTAGGCAGGTGCTCCACCACTGGGGAAATCTCCAGCTTTTGTTTTTGAGACAGAGTTTCACTAAATTGACCTGGCTAACCTCTAATCCCCTATATAGCCCAGGTTGACCTTACAGTTATAATCCTTCTGCCTCAGCCTCAGGCCTGAGAATTTTCATTTTCCCTCTGACACAGGATAAGGAAGGTCTGGTGGCAGAAGCCTATCTGAAGAGCTGGGGCACAGCAGAAACCCACTTAGCACTGAAGAGGTTAATACGATTCCTAAGTGTTCGGCAATCACCGCGATTTAGTACCATTTCGATTATTACACAATAAACAGACCATGTTGTCTGGAAGCAAATTTTTATGAGTATAGCTGAAGGGCCTGCAACTTATTTAGCTGCTGAAACTCAGAGGGAAAGAGCGTTTCTGAACACACAGGCCTCAGATCGGAAGTACAGGTAAGCAGGGAAGGGTCTCAGGTCACTCCCCTGCAGTCCCACATCACGACCTTTAAAATAAGGGAATTGTTACAGGAAAACAAGGCTCACTGAAGGGTTTTTATTTTTTAATTTTAACACGGGACCATTTTAATACAATATCATTGCATTCTAGAGTGAGGGATTTGGGAATTCCAAGGCCATGTTAAGTCCGGGAAAGAACAGCATGTTAACATGGGCTGGCTGGGGGTAGGTGGACTGGTTTTGCCTGCCTTGAATATCCATCTTACCCTACATCTCACCTCTCTCATACACACCATTCACAGACACCGTATTTATTTGTATTTATTATATTTTATAGACCTTTAGGCTCAATGATTACAAAGCCAAACACGTTTCTAATATAAGAAAATTGAATGTTTAAAACTTGACGAGGGGGCTGGAAAGATGGCCCAGTGGTTAAGAGCATGTACTGCTTGCTCTCTCTTCCAGGAGACCTGAGTTTAATTCCCAGCACCCATGTCCGGTGGCTCACAACGCCTATAGCTCCAGCTTCCGGAAAGCAGACGACTCCTCTGGCCCCCTCGAACACCTGCACTCACTTGCACATGCTCCTCCCACACACATGCTCACACAACCCCCAGACATACACATAATTAAAAATTGATAAAGAGAACTTGACAAAAGAAACATGGAGAGGTACTGCAACTTTCAAGTTCCGTGTAAACTCCGAGAGTCGCGTCTCCTACTCCTTTGTCCTCCAGACTTGACATTGGCTCAGCCTTAAGGAAATGAGCGTCACCCTGTCAGTACCAGCAAATGAAGGAAGTGATCCTAAGTGCATAGTTTAGGGCTCAAGATTTAAATGGGCATGTGTGAGTCTGCATGTACAGACTGGTCATTCCAGTTACTTAGGAGGCTGAGGCAGGAGGATGGAGGACTGAGGTCAAGGGAAACTGGGAAACTTAGATTTGTTTCAGGGTAAAAAGATATATTTTTTTAAAAGGCTAGGGATAGTAGTTCTTTATCTCAGTGATGGACTGTTTGTTTGCCTAGCAAGCTCGGGGCCCTAAATTTAATCCCTAGTACCAAATCAAATGGACGTAGAAGCTTCAGGTTCGTACATTTTACAGCTTGTTGATCTCTCTCTCTCTCTCTCTCTCTCTCTCTCTGTCACAAGGCAACTGCATAATGAGACAAACAGGTTATCGTTTTCACCCCCACTTTACAGATGGGACAAGTGAGGCTTCCAAGAAGAAGCTACATGGTTATTTACACCTCCTAAAGTGCAGGAGCCACTTCCAGGAGGAAGGGACTGGGAAGAGAAAGGCCACTGAGACCTCCCCAAGAGAACTGGATGGTGTGGGCTAATTCTCATGCCTAAGCTGCAGGCCAAGAGGAAGGAAAAAGAGGAGAAGGGGCCTTCACTCTCAAGGGTCCCTAGAGGACTATACTGCCGGATTTGGGCAGCACAGGGCCAAAACAAAGCCTTCTGCTGAGGGAGCTCTGTGTGTGTGTGTGTGTGTGTGTGTGTGTGTGTGTGTGTGTGTGTGTGTGTGTACAGTCACAAGCCAGGTGTGATTAAGTAGGAGAACTTACCTGCTGGAGACCAGCCCGCCCCACTCTTTAGAGAGCCGTGGTCTCAATCACACAAATGCACACAAAGCTCCCAAAAATGCCCCTCAGAAAAAGCATGTTTCTGGTTGAGTGCCTGGGTAGAACCTAAGCCTTGAATGAATGGGACACCTGGGGGATTCTCAAAACAGAAGAGCACACCTTGGAAACTCCTAATGCTGTGTTGCTTAGGGGCAGCACTCCTTCCATGGGTTATGAGAATTGGTTAACTGTCCTGCATCCATCCATCTTTCAGGCTGGTTCCCCTCCTACCCACCCATTCCTCCATCTATAAATCCTCTATCCATCTATGTATCTATGTATCTATGTATCTATGTATCTATGTATCTATGTATCTATCTATCTATCTATCTATCTATCTATCTATCTATCTATGTATCTATCTTTCTGTCATCTATCATCTATCTATCTACCTGTCATCTATCTCTCTTTCATCTATCCATCCATTCATTCATCCTTCCTTCCTTTTTCCTTTCCATCTCTCCACCCACCCACCTACCTACCTTTCCTTCTTTTCGTTCATCTACCACACACACACATTCTTCTCTCAGCAGATCTCTCCAGCACTCCTATGCCACTTGAAGGATTGTCTTAGGTGCTCGACTGACAATACCCAAGAGGCACATGATGGGATAGACCTTAAGGGGGCTGGTGGCCTGAAAAGGGGACACCAGTGTGGGAGGCCCAGAGATGGCTGAGTCCACCACGGGTGTACCTCGCTAAGCTGGTGCCTTGGCTTCAGAGTTCCAGATGCCTGGGACACATAAGTGGGGGCACAGATTGGGTTCCCAAAGTGCCACCTGTCTCCTTTAAGGGGTCACATTCTTCCCTCTCAAAAGGGAACATCGTGGTGAGTGTGACAGAGAAGACACATGGACTTTTAGGACTAGGAACAAGAATGACAATGGCAGCTACAAAGAAAATTCTGTACCTAAGGCTCCTGTGCAAACCCAGGTAAGCCCTATTAGGAGCCCAGAAACCACTGGGCTCAGAGTCTTGCAAATTGTATTTTGAATTCTCTTTGAAGTGTTTATAACTGGTCACTTGGAATAACCACAGTGCTTCTATAGAGTCATCACGCACAGGGTCCTGTCTCAGGGCAGGATCGTAGCTGAAGAGCATGGTTCATCCTCCCAAAAGAATTTCAAAGTCAGGCAGGTTCAACCCTGATCACCGTGAACCATGCAGGAGAGGCAGATGAAAACACTGCTCCTTAGCCTTCCCCGGGCCGACTTGGCCCTTGTCTGGATACTGCCGTGACTGGTCTTCCCCATGATTGACACTACTCTTCCCCAGGCCCTGCCCTCATTGTGGTGTATTGAGAAAGTGTCCATCTGTAACCTGGGCTGGCACGAACCTTGTTGTACAACTAAGGCTGGTTTCAAACTCACCAACCTCCCGTGTTGGTCTCCTAAGCACCCGAGATTCAGGCCAGAACTACCAAGTCCAGCTCCTCTCTCCCTCTCCATTCGACCTGCATTTTCCCTTTTCTTTTCTGACCCTGCCATGTGAGGGGGAGCACTTGCTGGTGCTTTGGAGTCCCTGGTAGTTTTTTTTTTTTTTTTTTTTTTCCCAAGACAGGGTTTCTCTGTGTAGCCCTGGCTGTCCTGGAACTCACTCTGTAGACCAGGCTGGCCTCTAACTCAGAAATCCACCTGCCTCTGCCTCCCAAGTGCTGGGATTAAAGGTGTGCGCCACCACTGCCCGGCTTCCCTGGTAGTCTTAATCTGGAAACCTGAGACAAAAACTACGATCCCATGGGTCTGTGGGAAGAGTTTAATGAAATACAAAGCATTTAATAAAGGAATTAATTAAATATGACATTTCATCAGAAAATCTATATGTAAAGAGGAAAAATAATTACCACAGGTTTTATCATTTTTTCAGAGAGATTTATTATTTCATGGGTTGAGGGAGTGGCTTGGTGGTAGAACGTGTGCCTAGCATAGACAGGGCCCTCTGGTCAACCTCCAGTACCACATATACAAAACGATGCATCATTTCATATAAAATGATTTTCAGTTATAAAATGGCTTTTTAGGGGGGGTGGGCTCAATGCTTAAGAGTGTTTTTTAATCTTGCAGAGTGTCTGAGTTCTCAGTTTCCACATCCATACTGGACGGCACACAGCTGCTTATAGCTCCAGTTTCAGAGAATCTGATACCCCTCTTTGGCCTCTCTGGGAACTGCACACACACACACACACACACACACACACACACACACACACAGAGACAGAGACAGACACACACAGAGAGTGGGTATATGCATAAAAATCAAAATGAAATTATTTAAAAAGATAAAACAAAGTAGATTTTCTAAATTTGGAGATGGTGTTGCAATAATTTATGGCAAGGAGAACTAAAAAGAAAAGTCCCAAATTGCTATTCTAAGAAAAATAGGCTCCCCCAAATTCTGCATTTTTATTATGTAGGTCTGTGCTAGCATTTATATTCTATTCTGAATTAGCAAACATCAAACGCTAAAAAATTACAAATGCATAAAAACAGGGGGAAAAAGGATACACATCTTTTAAAAAAAAATCTCAGTGGGCCTACGCAAACCTCCAGCCATACCAGCCATGCCTGGATTAAAACACATGGTAATTCTGAGCCAGCTTGAAGAGTGTACAACAGAAAAAGACTGGAAATCAGGCTGCTACCTCCTAATGAATATCGTTCTCAGTAAAGAAAGAGCTCCTGGCGTGCCTCCTCTCTAAGTGTGGAAAGGGACCTTAAGTCTTTTTTTTAACAGAAACCCACAACAGAATAAAAAAGAAGCCAAAAGACCAAACTTTAAAACCCTGAATTATCATTGTTGTTGTTAGTGTTGCTATCATCATCATTATATGCTACTTCTAACTTGTTAAAATTGATCAAATAAAAAGCTGTGAAAAGAGAAAAAAATTAAGCCAACGAGAAAAATGTGACTTCGTTTTAATATTTTATAATTGCCAAGGGACATATGGAGATCAATGGATTTCTTGCCCGAGATGAATGTCAGAAAGAGATGTACTTCGGTCTTTCAGGGAACGTCGGGCTATTTAATTCTTGTGTCTGGTGCATGTGAAATAGGCCTGCCTCGGCCTTCTTTCTTTGCTGGGGGCATGGCTGGCAGCCGACGTTACCAGGTTTCATAGGCCCTCGCCTGAAGAGTGGCAAGGGACCTGATAACCCATCCACTCTCATAGATCTGCTGGTTTGTACACTTACACCTTCCCCCTCCCTTGCTAATTTTAGTTCTGCATGCTCAGTTGTTTCACTTTGAATTAAATGAATAGAAACAAAGGGGGTGGGGGAGGGGAGGCTGCAGAGCTTATAAACAAGGGTTGTGTTCCAGGCGGAACGGCCCGGTGCCAGGTCCTGACATCCCGCCACAGGTTTGCTGTGATGGATCCCCCACTTGTTAGAGACATTCACATTTTACCCATGTTTGAATCTATGTAGAGAGAGGGAAAAAATGAGATGATTCAAACCTCTTTATATATAATGTTGTTTGTAGTGAATGTGAACCACTGGCCTCGGGCCTCAGACGTCCTCATCCTCCGATTTCAGACATTGGCCAGTGACTTTTCCAGCCCCTGGGGGTGCCACCCCAGAGCTCTCTTCAGGGTCACACAAATGCCGGATCGCTTCTCTTTGTCTAACGAAAAATCAGAGAGACACAAGAAGGCTATGCTAGGTGCCCTTACACAAAAATAACAAGGATCAATGATTTAAAAACACCTCTCCCACAAAACCCTTTTCCTCTGCCCAGAGAGATTGAAGAAAATTCTAGAAACCTTTTAAATGATGCTCGACAAGATTATGAGAGAAATAAAGATGTCAGATCTGGGTGTGTGTGTGTACAATTTTTCTCCCTTTTCCCTCTTTCAATATTGGAGATTGAATTTCCAAGTTAGGCAAGTGTCCCTACCACTGATCAACACCCTCCGTCCCCTCCCAGTCTTTCTGTAGTTTTAAAAAAAAATTTTTTTTTTAAGATTTATTTATTTTATGTATATGAGTACACTGCAGCTGTCTTCAGACACACCAAAAGAGGCTATCCGATCCCATTACAGATGGTTGTAAGCCACCATGTGGTTGCTGGGAATTGAACTCAGGACCTCTGGAAGAGCAATCAGTGCTCTTAACTGCTGAGCCATCTCTCCAGCCCCCAGCTTTTAAAAATTTTAGAAGTGTCTCACTAAATTGGTCCACAGCTGGGGCCTTGAACTTGGGCTTTCCTTGACTCAGCCCTCCCCGCCCCCCAAGATGCTGGGGTGACATGGTTGCATCATGAGGTTAGACCCCACTTGCAGAGTAAGCCATTTGGAGAAGGTTGTCCAAGAGTCCTGGATGAAGTGGACAGCACCAGCCCTTCCCCCACTAAATCTACATAGAGCCAGCAGTTTTGAGGGGTTTCTACCCAGAAAGCCAGCCTGGGGCGCATAGCTGTGCTTGCTATCAAAAAAATTTTTTTTTCCTTAGGGTAGGAAAAAGTAATGCTCTCCTCTAAACCAGAAGGTCCCTTGTAAGCCATTCAGGCTCAAAGGCACACTGTGTGGCCTCCTGGCAGAAAATGAAGCCACTTTGCCACCCCGTCAGAAGAGAAGGAAATTCACACTGTAATCTAGAAAATATTGAGAGAATTTAGACTAGCCAGGAGAAACAGAATATTATCTGTCACTGAGCCAAACAAAACTAGGTTTCTGTAAGCTCTAAACAACTCTCGGGATGAAATCCTTTTAGACAAAACAATAGCCTGATACCCTCTCCTGCCCTCACACGATTAAAAGATGGGATTTTCTCTCTCTCTCTCTCTCTCTCTCTCTCTCTCTCTCTCTCTCTTTCTGTTTTTTTGTTTTTTAGACCATGCCTTGAAGCTGTAGTCTGTCACCGCAAGAAGAAAGCCTGAGGCATCCCAGCTGTATCTAGTTTCTTACTACAGATTTTCTTTTTCCTCCTTCGTTCTCAATAAAGCCAGAAGCCAGTCTGCCTACGGTCCCTGCAGACGTTCTTAGGCCCCATTCTTCCTCCCCCTCTTTCTCTCTCATTTCCTTTTTTCTTCTTAGGACAAGTTCTGACTGTCTAGTACCGGCTAGCCTCCAACCCTCGATCCTTCTGCCTCAGCGCGTCTGAAGCACTGGGATTATCGGCAAGCACCACAGCTCCAGGCTTGGACTTGAGGGTATCTTTTTAGGTGTGTCATCTTCCTAGCAACTCCCACACTACTTAGTGATCTTTCCTTCACTCAGTGGCAGCATCTTTCCTTCTTAGATTTATTTCTCTCTCTCTGTCTGTGTGGATGCGCACAGGAGACCAGAAGAGGGTGTCATGGATCTGGAATTATAGCAGTGGTGAGCCACCTGAAGTGGGGGCTGGCAACAGCAGTAAATACTTTTTCGTTTTCCTTTTTTGAGACCACTCTCTACATAGCTCAGGCTGTCCTGGAATTTACTGTGTAGACCAGGCTGGCTTCAAACTCACAGGCATACTCCTGCCTCTGCCTCCCAAATTCTAGGACTAGGTGTGTCACCACGCCTAGTGCCTAGTATAGTAAACACTGTTACCGAAGAGCAGTCTCTCCAGTTTCCCACTGAGCACCTTTTGTTCCACAGATACCCTTGGATTCCAAACACCACACCCAAGCTCTGGATTAGGTATTTCATTGTTCACGAGGAGGTGAAAAGACAGACTTCTAGGAGATGACGAAATGGCCGGGGAGATAACAGTAGGTAAGAACACCCACTCTGCAAGCACAGGCCCTGGGTTTGAATCCTCAGCCCCTACCTAAAAGCTATGCAGGGCAGAGAGTGTTCAGAACCCCAGTGCTGAGGAAAGACTATTGGGGCTTGCTGGCCAGTCAGCCTAGCTGATAAAACAAACAAACAAACAAACAGGCAGACAAACACACGAACACCACTCTAATTCCAAGTTCAGTGAGAAATCCTGTCTCAAGGTAGAGAGTTCTATCCAGGACAGTCAAAGGCTTTTTCTGTCTGCTGTGTGTACATACAGGTCACACATAAACACACACACACACACACACACACACACACACACACACACCACAAGTCTCATGTTCTTCCAACTGAGCTATCTGGGATTATGAAAATAAAATAAAATAAAATAAAATAAAATAAAATAAAATAAAATAAAATAAAATAAAATAAAATAA
This sequence comes from Uromys caudimaculatus, assembly GCA_028551405.1. Lineage (NCBI taxonomy): Eukaryota > Metazoa > Chordata > Mammalia > Rodentia > Muridae > Uromys > Uromys caudimaculatus. The sequence continues at coordinate 57,678,601 of CM052717.1, read as the reverse complement.
AATAAAATAAAATAAAATAAAATAAAATAAAATAAATGTAGTATATAGGGCACCCTGCTTACTTCCCAACAAAATGTAATTCACACCAGCTTCTACACTGTCCCTTCTTCCCTCCCTTCCTCCCTCCCCTCCCTCCCTCCCTTTCTCCTTCTTTTATCAATATTCGAGTTACAATAAAGTAATTGTAAAGAAATAGGTTCACAGTGTGTCTAAGATCAAGCCCAGAGGTGGCTACACATGCCTATAATCCCAACTTCTTGGGAGGCTGAGACAGGAGGCTCTGGAGTACAAAGCTAGCCCCAGTTACACGCTGAGACCCGGCCTTGAAATAAAGCCAAACAGGGCTAAGTGGAATTGCAGTTTAGCAGTAGAGGTTTGCCTGGTGTCTGTAAGGCCCGGGGCTCAAACGCCAGGAGAAAGAGGAGGAAGAAGAAAGAACTGCCCACGGTGTGCCCATTGCATGCACAACCCCCCCCCCCCCCAAGCAGTCCCAGAATCCTTCTCCCCCACCCTCAGCCCTACTCCCCACCCCCCATTTGCATGTGTACCTGGGCACTCACTCACAGACCCAGTGTGCAGAGCACACAGGAACAACAGGCTCAAGTTAGAAGTGATTTACTTCATTAGCTGGGATTACAAGTTTAACTCACAAACCAGAGGTCAACATTTCTCATTAACAAGGGGGCCGTGAATCGCTGCGGGCTGTGGTTCAAGAGGAGACCACTCTTATTACCAACTACACATTTCAATCTGTCTTTGATGTTCTCCTTCTCCCTCCTCTCTTTTATTTTTTGGCAGAGGAGCTGATTTTAATTGTGGCACTCCAACAAGGCTTGCTCTCCATCCCAGGGAGCAGCCTCTTGTCTGCTGAGTGAGAGGGAGAGAGCCAGGCTGCAGATTGGGTGCAGTCCATTGCTCTGGGCACATTTTAATGGCTCCCCGTTCCTACAAGGCTTGGATTGTTTTCCACGTGATTCTGGTTAATTTAGCTGCGGGAAAGGGCATCGGTTTTCCTTGTGAGCTTCTGATCCGTCTGCCTCGGCGAGGTGAAATACATTAAAACCAAGAAGGAGGCATCGTTGTAAGTTTCCAGATGCAAGGACCAGACCTGCACATTCTCCAAAACCCAGAACAGAGAAAGCAGTTCCACCCAGGTCATTGGGCTGTTAAAAAGCACTCTTTTGATAAATCAGCTCTGGTTGTTGACAAAATCCTCAAACTGTCTTCTCTGGCCTCCTTGCTTCAAAACCATTGCCAAGGGTTAAAAGAAGTAAGTCAAATGAAATAAGCATTCTATCCTTGGAATCTCAAAACACAATACCACAGAATCCACCCCCAAAAAGAACACCAGGAAAATATAGCAGCTGCTTCCCTCTCGCTCCCTTTCTTTCCTCTCCCTCCTCTTCTTCCTCCTCCTTCTCGTCCTCCTCCTTCTCTTCCTCCTCCTCCTTCTCTTCCTTCTCCTTTTCCTCTTCCTCTTCCTCCTTCTCCTCTTCTACCTTTTCCTCCTAATTTCTTTTTTTTCCCCCTAATTTCTTTTTTGAGATAAGGTCTCACAATATAGCCCTAGCTGTTGTAGAATTCACAATGTAGACCAGGCTAGCCTAGAACTCACATAGATTTGCCTGCTTCTGCTTCCCAGTGCTGGGACCAAAGGTGTGAACTACCACAGCTGGCTTCTTTCTCCTTCTCAAGATAGAGTCTCTTTAAGTAGCCCAGGATGCCCTTGAACCTGAGGCTTGTCTAGAATTCTCCATTCTCCTGCCTCTTGAGTGCTCAGATTATAGGAATGAGCAGCACTCTCCCCTCACCAAACACACACCCCACCCCCACCCAACTTGTGCTCTTTGTTTCTGAGGCTCAATGATTTTTTTTTTTTTTTTTTCGAGACAGGGTTTCTCTGTGTAGCCCTGGCTGTCCTGGAACTCACTCTGTAGACCAGGCTGGCCTCGAACTCAGAAATCCGCCTGCCTCTGCCTCCCAAGTGCTGGGATTAAAGGCGTGCGCCACCACCGCCCGGCTTCAATGATCTTTGTAACAGAACTAGGGCTTCAAATAGAGTCATCAGAGATGATGTTAGTATCTACTAATTTAAAAGCACAGAAAATATTAAAAACTATTAAATTGTTATTCTGGTCTAGTAAGGTCACATACAAATCACTTAAGCTTACAGCATGCCTTAGTTACTTCAGGAAGACCCATAGATGACAGAGATGGGTATCTACTGTCCAGTGGGGGAAGCTACCAGATTGCCTCTATGGGAGAGAGGAGAGTCAGCTTCTAGAATCTGGACTAGTCCACTGTGCTGCACCAAGCATGGTCCAAGACAGGCCACAGAGCTAGGGTGCATCACTGTCCCACCTGGTTTCTGGGGCTTCCATCCTTTGTAGAAAGGGAGCTGTTTCTGTTCTCTTTGTTAACACTCAGGGAAAGGCTTCAGTTTGTTAAAGAATAATATTTGTTACTACTAGAGGGGCACAGGGCTGCAGAGGTGGCTCAGAGGTTAAGAGCAAGTAGTGCTGTTGCAGAGAAACTGAGTTCAGTTCACAGCACCCACGAGAGGCTACTCACAGCTGTCTGTAACTCCAGCTCCAGGAGATCCAAGTCGGTGTGTGTGTGTGTGTGTGTGTGTGTGTGTGTGTGTGTGTGTGTGTGTGTCTGCAGGCACCAGGTACTCCTGTGGTGCACACATTTCCATGCAGACAAAACACTCATAAACATGCAAAGCATCCACTTCGATATGTTAATAAGCACCTTAGTTAGCTGTTTGTCCTGGATTTGAGACCTGCCTGACCCATAAAAAAAAAAAAATCTTCAAGAATGCGGAAGAGCCATTCTGAGCCAGTCTGTGGCTCAGAACCAGAAATCCACAGGAGCTGTTACCAGAGGGACTGCAGCCATAGATGCTGGAGGTCACATGGCACTGTACCATAACATTCCCCAGCCAGGGCAGGAAGTCGCCTTACTGGAGTTACTGGGGTATCTCAGTCATATGCTGGAGGAGGGGCATCTCCTCTGGCAACCTTTGAGTTGCCTCAGGGGGCTACATCAACACTGAGACATTCTAGAAAGGTTATTACCGCTGTCTAATTTCAAACAGGCTTCACAATGGAGGCCTGTCTTTGTGTGGGATTAATTTTCAAACCCCAGGATTTGATGTCGGTGGGAAAGCGGCAGCATGGGACTCCCTCTACAGCCTTCTCCCCCTTCCGGCCAGCGCCAGGGGCTCCGTGGGAGATGAAAACCCTGACAAGCCCTTCAGTCAAGCTGAAAGCAGGCAGTGGTCCAGTAACACCCACAACCCCCCAGGGCATCCCGTGACCCTTCCGAAAAGTCACGTTCACTTTGCTCTTGAGAAAGGAAAAATATCGCCGGAGGCATTTTATTTTAAACCATGTGAAATAAGGAAACGTGAAGATGCGAGAATGAAGTGGAAAAAAAAAAGTTCGAATTCATTTCCGTTCTTGCAACGGCTTAGAAACCAAACTGGTTCATTTTGAAGGCGTGTAAAAAGAGAATCTGATCCATTCACCAGCAGGCAGAGACTACGAAATGCTTAAGGTAAAATATGTAAATATGGGAAATTATCTCTTGAAAACCATCTCCTTTTGTGCTTGGAAGAATTTTTTTTTTTTGAAGCATCTTTATTTCTATTCTGAATTAATATACCGTTGAACAGAAAAGTTGCTATTTTAGGCAAAAATGACAGAAACCAAGGAGCTGGGAAAATTGAGGCATTCTAAAATGAAGTCTATGGGTAGGGAGGATTTCTATCGTCTTATGCACCTGGGTGGCATTTTTAGTAATAATTTAAAGAACATTATTAAGATGATAAATTACAGAATCCACGTTGAGAAAGCGTTCTTTGTATGAAAACTTGACCCAAGACTTCCGGTCTCCACTGTGATTTCTTTTGGAAACGGGGCTCTCTCTTCTCCATTTGCCCCACCCCCACCCCTCCATCTTTACTGGTAGATCCGGGACTCTCAGGAGTGTGTTTACACACGCCTCACAAATAATTGGCTACAGGTAACATCATTTTTCTATCTATTTTCAGTTTTAGTATTTTTTTTAATATGATTAAATGATTAATATTATTAATTTTTAATATGAAGGTGGGCCTGAGGATACGACTCAGTAAAGTGCTTGCCACACAAACATAAGGACCTGGATTTGATCTCCAAATAAAAAATGCTAGGCATGGCAGCTTGTGCTTGTAATATAGTTGACGGGGAGTTGAGACAGGCAGATTCCTGGAGCTCCTTGGCCAACCACTTAGCTTAATCAGTGAGTGCCAAGCCAGTGAGAGACCCTGTCTCAAAAATAAAAATAAGGTGGATGTCTCCTCTCCTGAGGATTGACACGTGAGGTTGTCTTCTGGCCTTCACGCGCACATGCGTGTGCGCACACACACACACACACACACACACACACTAAGATGCCAGATATCACGTTGTCTTTGTTAGGGTTTCATTGCTGTGAAGAGACATTATAACCACAATAACTCCTTTTTTTCCCCCAAAGATTTTATTTCATGTATACGAGTACACTGTAGCTACCTTCAGACAGACCAGAAGAGGGCGTCAGATCCCATTACAGATGGTTGTGAGCCACCATGTGGATGCTTGGAATTGAACTCAGGCCCTCTGAAAGAGCAGTCAGTGCTCTTAACCGCTGAGCCATCTCTCCAGCCCAACCACACAACTCTTTTTTTTTTTGGTTTTGCTTTGTTTTTTTCGAGACAGGGTTTCTCTGTGTAGCCCTGGCTGTCCTGGAACTCACTCTGTAGACCAGGCTGGCCTCGAACTTAGAAATCCGCCTGCCTCTGCTTCCCAAGTGCTGGGATTAAAGGTGTGCGCCACCACTGCCCAGCTCACAACAACTCTTATAAAAGAAAACATTTAATTGGGGGCTGGCTTACAGTTTCAGAGGTTCAGTCCATTATCATCATGGCAGGAAGCATGGCAGGATGCAGGCAGACATGGGGCTGAGAGTTCTACATCTTGATCCAAACACAACCAGGAGACTCTCTGCAGGCAGCTAGGAGGAGGGTCTCACCTGCACTGTGGGTGGAGCCTGAGCATATTTGCCCGCCCCCACAGTGACACACTTCCTCTGACATGGCTACACCTCCTAATAATGCCATTTCCCATGGAGCAAGTATATTCAGACCACCACAGACAGTGAAGCAAGCCTGTCATCCCAATGTTCGGGAGGCAGAGGCAGGAGGACTGCATGTTTGATGACAATATGAGCTATATAGTGAAGCTCAATAGAAACAAATGTAGTAAATAAATGTCTCTAATCATTCACTGGGTTGGATTTAAATATTTTTACAGTTTGACGGTGGAATGTCCCCCGTGGTCTCATATATCTGAACACTTGGTGCCCAAGACCTAACCGGCTAAGCTTCCAAGCCAGGTTCTGAGATATTCAACTCCCAGGGAGACACTGCATGGCCTGGAGCCTGAATTGTCCAAACAACAGTGAGTAAAGGTGATTCAAGTTAAAATGTTAAAATGCTATTCTCAGATCTACAGATCTCGGAGACTTTCTGAGAGACCGAGCCAGAAGGGGGGGGGATAGGGAGGAGAGAGAGAGGGAGAGAGAGGAAGAAGGCATTCTTAGAATGCCTTCCAGATCCACCCAGTCTTCTGCTTGCATTCCTTATCTCTGTGGTTTTAAAATAAGTTCAAATCTCATATCACCCCAACCGGACTATCAGGGTGTAAGAAAATTAAAGCACACAGGTACACATACTGTATTGTGGTGAATACGCTTAGCCCACAGGAAGTGACACTATTAGGAGATGTGGCCTTCCTAGAGTGGGTGTGGCCTTGTCGGAAGAAGTGCATCGTTGTGGGGGATGGGCTTGGAGAGACTCTCCTCCTGGCTGCCTGTGGAAGACAATCTTCTGTTTGCCTTTGGAACAAGATGTAGAATTCTCAGCTCCTTCTCCAGCCCCATGCCTGCCTGGACGCTGCCAAGCTTCCCGCCATGATGATAATGGACTGAACCTCTGAACCTGTAAGCCAGCCCCAATTACATGATGTCCTTTATAAGAGTCGCCTCGGTGTGGTGTCTCTTCACAGCAATGGAGACCCTAACTAAGACAACTGTCCTCACTGTTTTTTTGTTTTGTTTTTGTTAACTTGATGAAAGAGAACATTTGGGGAGAGGAACTTCAACTGAGAAAACGCCTCCTTCAAATTGCCTGTAGGTAAGTGTGGGAACAGTCTCTTGATTAATGATTGACATGGAGGGTCCAGCTCACTGGGTTGGTGACACCCCTGGGTTAGTAGTCTTGGATGGTATAAGAAATTAAGCTGAGCCAGCTTAGGGGGGGCGAGTTAGTAAGCAGTGTTCCCCAGTGGCCTCTGGTTCAGTTCCTTCCGGTTTGGGGTTTCTGCCTTGAGTTCTTGCCCTGACTTCCCTCAGTGATAGATTATAAAATACATGCTGAAATAAACCCTTTCTTTCTCAAGTTGCTTTTGGTTATGGTGTATGCCACCATTAACCAAAATTAACACACACACAGACACACATGCAGACACACACACAGACACACACACAGACAGACATACACAGGCACACAGACACACACACAGACACACACAGACACACACAGACAGACATACACAGACACACAGACACACACACAGACAGACATACACAGGCACACAGACACACACACAGACAGACATACACAGACACACACACAGACAGACATACACAGGCACACAGACACACACACACACAGACACACACAGACAGACATACACAGACACACACAGACACACACCCACACAGACAGACACACACAGGCACACACACACACATAGACACACACACAGACACACACAGACAGACATACACAGGCATACACACACACAGACAGACATATACAGGCACAGACACACACAGACACAGACACACAGACACACACAGACAGACACACACAGGCACACCCACACAGACACACACCCACATAGACACACACACACAGGCACACACAGACACACAGACATACACACACACATAGACACACACAGACACACACAGGCACACACACAGACACACAGACATACACACACACACACAGACACACACAGGCACACACAGACACACACACACAGGCACACACACACAGACACACACACACAGACACACACAGACACACAAAGGCACACACACACAGACACACACACAGACAGACACACAGACATACACACACAGACAGACACACAGACACACACAGACACACACACACACAGACACACACACACAGGCATGCAGAAGGACTGTCTTGTTACTTGCTGTGCTGGCAGAAAGCAGGCCCATGTGCACCTGGCCAAGGCCAGGCAGGAGAAGGTCAGGAGGCAGAGAACCTCAGTCAGATCGGCAGAAGTTGCAAGGATGAAGTATTGTTGTTGATGGTCTTGTTCGCCTTAGATTTGGGGTGTGTAAGTTTATATTTGTTAAGTGGTACAGTAAAGATGGTTTAGCTGATTGCTGGTTTGAGGGCACCTCCTTAAATACTGCCCCCAGCAAGTGCTTCTCTCCCCCGCCGGGGGCCTGGCCTTGCTGTCCAGATGTGTGCAAGGGGCCAGCAGAATCAGGGGGATCCACTACCCAGTCCATCAGAGAAGAGGCAAACTCTTTAACGACCCTTCGAAGGCCACGGTCATTGTTCCTTCCTCAAACTTCGTCCTTTCATCTGTGGATTTCTGAAATCATTAACAGTAAATTTCCAGCTTAGGAAACCCAGGGGAGAGCTGGGCGTGGTGGCACATGCCTGTGACCTCACCACTCACAGAGACCAAGGCACAAGAATGGCGGGTGGAAGGCAATGTTGCCAGATTCAAAAAAGAAGGAAAGAAAAAACAAACAGACAAATCAGCCACTGGATTAAATGAGAACTTTTCTTGCTCAACAAACAAAAGGCAAATGATTCCGTTTAATCACAGTCAGAATCACATTTGTATTATGAAATAGTTAGCTGCTCTGCTAAGATCTTAACCGAGCTGGAGGAGCGGGGCATGGTGGCATAGGCCTGCAACCTCAGCACCTGGGAGGTCAGGAGTTCAAGGTCTTCATCTTGGTTAAGTAGCAAGTGTGAAAGCGAAAGGGGATTCAGGGAGATGTGTATTACCATCATCACCGTGGCTTCGAAGGCCCCACGCACGGCGCTGAGGGCTTTCTTGGGCACTTTATTCTGCACCACTCCCAGCAACCCTGGTGCGAAACCCAAGGCTGCAAAAGTTACACAAGCCAGCCACAGGGGGAGGATGGAAGGTGATGTTAGCTTGTGCCCCAACACCAAGGAACCTTGGAGTAATTTGCTTTCACTTTTTCTCTGGATGGGGATGCAGGGTCCTGAGGCTTTGATCCAGATCCTCACAGTGAACCTGCAGCTGGTAGTTCCTGCTGCGGTAGGTTGTCTGTTGGTGTGAAGGGGCAGACTTGCTCCCCTGGAGGCTTTCAGCAAATGCCTGCACAAATCGAGGGATGGCTTCTTCTGGACCGTGCCTCCGAGGGCTCAGCATCAGGGGCACTGGATGACTGATTCATTGGCTAGTTTTTATTTTTGAGTGTGTGAGTGTGTATATGTGAATATGTGTGTGTGTGGGTATATGTGTGTGTGAGTGTGAATGTGTTTGAGTATGTGTGTGTGAGTGTTGTGTGTGTGTGTGTGTGTGTGTGAGTGTATGTGTGTGTGTGTTCCAGTGCATGTATGTGCGGGTGTGGTGTGTGTGTGTGTGTGTGTGTGTGTGTGTGTGTGTTTATTCTGGTGCATGTGCATGCCTGAGGAAGCCAAAAGAGGGCACCAGATCTCAGATCTTCTGGAGTTGGACTTACAGATGGTTGTAAGTCACCTGACTTGGGGGGCTGCATCCCAATCTCTGGGTCCTTTGGAAGTACAGAAAGTGATGGCTCCTAATCCCTGCACCATCTCTCCAGCCTCCAAACTATTTCTTTCAAAAATACTTAAGCTATGTACCAAGCCCACATGACTCTCACCCTTCAAACGTTCCCCCTGCCTGCCCCTCAGTGCTGCTTTGGGGTTTGACTGTGTGGGTGGTAAGAACAGGTCTTATGCAATCTTCAATCCACCGGCTCGAAACATTTGAGATTTAGCTCTTGGCGCTGTGCTGCATCGCCAACCTGCAGAACCTACTGTGTATTTTGACTTTGAACTCTGACCATCACCTCTGCTTCTTCCCCTCTCCAGTCCCTGGCAGCCCCCATTCTACCTCTGTGCCCAAGAAGATTCTGTGTATGAGATCGTGCAGTACGGGCTCTCTGCTCATAAAGCCAATAGCATTCCACTCTGCATGGGAACACCTCTCCCAAACTCATACGTCCCAATGCTTCTGGACTGTTGTGACTAATTCTGCAATGAACAGAGGACATAGATAGCTCTTTGAGATTCTAATTTAGCCTGGCGGTGGTGGCGCACGCCTTTAATCCCAGCACTTGGGAGGCAGAGGCAGGCGGATTTCTGAGTTCGAGGCCAGCCTGGTCTACAGAGTGAGTTCCAGGACAGCCAGGGCTACACAGAGAAACCCTGTCTCGAAAAACCCAAAAAGAAAAAAAGAAAGGAGATTCTAATTTAAATTTCTTTAGATATGTGCCCAGATGTGTCACTGCCAGATGACATGGGTTTTTTTGTTCGTTTTTGTTTTCTGGAACCTTATAATACCTGTATCAACTTACATTCCCACTAGCAGTACCCCCGTAGTCCCACCTCTCTTCGTCTCCATTCTATTAACTTCTTTTATTTATTTATGTGATTGTGTGACTGTATGAATGTTTGCCAAATGTGTGCAGTGCCTCCAGAGGCTAGAACAAGGCACTGGATCCCTCTGAGCTGGAATCAGGGGTGTTTGTGAGCCACCTAATGTGGGCCCTGAGAATCAGTCTTCCCAGATCTCTGGACGAGCAGCAAGCACCCTTAACCACTGAGCTATCTTTCCAGCCCCTACCTTCATTTTTAGTAATTGTCAACTGAAATGTCTGAGGTCATATCTCATTGTGGCTTAGATAAGCATTTCTCTGGGGGTTAGTGATGGAGGAGTGCATGCACGGGGCGGGGGATGCTGGGGGGGCACCTCCACTTGCATCTGCTGGCCATTTGCATGTTATGTGTTCTGGTTTTAATTAGTGTGTTCCTGCACGTGTGTGCCACAGCACACATGAGGTCAGAGGACAACTTGCTGGAGTTGGTTCTCTCCTTCTACCCTGTGGGTCTCAGATTGGCAGGCTTAGCCTCAGACACTTTTACTTGATGGCCCATCTCCCCAATTCCTCTTCCCTCACCAAACCATATGACTTCTATGCCAAAGGCACATGAGACTGAAAACTACCCTCTTCCCATTGTGGGTGGGTGCAGCAGCTTTGGGCCATGTGGCCCTCACAGGTTCTTTCAGAGAGAGGACAGATAATCCATCATCCGTGAAGCCTTCCCAGTGTTTCCATGGGATCTGGGGACTGTGGATGTTGGAGCTGGCCATGGTGGGACTGGCATTACCAGGATCTCCTGGAAGGGTGACCACTCCAGCACACCCCACCTCAGGCTCCCATCAGATATAACTTCCACGCCCAGCTGTGCAGCTGTGCATGGGCTAGTCTCAGCCTTGGCATTAACCTAGTACATTAGACACCTTGGGGATCCACTAACAGAAGGCCCTATCAGTTGTCACTGTATGCAAGTGAAGTCACCATGTCCTTTAACCTAGTCACACTGAGAACACCTCATCCCCAACCTGGAGTTGTGGGTATTTTGTTTGTTTTTAAGAAAGGGTGTTTATGTAGCCCTGGCTGTCCAGGAACTCTCTGTATAGACCAGGCTAACCTTGAACTCATAGAAATTCACCTGTTTGACCTCCCGAGTGCTGTACCACCACCGCTCGCTGTGATGGTTAATCTTGTCTGTCAGGTTCATGCAATTTAGAACCAATTAGGAGATCCAAGCCTGGGTGCCTCTCCAGAGAGGTTCGCCTCAAAAGTGGGAAACGCCATATCATGGGCTGGAGTCCAGGGCACCAGGATTCATCTCCCTTTGTCTCCTGAATGGATGTAATGTGACCTCATGCTCCTGCCGCCATGGGTTCCCCACAAGATGAACCAACAGTAACCTCAAACTGAGACCAAACAAACCCCTTCCCCCATATGTTTATTGATTGTTTGGGAATGGCACATCATGTGCCCTAATCACACTTTCTTCTCAGTCATCCCAGGTCCAACCCTCACCCTTGTGACCTCCCCTGCCTCCCCCCAAAAGAATAAAAATGGAAGAAACAAACAAGTACAATTTGTGTTGTGTGTATACTCACTGAAGGGTGGTCAAACTCCCAGTGGTCAGCCCCTTAAAGAAAACAGCCCTTCCGCATCTGCATCCCCACTAGAAACCATCAATCGTGGAGAGCTACAGTTTGGCATCTTATCCCAACTTTTAAAAAAGATTTATTTATTTATTTAATGTATAGGAGTGCTCTATCTGCATGTACATCTGTGTGCCAGAAGAGGGCGTCAGATCCCATTACCGATGGTTGTGAGCCACCATGTGGTTGCTGGGAATTGAACTTCAGGACCTTTAGGGGTGCAGCCAGTGCTCTTAACCACTGAGCCATCCCTCCAGCCCCCTCCTATCACAGTTTTTAAGAGTTCTCTTCAATGGTTTTCTGGCTAGGATGTTAACTTTTGAGGGTTGAGGGTGAGCATTGTCATAGAAGTCTATGTCCCTCTTTCTCAACTGTGAGTCTGCAGTCATAGATGCCACTGTAAAAGTAGTTTCCTTATTCAAGCAGTGGGAGCACAGAACATGGACTTGCACATGGTTTCTGCCCTACAGCATGGACCACAAACATCTGCATTGTCTTGGGCATCAGTGCCTGGCACAGACCCCAGTGTGGTTTCAGTATAGATCACAGGCATCAACACAGCCCTCTGCCGTAGCATGAGCCACAGACACCTTCAAAGTCCTAGGCAGCAGCAAGACCCATGGACATAAACATGGTTTCCTGACAGCACAGACCATGGACATCCACACAGCCCTGGGTGACAATAGGGGCCACAGAATTGACATAGTCCCCAGCTGCAGCAGGACCATGGACCCAGATGCTGCCCTCATTGGGACATCAGCACAGCCCCTAGCTGCAGCAGACCACGAATCCTTTCTTTTTTAAGTTGCTTTTGCCAGGTTTGTGTCACAGGAACCAGAAGAGTGACTAATACAGGGCTTTGGGAAGAGTCAGGTTTGGACTCCCATCATCCTGCCTGCCACGAGCCTGGTTCTGAGCTTCCGAGCCAGGCTGCTTCAGAAGTGCAGACTTGTACAGACCAGGTCAGGGTCAGCCACCACAGTTATTCACCCTCTCCCCGTGGTCCTCAGCCCTTTGGATCCCAGAGGATGATGGGTAATAGACCCGCATGCCCAGCATCCTCCCTGAGTATGACATCGCTAGCTGAAGCCTCAGGAGCTTTAGTGGACTGAGGGTCCTGAAGGTCAACAGATGTGATTTGGGGCAAATTTTAATAACTTCCATGTAACATTCAATTTGATACTGGGAAATTCTAGTGACCTGATTCCTTCCTTTGAATTCCAGCCTTCTAAGACCGCCTATCTCTAGAGGTGATGTGCTGGTGGTATCTGAATTCATTACTTCCTGATTAATTATGCTGCCTCTGTGTGAGGGAAACAGGGGCTTCAATCAGCTTCGGTCACTATCCCTGGCCCTATTGCCTCAACAGGCTGGCCACTATCAGAGAACCTGGAGCCAGGAGACTGGAAAGGCTGCTATATGCTACCAACAGGCAGAAGATCCGAGGGTTGGGACATTGTCTAGCCATGCAATGGGGCATCTGGGGAGTGGAGGGAGGTCCAATGAGTCCAGAAATGGAGGGTGGAGATTTCTTTTTGTTTGTGTTTGTTTCTTTGAGATGGTTTCTCTATGTAGCCCTAGCTGTCTTGAAACTATGTAGATCAGGTTGACCTTGAACTCACAGAAATAGATCCTTCCCCCTTTGCCTCCCAATCAATGAGGTTAAAGGTGTGCTCCAATGCACTCAGCTTTGTTTACTTTTGAGACTAGTTTTCGCTCTATAGTCCAGACTGGCCTCAAACTCCTGACCTTTCTATCTCTGTCTCTAGATTATAGACTCACAGGTGGGCATCACCATGCCTCACTAACCTATGAGGGTCTTGGAGTACTCTGAATCTAGGTGCTGCCCCCTCAGCAAGAGACTCTGGACCTCAGCAGATGCTGCTTAGAGCAAGTGCATCCCTTGGGACACATGATTATTTTATCAAGTACGAAGGATTACTCTCCAGGTATACAGGCCTACACAAGAGGCCCTTATGGGCAAGTAATGGAATCTCCATGGTGTGGGGGAAGAGAGAACAGGTAGCTGCGAGCACCCAGGCATGGTGAGAGCCATTGGCCCTTGGCTGTGGACACCTAGGCATGGTGAGCACCATAACTCCTCGGCTTTGTTAGTTCCTCCAGGGCTCCTGTCCTGTGTATTCTGCCTTTGACAGCTGTCACACTAGCAGAGCTGAAGAGTGACATCTTATTTCAAAGAAGATAAAGCACGATCATTGTCCATTGTCATCCTTGGCATGGGATTTGGAGCGCAGATCTGTAACCCCTGCACTTGGAAGGCTGGGGATGGAGAATCTAGAGTTCAAGGTCAGCCTGGGTTACACAGCAAGACCTGGTCAAAAACAAACAAACAAACAAACAAACAAACAAAAGCTTCAAGTGATGGTATACAGTTCAGTGGCTGAGCACTTGCCTAGCATGTGTAAGGCCCTGCCCTGGACTCTATTTCTGGTGACAGACAGACAGATAGACAGATATCACCCCTCTGTCCACCATTTGTGTGTGCACATCACATATACAAGGACAAGAGATGGCACAGGCCATCTGCACTGCTCCCATGAGCCTGCACCTCAGCAGGTCTATTGTTCTACTCACCAGACTGTGATTCTGCTAAGAAAAAGTCCAGGTCTAGGCTGCTCCGAAAACCACCAGAAATCTTTGGTCTATGATAAGTTCTGGGACTTGAACACCCTGACTTTGGTCCATGGTAAAGGTCAGGCACCCTAGCTAGGGTAGGGCTGGGGCACCTGAGCCTCCACCTGTACCTGTCTCTACTGCAGTACAACAGGTGAGGGCCTACAGACATGGCTGGGTTTCCTGCAGAGAGATGGAAGGAACAGGAACTGAGGGAGAGACTGGCTACATCACTCCAAGGTAAAGTGGGACTGTCCCTGTCATAGTGTGGGTGTTTAAGCAACTCCCAGAGGCTTCTGTGCTAAAGAACTGGTCCTCAGAATGGTGCTACTGAGAGGCTATGGAGCCTCTAAGAGGTAGGACCTTGTGGGAAGCCAGGGAATGTCCATTGGAAGGAGCGGTATGAGCCAGGCATGGTGACACACACCTTCAACTCCAGCCCTCCAGAAGGAGAAGCAGGCAGGTGTCTGTGAGTTTGGGGCCAGCCTAGTCAATGTCACAAACTTTAGGCCAGCCAAGGCTATATAGTGAGACCTTGTCGGAAAAAGAAAAGCAACCTTTGCTACATATAAGTCAACTTATCTAAGTATTCTGCTACAGTCACAGAAAGCTGACTAATACAGGCCTCTGTGAAATCTCCATGTCCAGTAGCTGGACATACAAGTTCAAGTTTGCATGTTTATAAAGAAATTAATTTAGAAAGTTGAAAAGCTACAGAGGACACTTATGACGTGAGCTCTTCTGAACTTCTGGATGGCTTGGACTTCTGGGTGTCTAGACACATGCTCAGATGAGGACCCTCTCTCCTCAGCTAGGCTCACGTGGGAAACGGTATGGAGTCCACTTGGGGGCATTTTTCTCTTCGGGGTAAGTGGAGAGCCCCTTTGCTGCAGAGCCTCTGAGAAGGATAAGAACAGATAGGAGAGCAAGCATTGCCAGGAGATGAAGGGACTTCTCTAAATAGGAAAAGAGCCAGCTGCTAGGGACAGAAGGGCAGGTCCCCAAATTTGTATGTTGGCACTCCACACACGTGTGTTGGTGACAGAGAGTTGGAGACAGGGCCTTCGGGAGGCAATTAGATTTGGATGAGGTAGGGTGGATGCAGCCCCCATGATGGGATTAGTGCCCTCATAAGAAAAGATGTCAGGATTCAAATTCTCTTCCCAGTGAAGATATAACAAGTCAAAACCTTACTAGAACCTGAGCATATTGGTACATTCACCTCAGATCTCTGGATTCTAGAGTTATACATTTCTGTTGTTTAGGCCACTCAGTCTGTGGAATTTTCTGGTAGCCCAGGCATACACAACTGAATGCTCTTTCTCCCCATCCAATATCGAAGCCATACTGCTGGCCCCAAGTACCAGGAGAGTATCATATAACAGATAGCTTACGTAACCATGGGTTCCCAATGGGTATGTGAACTTCTAGAAACATCTAGGGAGATGGCAGGACCCTAACCTCCAAAATATCGCCTGCAAAGACCAAGTGGTCCTCTCCTGCTCTTCAGGGTTTCTTCCTATCACCTACCTGCAGACAACATGTTGGGTAAAGTCCCCAGAGATGGGGAGAGAAAGGGGTGGAGCCAGTAACTGATGCCCCTGGTCTCCTTCTTGTTCTCCAGATCTACCTCCAAACCAAGGGGCCCCTGATTATAGAAGGTCCTCTGGAAACCACCTTCTCAGCTGTCCAGTAAACTGGGATCACTGGGTCAAGAGACCATAGATGTGGTGTCTACAGATCAGCTCTTCAGTGGGTCAGCTGGGGTCTGGGCAAGCTGCCTGGCCTCTGAGCCTTGATTTCTACTCCTGAAGTGTATCAACACCTCCCCCACTGGGTTACTTCAGGGACTGATCAGATAACAAACAACAGGTCCTCACAAAACCAGACACTTTTGTTCCCTTGCTTTGACCTCCTGTATCAGTTGGCTAGCTCTTAATTTTGTATCCTTTTCCCGTGCATTGATGAAAACTTTTCCCACTCTTTTTTTTTAAAGTTGAAACAGCATTTTGAAAAGAATGTGGGTCTTAGGTGAGGGAGGAAGAAGAATCAAATCACACAGCTGTTTGATCAGGTCTTAGGTCAGAGGGAGAAAACAAACACATGGAGTTGTTTCAGGTTCAATGCAAGTTCTCACAGATATAGCCTGCTTCAGAGCTTCATCCTTGCCTGACAAGTGAGGAAATGAGTCCTGCCTTATGATGCTGAGAACAAAGTGCAATGATGTTAAGTACTTTTCTTCCTTTGCCCCTGGAATCTAGGCCCTCAGTCATGGTTGGCAAGTGCTCTACCACTGAGCCACACCCCCAGCCCCTCACTGGGGGATTCTAGGCAGGCGTTCTACCACTGAGCCACACCCCAGCCCCTCACTGGGGGATTCTAGGCAGGGGCTCTACCACTGAGCCACACCCGAAGCCCCTCACTAGGGGATTCTAGGCAGGGGCTCTACCACTGAGCTATGTCTCCAATCCCTCACTGGGGGATTCTAGGCAGGTGCTCTACCACTGAGCCACACCCCAGCCCCTCACTGGGGGATTCTAGGCAGGGGCTCTACCACTGAGCCACACCCGAAGCCCCTCACTAGGGGATTCTAGGCAGGGGCTCTACCACTGAGCTATGTCTCCAATCCCTCACTGGGGGATTCTAGGCAGGTGCTCTACCACTGAGTCACACCCCCAGCTGTCCCGACCCTCGACCAGCAAGGATGACTCAACACTCGGAGATCTTCGCAAAGCAGTTTATTCAGGCCTTGTTCAGGATCCTTCTTTTTTTCTTTTTCTTTTTTTCTTCTCTGTACTACCGGTCCCTAGCTTATAAGCTTCACTCATCACCAATCACACAATGCTACGTGGCAGGCAGGCATAGGTTGCCAAGAGGCAACCAGCAACCCATAATAGTTGTTTACGGCAGGAACACAGGAAACAGGCGCCATCTTTAAGGCGCAGCCGTTACCGCTCACCACACCCAGCCCCTCACTGGGGGATTCTAGGCAGGGACTCTACCACTGAGCCTCGCCCCTGGGGATTCTAGGCAGGGGCTCTACCACTGAGCCACGCCCTCAGCCCCTCACTGGGGGATTCTAGGCAGGAGCGCTACCACTGAGCCACGCCCCCAGCCCCTCACTGGGGGATTCTAGGCAGGGGCTCTACCACTGAGCCACGCCCCAGCTCCTCACTGGGGGATTCTAGGCAGGGGCTCTACCACTGAGCTATGCCCCCAAGCTCCTCACTGGGGGATTCTAGGAAGCACTCTTTTTTTTTTCTTTTAAAGATTTATTTATTTATTTTATATATTTGAGTACACCGTCACTGTCACTGTCTTCAGACACACCAGAAGAGGGCATCGGATCCCTTTACGGATGGTTGTGAGCCACCATGTGGTTGCTGAGAATTGAACTCAGGACCTCTAGGAAGAGCAGTCAGTGCTCTTAACCGCTGAGCCATCTCTCCAGCCCTCTAGGAAGCACTCTTATTATTGAACATGCAGCTCTTTTTTATACTTGTTTCTAACTGCATGTATATATATATGTATAATTTTTAGCATGCATATAATGAATTTTGGTCATTCACATCCTTTCAGTATCTCTTTCATCTCTCTTCTCTCACTAAAGGCTCTCTCCTTCCCAACAAGCTCCTTCCTACTCGGATACTGTGAGCATGTGTGAATGCATGTGTATGTGTGAGACTGCATGTGTGAACACGTGTGTGAATACATGTGAGGGCATGTGTGAGTATATGTGTGTGCAAGTGGGTTTGTGACTGCGTATATGTGTGTGAGTATGTGCAAGTGTTTAAATGGTGTGTGCAAGTGTGCGAGCATTGTGTGTATGTGTGTGTGAGCGTGTGCATGTGAGTATGTGTTAAGACTCTGTGTATGTGCATGCAGGCATGTGTATGTGTGAGTGTATATGTTCATGCTCAACAGAAGGTATGTGCAAGTGTGTGTACAACTGTGTATGTCAGAGTTGTTTTCATGAGCAGTGAGTGAGGTTAGCATTGGTAACTTATCAGTTATCAGAAGAAAATGACACCCAGATTCCATCCCGCACCTCCAGCCAGTCCTCACCTCTACTTTTAAGATACCCAGACTGAGGTGTTTTATTTTATCAACCTGAGGAGACTTTTGCTGAAATCTCTACTTTCCCCTTTCTTTACTTAAATAGATCAGACAGAGGTTATTCCAAAGTCTGTCCTGTGTTTGCTAACTCCATCGGTTGGATTCTTGTGGGTCTATTTCTTTTGCCTGTTTCTGCTTTTGTTTTTATGCTCATTTGGATTTGCCTCCTAGTATGTTTAGTAAATGCTGTGTTTACACGAAGAATCACAGCATCAATGTGATGATGTAAAATAACTTTTGTCCCAGATTTTCTCCTGGTTTTGTCAGCTAGACCATCTTAGTCTGGTTTACATCTAAACTGTATCTTCGTGAAAGCTGGCGTTTGTTATGGGTTAAATCTAAAACTCTCCTCATGAGTTCATGTCTTCTTACTCAATCCAGATGGTAGACTTGTCTTTACAGCTGTGCAGTCTTAGGAGATGGGGCCTGGCTGGTGGAAGTAGGACACTAAGGGGGGCCTTCGAAGGTCACAGCCTGGCTCAGTCTCTGCTCCCATGCTTTCTGCCTGCTCTGCCACAATGTGAACAGCTGCCTTGTACTCCATCACCATGGACAGATCCGCTCTGTTGCTATGCCTTCTTCATCACATGGATCTGAACCCTCTGAGACTGTGAGCCAAAATAAGTCCTTCATCCCTTAAGCTGTTTCTGTCACATGTTTTGATCACAGCAACCCCAAAGTGGCTAGCACAGTGGCTGGTTGGCTTTACACTTACTATGAGTACGTCTCTTCAGAGACTCTATCCAAGAGCCCAGGATATTATCAGGGTCATTCTGAAGCCATTGAAGCTTTTCTCAGCTTCTTAGTCATTCCTAGGATCAAAACCTGGGAGGGCAAGAAGACAGCTAAATGTAAGGCTCGTTTTTCTCCATTCTTTTCTCCTCTCCAGGAATTTCTCCAGGCCCTCAAGTCCTTACTGTCTGGGCAGTTCTCTGGTATTTTAGAACAGATTTTTAAAATTATCTAGCTGTCCTCGAAACTCAAGGTGGGAGGTTTTGTTTGATCCAGGCTGGTGTTCCAGAGCCAAGAGATTACCCACACATTCCTTCAGTGTAATTCTTCACCTATAATGATGGTTAGTGTACAAATTAAAGCTTAGAATATTGGCTTTGGAGTAATAAATTCCATCTGGGTAGGTCAAAAAGACTATAAGTTGTTTATGCTGGTTGGAAAAGGTACAAAATTAAAGTTTTCTGTTCAAGTAAATTATTCTAATTAAATTAGCATAAGGAACTTTTGAGCAGGCTTTGGAAACACACTACGTCACAGACAGCTTTCCAGTACTTTTTCCCATAGTAAAATATATCTCTGGTTTATAACAACAGGAATGACGGGGTCTCCCAACTCTCTGCCATGCTCTGAACCACCTTGCAGGATACTTGCCAGGCTCCTAAGAGGGTAAAGTATTTGAGTGAGCCACAGAGCCTTGGAAAATCCATCAACAAGCACAGAGCAACCAACATTAAAAATTTCTATTTTATTTGTTGTTATGCTTTGATTTAGAAATGCCCTCCATAGGCTCATGCGTTTAATGCTTGCTTCCCTGCTAGTTGTACTATACTGGAAATTTCTGGAAACTTTAAGAGGTAGAACCTAGGTGGAGAAAGTGGGTCCCCAGGGATATATCTGTGAAGCTTGCTCTATTGCTCGCCCTTCCTCCTTCTTTCCTTCCTTCCTTCCTTTCTTCCTTCCTTGAAATGGGTTTCACTATGCCAACTATGTCACTGGTCTAGAATTCTCTATGTAGCCCAAGTTAGCCTTGAACTCACAGAGATCTGCCTGCCTCTTCCTCCTGAGTGCTGAGAGAAAAGGCATGAGTAACCACACCAGGCCAAGAGGGCTGTGTCTTGTCTACGGTTCTCACCCTCCTTCTCTCCCTTCTCCACCTCTTCTTCTTCCTCCCCCTTTTCTTCTTTTTTCTCTATGCCTTTCCTGTTTCCTATCCACACTTAGGTAAACAGTTTCTTCCTTCACACACCCCTGCTGCCATAATTCTCCCCTTACATCTAGCCAAGTGACCACGGAGAGAGTGCTCTGAAACTATGAGCCAAAAGAAACGTCTCCTTCCTTAATTTGTTTCTGCTGGGTACTTTGTCATGGCAACACGAAGCCCGACTAATACGCTCATTCAAGTCTCATCTATTGCTCTGTAGAACACAAACATCCAGGGCAGGAAGGATGGCTCAGGTATTAAAAGTGCTCACTGCTCTTCCAGTGCTAAATTTCCAGCATCCACATGGTGGTTCACAGCTGTATGACTCCAGTGTACGCACATACACAAAGCCCTCATAAGCATAAAATAAAAAATATATAAATCTTTACAGTGTAAACACTCATAGAAGCTGAAAACATGCAAATAATAAAATACACAAAAATGTTGGCTCAACCAAGTGGAGAAGTGAGGCACCCAGCTACTTACTAAATATCTGCTTCTGTTGCAGGCTCTTCCTCCACAGGTGTGTCACACTTGAGAGCAAAAGGGCCGTCAGAGAAGAGTCAGACCTGTTATGGCAAAGCTATTGGAATGATCTAGTGAACCCGAAGGCCAGTTCCGTGTGCAACCTTGAACTATGTGCACTGACAAAAGAGAACAAAGGAAGGAGGTTGAGGGCAATGACTGTAGTCACACACACACTGACACACAAGTGTGGTCAGTTACCAAGGCTATTACTAAAATGCCTGGGAAACTGGATGGACAGAAAAAAAAAAATCTATGAGCCCAAAGACATTTACTTCCCAAGATGGCTGTGAGTTAGATGGCACGATCATGTCTACCAATAAGAGGATCAAGACCAACAGCTCAAGTCAGAGTGGTTTAGCTAACTAAGGAAGGGATGATAGCAGGAAAGCTAGGGGGTCTCTCATCTTGGAGGAGAAACAAGCACAGAGGAATGCATGCTCTCCAGCAGGCTATTATCAAAGGATATTGCGTGTGTCCTCCTTGTAGACGAGTCTAACCATCTTGTTTCACAGAACACAAACTGGCATTATGCAGGCAATCTTTCTGTGTCAGTGTGTTGGTTTGAATATGCTTAGCCCAGGGAGTGGTGCTATTAGGAGGTGTGGCCTTGTTGGAGTAGGTGTGGCCTTGTTGGAGGAAGTGTGTCACTGTGGGGGTGGCTTTGAGACCTTCCTCCTAGCTAGCTGCCCGTGAAACAGTCTTCTATTTGTCTCCAGAACAAGATATAGAACTCTCAGCTCCTCCAGCACCATGCCTGCCTGGACGCTGCCATACTTCCTGCCATGATGATAATGGACTGAACCTCTGACCCTGTAAGCTGCCCCAATTAGATATTGTCTCTTATAAGAGTTGCCATGGTCATGGTGTGTCTTCACAGCAGCGGAAACTCTAAAGACAGTCCGTGTTCATGGGTGAGCCCCACTTCTATTTAGTAGTTTCCTCCGTTGTTATTTTTAATCTGATGTCTAAATGTGATCTCTGTAATGTCAGGAGGTCAAGCAGAGAGCCCTGGTGGCATTTGCTGAGTGTACAAATGAGGGGGGCTGCCTGTAGACTGTGGAGAGTCCCAGGTGTCTCAGGCCTTAGCCACAGGCTCCAGTAAAGGTTAACAAGTTGAAACCTGAAAGGCCTGGTTGTGATATAATCCCATCCCTGGGGAGATACCAAACAGGTAAAGTGACTACTGTAAAGCATAAAGACCTGAGTTCAATCCCCAGCATGCTCATGAAAAGAACAACTATGCCACAGGTGACATGCCTGCATGTACCCCCGGCAGTGAGAGACCCAAACAGGAAGGTCTCTGAGGCTTCCTGCTGCCAGCCTGGCTCTAGAATCGTGTGAGAGACCCTGTCTCAACAGAGTAAGGCAGAGTCTGGAGAGATGATGGCTCAGTGGTTTAGAGCACTAGTTCCTGAGGAGGACCCAGGTTCAGTTCCTAGCACTCACACAGTGGCTCACAACCATCCGTAACTACAGTTCTAGGGGATCCGGTGCCCTCTTCTGACTACAGCAGGCATCAGGCATGCACATTGTACGTGAAACACAGACTGCAAAACACACACATAACATAAATAAATCTTTAAAATTTGTTTGTTTGTTTTTTTTTTTTGGTTTTTTGAGACAGGGTTTCTCTGTGTAGCCCTGGCTGTCCTGGAACTCACTCTGTAGACCAGGCTGGCCTCGAACTCAGAAATCCACCTGCCTCTGCCTCCCAAGTGCTGGGATTAAAGGCATGCGCCACCACTGCCTGGCTAAAAAAATTTTAAATACATCTTTGAAAAACAAATTAAAATCCACCACCACCACCACCACCACCACCACCATCATCACCACCAGAAAGAGATCAAGAGAATAAGACAAAGAATGAGAGAACATGGCACCCGATGTCCTCTTCTGGCCTCTGAGTGCACACACACACACACACACACACACACACACACACACCCCAAAAGGCTAGCTCTCTCTGCATTATTAGTGTGTGCTGATCACTCTTGGATCTGTTTGTCCAGTAGGGACACCCAACAGTGATACTCTGTCTGTTGTACCTCCCCCACTTAACAGCTGCCTCTTTTCAGGAGGACTTCCCCTGTGGATACCATTTGGCCACTGAAGCACAGTTACAAAACAATTTAACCAAGACAGTTGCTTCCTCTCCACTTAGAATCCTCTGGAAAGATGGGCCACTTCCAGCAGACCTTCATTTATGTTTTCTTTTCTGACTCACTTTCTTTTTAAAATTTTACTTTTCCTTGCCTTCTTCCTTCCTTCCTTCCTTCTCCCTCTCCCTCCCCCTTC
>CM052717.1:57642697-57655611 GCA_028551405.1 Uromys caudimaculatus | reverse complement strand
CCCTCCCCCTCCTTCTCTCCTTCTTTCCTCTCCCTCTCTCTTAGTAAGTAACCCAGGCTGGACTAGAACTTGCTAAATAGTTCAGGCTAGCCTCAAGCTCTCCTCCTGCCTCAGCCTCCCGAGCACTGGGGTTACAAGCCTGTGTAACTGTGTACTGGTCTTATTCCTTACTTTCTAACCACACACATTAGCTGACAGAGGTGGGCTAGGAGCCGCTAGAAAAAGATATTCTAGATTGCCCCCCCCCCACCCCCATGATGAGGATGGCCAGCCTGCTCTGAGATTTGCTGTTTCCCCTGTAATTAATGGATCTTCTACTTTGAGGAATAGATAAAATTCATCAAAATTATATTTTCTAAAAGTCATAAAACTGAAGCTGCCGAGGTCTTTTTGACTGCGGGGAAATCTTGAATGGAGGAGGAACGCTATCAAGATAGGATTTAAGAAAATACTTCATCGTCTTTGGTTCCCAGCAAAGAGAATACCCCAAAGAAACGCCATTGATTTTGCATTTTGAGAAACTGACCAACTTTCTTGATCAAAAGTCCATTGCAAGTCGGAGTCAAGGTTAGGCAGGCCCTCTAGGGTACCTTCCTTTGGGGCCTTCACTCCCTGTGATTTTGAAAAAGCAGACTTGGGCGATCAGAGCCCTTCCCGTAGAGGATAGGAAAGACTCTTGGCTCAGAACCCAGCCTCCTTTACCATGCCTTCTAGGCCAAGTGAGAGCCAGGCTGGGAGGAGGGTGGTCCCGCCCTGCAGACCTCAGAACTTAGGCGGAATCTGCTCGATTGTGCTAAGAATGCGACCTTGTCTTCCTTACTAATTTTCCTGAGGCTGGAGAAATGGCTTTTCTATGTCCTTGATCCCCTTGGTCTGCCCCAGAATACTAGTACTTGGACCATGGGAAACACCCCGCCCTCTGTCAGGCCCTCCTTTGAAGGCTTTGCTGTCTGCTAGCTCGGGGGATGGCTTTGGAACAGGACATGGTGACTCAGTTTCCTCCAGTGTGGGATCAGGAAATTGGATTGGACGCCTACTTCTCACATCACTTGGGGAAGCTTTTATATTGGGGAAGCTTCTATAGTTAGGGTGACCCTACAGAGCTACAGGTTGGGAATGGAGAGGAGGGCAGAATGGGAAAAACACGTTCCACTCCTCCCCCTCCCCACAGCCTCCACCCTAGAGTCCAGCAATGTGCCTTGACCTCTGAGCTCGCCTTCGGCCTGGGAGGGGTGCAGCACTCTCCCAACCAGTCTGGAGACGCTGGGGCGGGGCAGCTCTGGCTGGGCAGCCTCACCAGAAAGACTCGTTTGATCTAGAGCTGGCAGAGCCAGGGTGGAAGCCGACTTGTAGCCTCTGCCTGGGGCTCTCCTGGTCCCCAGTCATAAGCAGATATGACAGCCCCTGGTCAGCCCTTCCACACCTGAGCGGGCCCCCAGACTCCACCCCAGTTCCCCCCCCCCCGGGCCACGCCCTCGGCTCTGGGGCTCCCACTAGGCTGAGTCTCAGTGGGGGAAGGGGACACGAATGAGGGCAGAGGCCCAGACAGGGTCCCGTTGCTAAGCAACACGACTCTGGCCCTGGGCTCTGCCCTGAAACAGCCAGAAGCACCCAGCTCACAGCTGCCTCTCTGCAGCCGCCTGCTTGACCAGCCAAACCTTCTGGAACTAGAGTGCTCAGGCGACCCCAGGCGACAAGCTTGCAAAACCTCAGGGAAGACGGACGGCTACTCGCCAGCTCTGTGCGCCGCTTTGGGTCCCAGATCGGGGCGCGACGGGGTGGCTGTGCTGCTACCCCGGAGTTAGATACCCCCGGCCCAGCTCCTTCATTTACCCCTGGAGGCCATCGGGTGGTGACTCGGAATGAGATCTTAGTGCTGGGCGGTGTCCGTCCCCAGAGGAAGTCTATCAGGACAAGTTTGGGGTCCGCCAACCCTATTATGTGTGTTCGTGTGCAGGTTACATTGGAGGTTAGTGGCTAGGCTAGCTAGCCAGCCGCTGCCTGGAGGTAACCAGGTATTTAGAAGACCCGACTAGGCCGGGCTGCTTGCGGCTCTGCCTACAGCAGGCACCAGACCCTCAAAGTTATAGGTGGTTGCTGCTGGGGAAGATAAAGCCTGCACACTAGCATGCCACCATGAGCCACCAGTAATCGCTGGAGGAGACAGCCAGCATCTTATAACCCCATGGTTGCAGCTGAAATCTGGATACAAAACACCCCTGTCAGTCAGGCAGTGGTGGTGCATGCCTTTAATCCCAGCACTTGGGAGGCAGAGACAGGCGGATTTCTGAGTTCGAGGCCAGCCTGGTCTACAAAGTGAGTTCCAGGGCAGCCAGGGCTATACAGAGAAACCCTGTCTCGAAAAACAACAACAATAACAACAACAACAACAAAAACCCCAAAAAAACAAAACAAACACCCCTCTCCAGGAAGGTGGCCAGGTAGCCCTCCTCCTCCAAGGGCTCTGAAAGCTCTTCCTTGTTAGACTACTCAGAGAATTCCACGGGCACATGTGAGCACCTGCCCCTTAATCTCCTTTAGAGACCAGTTAATAGAAACATAGGCCTGAAATACAGAGGACATTGCCTCAGAAGACCTAGGTGACCTGTGTGGAAGCTATGCTCTGTCCCTTGTACTTTTTGAACTTGGACAACTTATGTTAAGTCTCTAAGCCTCACGCTATTTTCCCAAATAAAAAGATGTCCTATTTGCAGAATAGCAAAAAGGAAGTATATAACTCCAGACTCTCACTAGGAGATTTTTTGGCAAGGGATCCACAACACCACCAGCCCTTTACAAAGAGTGTGATTCTAGGCCAGTGTTCCACCACTGAGCCACACTCCCAACCCCTCACTGTGCAGGGGGTAGGGATTCTAGGCAGGGGCTCTACCACTGAGCCACGCCCCCAGCCCCTCACTGGGGGATTCTAGGCAGGGGCTCTACCACTGAGCCACACCCCCAGCCCCTCACTGGGGGATTCTAGGCAGGGGCTCTACCACTGAGCCACACCCCCAGACTCTCACTGGGGGATTCTAGGCAGGGGCTCTACCACTGAGCCACGCCCCCAGCTCCTCACTGGGGGATTCTAGGCAGGGGCTCTACCACTGAGCCACACCCCCAGCTCCTCACTGGGGGATTCTAGGCAGGGGCTCTACCACTGAGCTGTGTCCCCACCCTCAAAGATTTTTTTTTAACAACCTGATAATAGAATGTGTAATGACCAACATTTGGAAGGAAAGAATGCCATTCCAGAAGGAAAAAACAAACAAACAAACAAACCCAAGAATGTTATGTCTTATTCTGGGAAAGTATAATCTAATATTGGAGAACTATAAAAACCAAGGAGTTATCAGAAACCCTTTATTGTTTTGATCTTTTAATTAAAGCAATGGAGAGGGGCGGCTAGGAACACAGAGGGCCTCAGACCTGCAAGGCTCAGGACTATCTGTTCCAGGGTCCCCGTAGCTGACTTGAAGCCTCCCACTACTCTTCATTAGGACTGCTACTGTAATAACTGACTTGACTTCATTTTGTCTTGTTTCTCCTCATCTGTAAAGTGGAGATGAATATGACAGCAACCCGTGCAGCTGTTGGGAAGGTTGAATTAGGTTGTGACTTCAGAAGTGACTGACAGGCCCCAGCATGTTGCAATACACAATAAATACTAACTAGTTAAGTTTTTATTACATATTTTTAATTAATTAATTTGGGGTGTGTGTGTGTGTGTGTGTGTGTGTGTGTGTGTGTGTGTCTATATAGGTGCTTACAGACAATTCTGTTAGGCTCCACCCAATAGCCACCTAGCAACAGCTTATGTCATTAGGTGTGAGCCCAGACTGTTTGCTACTCTAGCCCCCCCAACTCTGCTTCCCCCCCCCTCTCTCCCCCTATATAGGCCTCTCTTCCTCTCCTTCTGTCCTCCCCCCTTTTCTGCTCCTACCCCTTTTCCAGGTTCTTGCTCCCTTTCCTTCTCTTCCCTTCCCTTTTGTACTGACTGGTTTTGTGTGTCAACTTGACACAAGCTGGAGTTATCACAGAGAAAGGAGCTTCAGTTGAGAAAATGCCTCCATGAGATCCAGAGGTAAGGCATTTTCTCAATTAGTGATCAAGGGGGGAGGGCCCCTTGTGGGTGGTACCATCTGTGGGCTGGTACTCTTGGGGTCTATAAGAAAGCAGGCTGAGCAAGCCAGGAGAAGCAAGCCAGTAAGAAACATCCCTCCATGGCCTCTGCATCAGCTCCTGCTTCCTGACCTGCTTGAGTTCCAGTCCTGACTTCCTTTGGTGATGAACAGCAGCATGGAAGAGTAAGCTCAATAGACCCTTTCTCCCCAACTTGCATCTTGGTCATGATGTTTGTGCAGGAATAGAAACCCTGACTAAGACAGCTTCCCACAATAAACTTCCTTTTATACTAGGCCTGTCGCTGGTGTGGTTGCCTGAGAGACCCCTCCTCATGAGCCCACCAGGTACCCTCTTATTTCTTTACTCCTGCTGCATTATACCACAGACTCGTATTTCATAACAGTTTTCTCATTCTCTACTACCAGTTTTCATCATTAAAATGTTTGAGTGTGTAGAAAAGTTGGCAGAAGCATGTAGTGAACACCCACTAGCCTGTGCAATTGACATTAGACTACATTTGTTTTTATCACAGATCTGGTTCATCTATCTCTCTAATCCTCCTCCCAGCTGTCAATCTGCTTCTAACTGGTCCATAGCCACTCCCAGAGATGAAGCAACTGTTTAGTTGGTTCAGGGCCGCAAGAGTTCTGAGTTTAAACGGGATGCGGTGAGGTTGGCTGGTCCTCGTTCTAGAGCAGTGGTCCTCAACATGTGGGCTGAGATCCCTTTGGGGGGATATCGAACAACCTATTCACAGGGTCACACTTATTGTAGAAATCACGCATTTACAAATTATTTATCTATTATTACTGTGCTTGTATGGGTGTGTGTGTGTGTGCACGCGCACACAGGCTCTTGTGTACTATGAAACACATAGAGGTCAGAGGACAACTTTGTGGAATCTCTTCTTTTCTTCTACCTTTCTGTGGGTTCCAGGGACTGAACTGAGACCGTCAGACCGATGCAACGACTGGTTTTACCTGGGGAGCCATCTCTGGCCCAAACGCGTTTTGTTATGTAATTTTCATGTAGTTTGTGTAAATTCCCCCATCCATCCCCCATCCCTCTCCAGTTGAATCCTTTCCTATTCCGGAATATTATTCCCCTTCTACTGTCAAGATTCCGTTTACTTTTTATGAGAGAGGGTCTCTCTCTCTCTCTCTCTCTCTAGACCAGGTTGTCCTTAAACTCGAAGGCCTCCCTCTGCCTCTAGAGTGCAGAGATTAAAGATGTCTGCAACCTCACTGACGTCAGCATCATGCATCGGGTAGGACATGGGGGTTGGACTCTTGGCTGTGTGTGTTGGCGCTGGGAGGATGCTTGCTCACATCCTAGCAGATGGGCGGAGGAAGGGCAGTCTTGGTACTCAGCTGACCTCTCAGACTCCCCTTTTCCTTCAGCAGAGGAACCTGACACATACAATGGTGTCATCCACAGTCAGGGTAGGTTTCCCCCCCTCAATTAATCCTCTCTGAAAACAGATAGACCCAAAGGTGGCCTTCACTAATGCTGTAGACGTTTCTTAACCCAATCAGTCCTGGAGTCAAAATAAGCCGTCACACACTAACTCTTTTCTGCTTTGTCCACTTCGGTGAAAATCGCATACTGTTTTCTTCTTTG
The DNA here is from genome assembly GCA_028551405.1 of Uromys caudimaculatus. Taxonomy (NCBI): domain Eukaryota; kingdom Metazoa; phylum Chordata; class Mammalia; order Rodentia; family Muridae; genus Uromys; species Uromys caudimaculatus. The sequence continues at coordinate 57,649,869 of CM052717.1, read as the reverse complement.
TGACTGGACAATGAATGCTCCAGTGTGCGTAAGAGGCTTAGTTATCCATTCATCTGTTAGTAGTACCTAGGCTGCTTCTGGACCTTGACTGTCATAAATAGGAAAGTGGCTACATGAGCATCTCTGTGGAATGCAGGCTTTGGTTCCTTCAGGTGGTTATCTGGAAGTATTCTTGTGAAAACTACTCACTTCTTTGACAAACCAACACTCCCCTGTTTCATACCATTAAATCATCAGGCCTGGGCTCGGAGTACGAGAGCTCTTCAGTCACCAAAACCCAGGTATGTAGAAGGCTCCTCAGGTGTGGTCGCTGTGCATCCTCTAGTTAAAGATGTGGGAGCTAAACAGACACCTTGTCTGTGTCCTCACCATTACCAGCCCCTTACCTATTGAAAAGGGGGAAATGGAGGCACACAGGAGACACCGATCACAGCAGTTCTGAAATGTGGCCATGCACATGCTGTGACTTTTCAGGGCTCTGTTTGCTCTGTGGGAATTGCTTTCTCATGGCTCTTGGTTTTGCCCTCTGGGATCTTAACTGGCCCTTCACATCTCCCTTCCTTTCCCATAAGAAATGGCCAATAACCAGGCAGTGCTTTGAGCCTATTATTTGCCTACTGAGTAAATATAATAACACAAAAGCCTAGGTTTAATTTTTTATGGTATTGATAACTGGACATTTTAAAAAATCAGGTTTTTAAGAGCAAAATTTCCTCCAGACTTCCACAAAAATGCATGGGGCACACATGTCTCCCTTCCCACAGCATACACACAAACAACAATGTCAAAATAATAAATAATTCTTAAAAAATCTACCTATATTACACATGCATCAAATGACATCACTGAAGCAGTGCCAGAAACGATGCTAACTCAAGTGATTATGAAAACGGCTCTGTGGGGGTGTAAGTACATAGATTCTGACCTCTGGTTGGTAAAGAGACTTTCCAAGAGTAATATGGCTTCTTTTGTGAGTCACTCTAATCACATGCTGGGATTGAACCAGTGTCCAATCAATGGATACAGTGTTTGAGGTCGGAGTTCTGTCCTGTGAAAGTTCACAGGACAGCAAGGAGACAACAAGGCTACAGTTGTGTATGTGGATAATCACCTGTATATAAATCATCCGTCAATGACCTATCTATCATCTATCAATCATCAATATATCTATCTATCAATTATCTATCTATCTACCTTTCTATCTATCTATCTATCTATCTATCTATCTATCTATCTATCTATCTGTTAGTATTCTGTCTAAACTCCACCCCACAGTTGCCTGGCAACAGCCAGGTAGACCTGGCCCACTATAAAAGGGGCTGTTTGCCCTCTCCTCCCTCTCTTGCTTCCTCTTTTGCTTTCTTGTTCCCTTGCTCCCCCTCTCTCCCCATTCTGTTCCCTCCTCTCTCTCCACATGGTCATGGCCAGTCTCTATTTCTCTACTTCTCTACTCTCTCCCTCTCTCTGCCTTTCTCTGCCTCTACTACCCTCTTAGCTCCCCTCCCCATGCCCTGAATAAACTCTATTCTATACTATACTGTGGTGTGGCTGATCCCTCAGGGGGAAGGGATACCTCGGCATGGGCCCACTGAGACACCCCCTTCCCCCATACTTGACTACCCCTCCATAGGAAAAAAAAATCTTTATTTTTATAAACACATCCCTATCTATCTATCTATCTATCTATCTATCTATCTATCTATCTATCTATCTATCTATCTATCTATCATCTATCACAAGTATATCTACCTATATAACATCTGTCTGTCTGTCTATGTATCATCTGCTAGTCTGTCTTCCACCTGGCTACCTACCTACTATCCACCCCCACCCACCTATCTGTCCATTCAACCATCCATCTGCCAACCTATTTAGCACCTCCATTTTTTCCCCTTTGGAGAATCCACACTAACACACAAAGACCTGTAGCAACAATTTTAGAGTTTTGGTGTTTTTGAAAGATACAGAAATGTTGTAAAAATGTTTTTGTTTCAATCTCATGTGTGGGATATATGGCTGCTTCAGATTGTCCACAGCAACTGACTGTGATTTGTCTCATGCTCTAGCAGAAGCATGATTTTGTTAACTGCAGATAGTTTCTGTGATTGTGTGATGTTTGGAATTCTGAGGACTCTTCAGAGGGTCTATAAATGCTAGGGCCCTGAGAGGCAGGGTGGGTTGCTGGTTGTTGTTAATCGCAGTTTGTTAAGTAGTTGTGCACAAAGAAGAAACAACAAGAAATTAGATATCCTGATGGTGAAGATCAAACTTGCCCCAAGAATCTCGACACCCCTAATCAGCAAGAAGTAGTCTAATGATAACGTTGCTCCCTTTCCGACCCCTGACTTTATTCAGGGATCTCTTTCCTTTCCTCTCTATCCTTTTTTCTTTCATATCTAGTGTTAGGGGGTTGAAAGGGTGGAAGAAAATATGTGGAGAAGGGTGGAAGAAAGAAAGGAAGGAAGGAAGGAAGGAAGGAAGGAAGGAAGGAAGGAAGGAAGAATGAAAGAAAGAAAGAAAGAAAGAAAGAAAGAAAGAAAGAAAGAAAGAAAGAAAGAAAGAAAGAAAGAAGGAAAGAAGGAAAGAACCCACCAAATAGCCAAAGACCAGTTACAAAGACCCCTGGAGCAATGGATGGTTCTTAGATTTACATTGCTGAATATAAGGAAGTGTCACCCAAAAGTGCAATTACTGAGACACGGCAAAGGGTTCTTAGATTTACATTGCTGAATATAAGGAAGTGTCACCCAAAAGTGCAATTACTGAGACACGGCAAAAGGGTACTAGATACCCACTGAAAGATCTTCCAGTGGCATGGAAGGAACCATGTGACCAGAAAAATGACACAGCGTTTGTTTGTAGCTCACTGTGTATTACAGAGAGCCATTAGCCCATAATCTCAATGGAAATAAAGAAGGAAGATTGTGGTAGGCGAACGAACAGCATTAGGCTGTAACTATTACAGAGAGCCACAGACCTGTGCTAATGGGAATAACTGAATGGACTGAAGTGAACAGCTTTTTCATATGTACCTATTCTGTTCTCAAGGGGGCTGGACACAGTTGCCCACCCCAACCTCCTTCTTGATTGACCTCCATCCAAAGAGAAGGATGCAGAAGAGGGAAGATGAAAGGGGCTGAAGCGAGGGGCTTGACACAGTACCTCAGCAGACACTCATGGCTGCGTGGAGAACATTGTCACGTTCCTTTTATAAAATCTCTCTGTCTCTGTCTCTCTCTGTCTCTCTTGTGTATGTATATGAATATATGAATGTATGCATGTTCATGTATGAGAGTGCTGACTAATACACGCCACAGGGTGCGTGTGGAGGTCAGAGGACCACAGCGGGTGTCTGTCCTCACCTTTCACTGTGTTTGAGGCAGGGTTTTCTTGTTGTTTGCCACTGAGTATCCAGGCTAGCTGGACTGCCAGCGCCCAGGGAGACTTCTGTCACTTCATCTCATTTGCTGTAGGCCTGCTGAAATTGCAGACCCACAGGACAGTGCCCAGCATTTACACGGGCTATGGGGACTCAAACCCAGGCCCTCATGCCTGAATAGCAAGCACTTTACCACGGAGTCATCTCCCCAGCTTGAACGTAAGTACCCCTGATGTCTGGCTGGAAAGTTATGTCAACTCAATACAAGCTAGAGTCCTCTGAGAGGAGAGAACCTCAACTGAGAAAATGCCTCTGCAAGATCCAGCTATAGAGCATTTTCTTCATTAGTGATTGAAAAAGGAGCACCCAGCACATTGTGGGCGGTGCCATCCCTGGGATGGTGGTCCAGAGTTCTATAAGAAAGCCATGTGAGGCGAGCCAGTAAGCAGCACCCTCCATGGCCTCTGCATCAGCTCCTCCATCCAGGTTCCTGCCCTGTGTGAGCTCCTGTTCTGACTTCCTTTAGTGATGAACAGTGATATGGAAGTGTAAGCCAAATCAACCCTCTCCTTCCCAAGTTGTTTTGGTCATGGCATTTCATCACAACAGTAGTGGCCCTAGCTAAGACAATGTCGCACATGGAGAAGGGTATTTCATTAATATGGTCTTCCTCAGACTCTATAGCACGAGTCTAATCATAACAAAAGCGTCAGACAGATTCCAGATGGGGAACATTCTTCAACATACCTGACCTTACATCTGTTAAGGTCGTCAAAACTAGGAAAAGTGTAAGATACTGTCATAGCCTGGGGGAACACAAGGAGATTGGTGACTAATGTAATCCTAGAAAAAGGAAAAAAGAATTAGGTAACAGTTTAAGAAAAGCTGGGGGCTGGAGACATGACTCAGTGGTAGAGCCCCTGCCTAGAATCCCCCAGTGAGGGGCTGGGGGTGTGGCTCAGTGGTAGAGCCCGTGCCTAGAATCCCCCAGTGAGAGGCTGGTGTGTGGCTCAGTGGTAGAGCCCCTGCCTAGAATCCTCCAGTGAGGGGCTGGGAATGTGACTTGGTAGTAGAGCATCTCCCTAGAATCCATCACTGAGGAGCAGAGGGTGTATGTAGTGTGTGTGTGTGTACGCAAAAATATCAGTATATAAGTCTGTAAGCAGATCAATACTTTATCAGTATTGGCTTGTTATTTATTATTGCATGTGAACATGTATACACAACTGCCATGTATGTTTGAAGGTAAGAGTTGGCTCTTGTCTTCCCCTTGTTGAGCAGAGCCTCTCTCTTGTGCCTGCTGCTATGTAAGGTACTCAAGCTGCCTGGCCCAAGAACCTCTAGAGATTCTGCTGTCTCTGCCCCCATCTCACCATCGGAGTGCTGGGACAGATTATGGACCACAGCACTGGGCTTTTTACAGGTGTTCTGAAGATGAAACTCAGGTCATTGAACTTGTGTGACAATCACCTTTTGTAGTGAGAATTCTGGAATTTTGCTTTCTTTAGAAAACACAGACATATTATAAGAATATGTTTTTGTTCTAATTGCAGGTGTGGGATATGAGACAACTTTGGACTGTCCACAGCAGCTGACTGTGATTAGCCTCATGCTCTAGCAGAGGGCTGGGTCTGCCGGCTGCAGATAGTTTCTGCGATTGTGTGACATTTGGAATTCTGGGAACTTTTCAGAGGGCATAAATATGCTCTGAGAGGTGGGGTTGGTTGTGGTTTGTTAGTAGTTGTCTTAGTCAGGGTTTCTATTCCTGTACAAACATCATGGCCAAGATGCACATTGGGGAGGAAAGGGTTTATTGAGCTTACACTTCCATGCTGCCGTTCATCATGAAAGGAAGTCAGGACTGGAACTCAATAGGTCAAGGAGCAGGAGCTGATACAGAGGCCATGGAGGGATGCTGCTTACTGGCTTGCTTGCCTCTCCTGGCTTGCTGAGCCTGCTCTCTTATAGACCCCAAGACTACCAGCCCACAGATGGTACCACCCACAAGGGGCCCTCCCCCCTTGATCACTAATTGAGAAAATGCTTTACAGCTGGATCTCATGGAGGCATTTTCTCAACTGAAGCTCCTTTCTCTGTGATAACTCCAGCTTGTGTCAAGTTGACACACACAACCAGCCAGTACAGTAGTCATACGCAAAGAAGAAACAGAAGGAAAGAAGTTAGATTCAGGGATCTCTCTCTCTCTCTCTCTCTCTCTCTCTCTCTCTCTCTCTTTCCTCTATCCTTCTTTCTCTCCTATTTAGTGATAGGAGGTGAAACCACCAGGCTAACAGGTGGGAGAAAGAAGAAACCACAAAGTAGCAAAGACCAAACCCAACCTTTACTTGTGAGTCACCACAGTTTGTTGGTTTTGAAATTTGAATTATGAATTATACTGACATGAAATATTAACAGGGGAAACTGAGTGGGGCATGTACAGTAACTCTCTGCACCGTCTGCATGAGCTACTTTCCTCTTACTGTGATAAAGCATCATGATCAAAGCAACTTATAAAAACAAGCATTTATTTGGGACTTACAGTTCCAGGGGGAGAAAAGTCCTTTGCCATCACGGAGGGGAATCATGACAGCAGGGACTGCTGAGGGCTCACATCTCAAACCACAAGCAGGAAGCAGAGAACACACTGGGAATGGGACATGGTTTTGGGAACCTCGAAGCCTGCCCTCAGAGACATACTTTCTCCAGCAAGTCCATACTTCCTCATTCTATGCCAACAATGCCACCAACTGGTGACAGGTATTCAAATGCCTGAGAATATGGGGAACATTGCTCATTCAAGCCACTACCCAACTTCTGGAGCTATTCTAAAGTAAACTGTCCTTAAAAACATATCTTTAAGTCAGGCATAGCACCATACAGCTGGAGTCCCAGCACTTGAGAGCCTGAGGCAGGGTGTTTGAACATGACCTTGGCAACATAATAAGATCTTATCTCAAAAAAAGAAGAAACAAAAACAACCAAAAACTAGAATTGTAATTGAGCCACCCCATCCACCACCCTGGGTTCTGGGACTCAAATTCTGATTCATGAGAACTTTGGGAGATACACTTGAATCACATTGGGAGGAAGGACAGATTAATAATGGAGCTAGCAGCAGCATTGCCCTGACCAGCAAAGCTTCCCTAAGGTGTCTCAAAGAATGGGTTGAAGAATTAAAAAAAAAAAAAAAAAAAAAAAAAAAGTATTTAAAGAAAACGCTTTCAGGGAGACCCATTATAATTGATCCTCAAACTTCCTTAAATCACACACACACACACACACACACACACACACACACACACACACACGAATTCACATACACATACATACTACAAACACACACATGCATGTGCACTTGTGAATCACATGTATACACACACACACTAGAAAGAGAAAACAATGAAAACTGAAGAAATATAGCAATGGACTGCTGCCATTGGCTTTCTGTGCTAATCTTTTCTACATTCGAGAACAAACAAATGGAGTCAGAGGCCTACTGCTGTCTTCCTAGAGGAAGCCCAGAGTGAGGTGGCCCCATCTGAATGTCCACCTAGCCCCAGTTGACTCGGCTCCCAGCATTATCACTGGAGAAAGTACCACAGATAAAAATAACAAGGAGAGAGGAGGAAGGGAGAGAAGGGAGGAGAGGGGAGAGGAGGGAGAAGAAGAAAAGGGAGGGAAGGAGAGAGAGAGAGAAGCAAGAAGGGTGGTGACAGAGAGGGGAGGGGGAGGGGAAAGAGGGAGGGAGGGGAAGGAAATACCTCCCAAGCTCCTACCCTCAGAAGGGTGGACC
>CM052717.1:57594969-57642597 GCA_028551405.1 Uromys caudimaculatus | reverse complement strand
CTTTAATCCCAGCACTTGGGAGGCAGAGGCAGGTGGATTTCTGAGTTCGAGGCCAGCCTGGTCTACAGAGTGAGTTCCAGGACAGCCAGGGCTACACAGAGAAACCCTGTCTCGAAAAACCAAAAAAAAAAAAAAAAAAAAAAAAAAAAAAAAAAAAAAAAAAAAAAAAAAAAAAAAAAAAAAAAAAAAAAAAAAAGAAGGGTGGACCAGCTTAGGGAGAGATTATTAGCAGAGGCCGAACACGACACATCCAGCTGGAGGCATGACGTCCGTCTCTGGACTTTAGCAGGAGGCCCATTCATTCTGGAAAGTCACCCTCACAGCATTACTCCCGGGAGTTGGCTGTAGCTGCCATCACTCTCTTTTACAGAGGAGCAGACTGAATTTGGAAGGATGCTGTCACAGGAGCATTTGCTCAGCAGTCAATATCTGTGTGATGGGCACAGGCTAAGCTGCACCACTGCTATTAACACCCTGACCACTGTGGCTGCAGTAATTGCCACTGTTACCACTGTGAGGGTACCATTATTATTACTCCTGCAACAGCTACTACTACAGACTATTCTGCGGCTGCTATTACTACTGTTGCTATGGCTACTATTACAATTGCCATTTTTATTACTTGTGGTGAGCCACGTAGTTCTGAATATTATTGACATGACACAGCCATGTCTAGTACATCAATGTGTCATACCCATAGGAGTGACAATGTGTCATACCCATAGGAATGACAAGGCCTTCCTCGGATCAGGCTCAGACGAATGGCAAAGCTTTTCCCTGGCCCAAGCATCCGTGGTGACAGACATTTGACCTTTTAAACCCACTGTGTGCAGAAATGATCCAATGTGCTCTTCTGGCCTTTGTGGGCGCGCACACACACGCACACACACACAAAGCATACACCAACACAGATGCATGCACACAAAGAAAAATACAAATTGAAAGGAGAGGGAGAGAGATGCCAGAAATATCTTCCTGCAGACATCTTGCTTCTATTCGCATTCCCCCCCCCTTTTTTTTTTTTACCAAGTGGGGCCTTGGTCTTATGGATAAAATGTCAGGGATGGAAGTATTCTTCCCAGAGAAGTGAGGGTTACTTCTGTCACCAGCCGAGAGTCATCCCCACCCCCAACCTCCAAGATGGGAACACATGAAGGAAAGGGATAGCTATTCTCCTCAAGTTATGGGGATCCAAGGAGATTATTTTTATGCATGAAGGGGCAATGCATGTGTGAGAGGCACATGAGTAGAGGGCAGAGGACAACTTCCAGGAGCCTGTTCTCTCACCACACGGGTGTCAGGGATCAAACTCAAGTCATCAGACTCGGCAACAAGCGCCTTCTTCCATTCAGCCATCTTGTTGGCCCGATAGACCTCATTTCTGCATCACTCATTGTAAATCTGATTTCTCAAGAGGTAGGGACCAGGAAAGGAATGCTGTCCAGGCCTAGATCTCCAGTAGGAAAGGTTTTCGTGAGTCTTGACTTATGGGAAGCCATGTCTGCTCTCCACCAAATCAGCCCCAGCCAATTCAGGGAAACTCCACTATTCATTTGGGAACATTGAGCTCTGGTTGTGAGATTGGCAGAAAGATGAATGGGAGGCGGAGTCTGCAGAGAGCCTCTGGCTTGAACCACCCCTCTCTAACAAGGGAGAGGAGCTGGAGAGTTCTGTTTGAACTTAATCTGAAACGAAATGTATGGCAGTAAATGAGAGACCTGGCTTCTGTTTCCTAGGAGTGCCCTGGGTTCTAGCTAGAGAGGGGCAATCAAGAAATAAGTGGCCAGCAAGGACCCTCTCCCTTTTCAACCTTAGTATTAAAATCCCTTTGATGGTCCCATTGGGCCTTAGGCCAAAGGAAGGAACGAGTTCATGAACACCATTAAAGGATAAAAATAACTCACTTATTTCTCAGCTAGAATGGCTTTGCCTAAGTCTGGAAAAAAGCAAAGGGTTAGAAGGAGGGTGGACCTTGAGAGCAAAACCCCATGGTAACAAGCAACTTCTAGTTACGGGTTATATCCCAGGATCTTGAGGGTCATGTAGCCGAGGAACAGAAGAAATAATGGTGGGGTCATAGACATCCATTTAATTTTCTCTAGTTAGGTGAACTGTCCAATTTTTTTGTACTTCTGATTGACACAATTTGTGCTCGATCATTTAGGAGGGTTTGATCTTTTCAATTTTTAAAAATTATGTTTACACGTGGGTCTATGTAGGGGGTATGTGCACATGTGGGTGCAGGTACCTGAAGAGGCCAGAAGAGGGCGTCAGATCTCCTGGAGCGTAAGTAACAGGTGGTTGTGAGATGCCCAGTGTAGGTGCTGGGGATGGAACTCAGGTCCTCTGGAGGAGCACTCTTATCCACTGAGCCACGTCTCCAGCTCTGTATGCATTTTTGAAGTCACTGCTCACCCACACCCAGGACACTGGAACCTGTCCTGAAGCTCTTGCACTTTCCATGTCTTCTGGTTCCTCCTGCCAGAGTCTTGGGTCAGTAATCACTTTCATCTTTCAGTATTCCTCAGGAGGAAAAGAAACGGCTGTCAGCATGGAGACAAGAAGTCTTCACAGATCTGTGAGTGGGAAAACTCAGAAACTGCTTCCTAAGTAACGTGACTGGAAGGGCGTCTCCCCACTGTGCTGGCTCATCCTCACTCTGTAGACTCCAGGGATCGCCCCACACCAGCCACTATATGCTACTCTCTTAGGTTGTCATAAGCAGGGCTCAGCTAAGCAAGCTGAACGCACAGAGTCTGCAGTGCAGAGGGAAAGACCACCAGAAAGAAGCCTTGGAATTGGGCGTAAGAAGCAAGAGGTCAGGAAGAGGGACAAGAACAGCCATCCCTGATTAGGGAATGGTGGCTCAGGGGGCTAGTAGAGGAAGGCACTAGACCTGAGGATGAGAGGCACAAGATGGCTCAAGGCTGTGGGCAGGTGTGCAAGTGTGCAAGTCTGTAAGTGTCCATACGTGTATATATATCAGCATGTTTACTGGTATGCAGGTGTGTATGTGTACAGGCATATAGTGTAGGTGTATAGTGTGTGTTATATGCAGATCTACAGGTGTATGTGGGTGTAATGGTGTGAATGAGATGTCCCACATAGTCTCAGGCACTTGGCTGCTTGGCTCCAGTTGGTGGCACTGTTTCGGGATGGTTAGGACATGTGGTCTTGTTGGAGGAAGTATGTCACTGGGGGCAGGCTTGGAGAGTTTAAAGACTCAAGTTTGCTCTCTCTGCTTCCTGTTTGAGGTTCCAGATGTGAGTGTGCCCTCAGCTACTGCTCCAGTCACTATGCCTGCCTGCTGGCAATCTTTCCTGGCATGATGGTAATAGTTTGTTCCTGTATACAGGAAATAGAGCCTTCTTCCATAAGCTGTCTTGATCATGGTGCTTTACCACAGCAAGAGAAAAGTCACTAGGACAGTGAGTATATAAGTATTTGCAGGTGTCTAAGTATTTAGGTAAAAAGGTGTCATGTGTGCAGGTTTGCAGGTTTGCAGGTGTGCAAGTTTGCAGGTGTGCATGCATATTATGGTATCTAAGAGTTAATACACAAGCAAACAGGCAAGCAGATAGGTAATACCAGATGCAGGTATACAGGTGTTCTGGTGTGAGTTCTCAGATATACAGGCACGCAGGTGTGCGAAGGGGGCCTGGGAGGCAGGCTGCTGCTGCCCTCTGGGGGAAATGAGAAGCTGACCCCTTATCTGACCTCAATCAAAAGTACAACCACAACAAAAAAAGAGCAGTAGTATCTGACAAGCCTGGGCCCCAGCAATGCACAGAAGGTAGTCATTATTTCTGCCTGCTTCACAGGAGACAAAGTTAGCACTGCAGTGCTGCTGTTGCCGACCCTACCGACCCTGCTGACAAAACGCTTAAATTTGAAGGCATTTCTAGGCCTGGTGATGCCGCAGCCTCCAAAAACTTGTGGTTCACAGTCAGGAAGAGCAGCTGAGACCAGAATGACAAGACAGGGCCCCTGTGCTACCTCTATTCAGCCAACACTCATGCCTCTAGAACTCTTCAGTCACTTAAGTGAGGTAAGAGCTCCCATTTACAGAGGTCAGGGCAGAAAAGGGAAAGGAGCAAGATCCCAGAGACAAGAGCCCTGGTGAAACGACACAGAGTCCTGGGAGGCCCATAGCCCAACAAGGGCCTATCTGTAGTGAACAACAGGCTGATGAGTGCCTGAGGCAAGACCAGGTGCCTGGAGGATACCTGAGATGAAGATCTACCCTGGATACCTGGCTGGGGACATGAGGCAGGCTTTCCCAATGCCTGTGAGGTCTGAGGCCTCCCTTTCTAACTCATTTTCTACGTACTGAGCATGCTCAAGTGGTGGGGCTATCTCCCAGGCCAGTGGCTGCACAGGCTAAATGCCTATCTTATGATTATCACTGAGCCACCATTTGTAGACTGACTTCCAAGTGGCAGGCATGGGGTCAACATCAGGTCAGTGTGAATAAGTCAGTCCTGGACTCGAATTTGTCCCCAGGAGGTTTAAATTCAGGCAGGGGTGACAATGGACGAGCAAACAAGGTCATTTCAGATGTCATTCTGAGCACTATGAAGAACACACTAAGTGTCAATGGTGTGGGAAGTGACATGAGGTGACAGGCAGCATAGAGGCTGTGAACAGGGACAGCAGTTTCCCACGAGGCACTTTGAGCTGCGGGCTCAATGACCAGGAGAAGCCTGCACTGTAACTTTAATTTTTTCTAATTGTATTTTCAATGATGGTTCTTAAACGCTTTAACCTCCCTTCTCGCCCACCGCCCACCAGTGGGGGAGGTGGACCTCTTTATAGATGGTTCTTTGGAGCAAATCCCATCTGCATTGTCAGGAAACCAGCAGATCAGTTCACAAGTCAGCAGTGGCAGCTCCATTCACTCGCAAACACTTCTCAATATATCAGCAGTCAGTTCAGTAGTGTTGGGACAGCAGCAGCAGTGGCACAGCCTAACAGGAACAGCCAGGCCTCAGCCAAATCGGCATGAGTCAGCAGGAGGGATTCGAACTGGCAGGGACATCAAGAGACGCTCTCTCAGCAAAGTGGAGATCAGCGAAGCCCAACAAGCATTGTACAGCTTGCTCTACCAGCAAGCCAAGCCTCTCTCACAGTCCGCTGAGTCCTATTTGTACTCCCTCCAAACATCACGTGTCTTCCGTGAGTCTTGCCTCACCATGTGTCTTGTCTCAACACATAAGTCTGTTTCAGCCGGGCAGTGGTGGCGCATGCCTTTAATCCCAGCACTTGGGAGGCAGAGGCAGGCGGATTTCTGAGTTAGAGGCCAGCCTGGTCTACAAAGTGAGTTCCAGGACAGCCAGGGCTATACAGAGAAACCCTGTCTGGAAAAACCAAAAAAACAAAAACAAATAAGTCTGTTTCAACTGACGTCACTCTGCCAATCTGCCCAAGTCTGCAGAAGCAGCAAGAAGCCTCGGCACGCCACCAGAAGTTTTTTGGTTTGTTTCTCTCTATTGAGTCCTGACAACACAACATAAAGTGGACCGATACATGTGTGTCGTTAGCAAAGAATCCTTCATCACGTGTCCTTTCACCTGTGTCTGCTTTAGCAAAACATTCCTTCATCTGTGTCCACTTCAGGAAAACACTCCTTCACGAGTTTGCCCCAGCAGAACATCCTCTGACACAACTGACTTTTCAAAGAACCCTTAAGTTTCTACTTCATCCCACCAAGGTGGGAGGGAAACCCTTTCCAGCAATGGGCAGGGCTGGAGCAGTCTCTAAGCCAGGAGGAGGGCAAAGTTGCAGAAGGCTTTGGGAAAGGGGAGAGTAGGTCAGGAGAGGTACCACAGAGAGGAAGGAGTAAGGGGGCAGGCCTGGAGCCAGGGCTGCAGCTGAAAGCCCAAGGGGGAATGCTTTAAATATTTAAATATTCTAACCCAAGGGGAAATGGTTTAAAACAGAACCCAGGGGGCTGGAGAGATGTAACAGCTTCTCTTTCCTACACCTTTGCTCTGGGAGGGGCTGCATTACCAGACCCACCTGAGACCCTTGAATCCTCACATAAAGGACACACACTCAGTTTGTCACTTTGCAGCTTGCCTTTCGTGGCACAATGGCTGGGCGCAGATACCTCCTGCCTGGAAATGTGTGCCCTTACCAAACCACCATCTCTGTCTCCCCCTCTGCCCCAAACTCAGTGGCCTGTTCCAATCAGCCCTGCCAAACATCTCTGGCAACCCGCCCGCAGTGGAGCTACAGGCCCTGGCTGCCCCAAGATCTTATATGATTGCTGCATGCTTCTCGTTCCAAAGTATGACAGAAAAAAGCCCCTCTCTCTTTCCCTGTCTCTTTTTCTTCTTGGGAACCTGGAAGTGCCACCTGTGCCTTCTGCCCAGAAATTGGCCCCCTGCCGCCTTTATTAACAAATCAAGAACCAATTAGGGAACCAGACCTTGGTATCAGCACCTCCCCTTACAGAGAGATGTCTCAGCAGTTAGGCCTAGCACCCACATTGTGGCTCATAACTGTCTGAGAACTCCATTTCCAGGGTTTCTGGTGCCCCTTTTCTGGCCTCCTCTGCTATCAGGGATGTAGGTGGTGCACAGACATACATGCAGGCAACACACACATACACACACACACACACACACACACACACACACACACACACGAAATGAAACAGTACCTGAGCCATCTTCTTTGAAAAGATTTGCTTCTCTTTATGTGTGTGTGTGTGAATGCCACATGTACCAGGTGCCTGCAGAGGCAAGAAGGCATTCATCCTTTGGAACTTGGGCTGGGCTAGAGATAAACTACTGCAATTACTTTATTACAGAAGTGGACTGTCCTGGAATCTCAGGATACCTGGAAAACTCTTTCCTTACAGATGAGTTTAGAAAAGGAGCTGGCCCCCGATCAGCCTTCATTTACAGACACGGAATCCTGGTTAAACGCCCGGGAAGAGGTTAAGGATGGGGGAAGGCTGTGTCCATGGCACAGCTTCCCCTTCTGTGCCTTTGCTCTTTCCATTCCGTTTGGTTCTGAGGCGCTGGAGATCAGACCCATGTATGCTCTTGCATGTACAAGGCAAGCACCTAACCACTGAGCTTCCTTCTCAACCGGCTTATTTCCTTTTTTAATTTTTGTTTTAAGAGAGAGTCTTGAGAAGTTGCCCGGGCTATCTTTGATCTCTCTCTGTTGCCTAATCTTATCTGAAAATTGTGATCCCTTTGTCTCAGCTCCTTATTAGCTAGGATTACAGTTCTGTGCCATCAGGTCCTACTGGTATCTATCTATGTGTATATTTTTGTATGTATATGTGTATATGTGTGTATATATGAATGAGTATGTATATGCATATGTGTATTTATACATGTATATGTTATATGAATATGTACATGTTTATATATGTTTACATATATATGTTTGAGTTTACCCATATATGTTTTTATGCATGTATATGTATATATGAATTTAGAGATGTGCGTATGTATATATTTATATACGTATATATATACATGAGTATGTGTTTATGCATATGTGCTTTTATGCATGTGTATGTGTATATGAATATGGATATGTACATATGTATATGTGTTTATGTGTGTGTGTATTTATGTATGTGTATATTAATGTGGGTGTGTATATATATGTGTGTACATACATATGTCTATGTCTGTGTATATATGTGTGTGCATTTATTATGTATTTATGTATGTGTATATAAATATGGATATGTATACATATATGTATGTACATGTGTGTGTGTGTATGCCTGTATGTATATGTATATATCTCAATAGGATTAGCAGGATTCTTCAAAGGAGGCATTTCCTTGGAGGCTCCTTGGTGACTTTATGAGCAAATGAGACCCTTTAAGAACACAGGCCATCGTTCCACTTAGAGTAACCACTAACACTCTAGTCGCCAAGGCAGAGGTGAACTGCAAGAGCTGTTCTTGCCTCATGCACTCTGTTTCCTTTCTTCCCAGGAGCTGTAGATTTTGCATTACAGATTCTCACCTAAGTCCTGCTGTTCTGCATCAGCTGCAAAACATGACACTAATGTAAGCGTCTTAGAAAACACTTGCATGTACCCATGTAAACACTGCAATCAGCAAAGTCTCTGCTCTCGGGGCACAAGCACAAAGGTAATCGCAAACAAAGGCATCTGGGCATCCTCACTGGTCAGAATGGCTCCCAGCTCCCGGATGTGGCGAGTGTGAAATGTCTGGCAATGTCCCAGGGCTCCAGGATGGCAGTTCTCAGTGCTGGCTCTAGGCTCAGATCAGCCGCTGCACGCAGGGACGCATTAAGGAGCCCATCCTGAGAGCACACAAAATATATCTCATGCTTCCAGATTGACAAGATATTTGGGGATTAAGCTGGCTGCCTCACACTGTAATCCTTGGATATAGCGTAATTGAAATAGGCTGTGCTTGAAAGACTGGAGCCTGCCAGTATTTCTACATTAAAACTGAAGGGGCGGGGATGGGAGGGTAAGATGGCTCACTTGGTAAGTGCCCGCCCTGCAAGCCTGAGGTCCTGAGTTTGGACCCCCAGCACCCACATTAAAAAGCCAGGCACAGTGTGGTATGCATTGGAAACCCCAGTGCTTAGGGGGTGGGATGGGGGCGGGGGACAGAGACAGGAGGATCCCTAGAGTTCATTGGCCAGCCAGCCTAGGCTGGTTTAGTGAGCTCCAGGTTCAGCGAGAGACATTGTCTCAAAAATAAGGTGGATAGCAATGAAGGAAGGCATCTGACATCGACCTCTGACCTACACACACACAACGGGACCAACTAGAAAGGAGCGAGCACTGCTATCCCCAGCAAACGAGATGCAAGAAACAAAGGGAAGGTGCTGGAAGAATATAGATGGGGAGAGGATAGGGAGAGGGCTCTCTCCGTGGGCTTGGGGAAGTCATCATCTATGTGGGTGGGCACCATCCATTGTGCCTGCCTATAAGCCCTCACAAGGAATCCCATAAACTCACCCGTTGTCTGGGGTGAACTACGTAGGAGGAGGGTAGATATTGTTTATGTCTCCACCTCCGTGAAGGAATTTTAGCAGCATTCACTCTGAACCCAGGTGAGTTCCACTCTCTGCTTTTCAAGGTCAAGTGCTGACAGTGTTTGGTTCTCTCCCTTCACCTCATCCTGATGCTTTGCTATGAGGTCCACTAGCAGGGACACTGCAGAGAGACAGCCATGAGAGCACGCCTCCCACAGGCAGCACCTGAAAACCAAGGTTTGCTGGAGATGTTGCCTGGGAGGCCAGAGGTTGGCACCAGGTGTCTTGCTCACCCACACTCCACCTTTATCTATCTATCTATCTATCTATCTATCTATCTATCTATCTATCTATCTATCTATCTAAAATGAAGTTCACTATGTACCCCTGGCTGGTCTGTAGACCAGGCGATCAGGGATCCACCTGCCTTTGTCCCCTGGCTGTTGGAATTAAAAATATGAGCCACCTTACATGGCTCCACTTTCTTTTTTTTGAGGCAGGGCCTAGCTTCTAGAAGGTGATATCTATCTATCTATCTATCTATCTATCTATCTATCTATCTATCTATCGGAACAAATGTCTCGGGGTGAAGTCCCTTGTGTCCGCCCTGGGCACTGTGGCTCTGGGAGGGACAGAACACTCAGGAAGTGGCCATGGGCCTCTGCCCACAGTCCACCAGGCAGGTGGGGGCTATGTGAAGTCGCAAGGACACCACCCATGGGTGGGGGAGGGGGCTGTTCCCGGGGTACATTCAGCAGCCGTCTCTTCGTGGGTTCTCTAGCCCTGGGCACCACAGGCACCACTGGGTGCCATAGAAGAGAGCTAGAAGGAGCGCAGCTGGGGTCCCCGCTGGGACTGGGACCGGGACTGGGACCGGACCGACACTGGGTTGGGCAACTTGGGCACCAGCTAGCTGCTTTGGCTTGAGTGAGTGGCAACCGTCTGGAAGAGAGATTAGGTGTGCAGCTCCTTAACTGAAGGCCGGATCCCTCGCTTCCCACTGTGGATCAAGATGAATAGAGACAGTCCATAGTTCTAAGGTGTTTATTTTCATTGTGGAGAGTGGCGTGAGTGAGACATACCAGAGACCTGGGGAGGAGCAGGTAGAAATAGTAACTGGGAAGGGGAAATATATAAATCTCTAGGTGTCTCATTAACATGGGGATGGCTTGGGGCTGCGTGGCCATGCCTCTACCTGAGGAGGGGCTTGGGGAGGCGTGACCCTTTTTTATATAACCAAATGTCACAGACCTATGGAGAGATGTAGCCACGTGTTAGAAGCTGTATTCTAGGAGTTTGGGCAAACGGCTGCCATCCCTTATAGGCTGAAGACAGCCTATTGGGCCTGTAGCGTTCAAACCTTAGCTCTGCCAGAAAACAGACTTCTTATCACGACCCGACATCTATCTATCTATCTGCTATTTGCTATTTAGTCTTTTACTTTGGTTTGCTATGCACTTAATAAACTCATTCAAAACAAAAAATATGGCTACACCGACCCTTCTTTAGAACATATGGAAGTGACAAACATGAGTGGAGATGACCGACTCTTCTCCCTGTCCCTGCATAAAGACGACAAGCACATTCCAAAAAGCAAAAGAAACAGAAGCCACCCACGGTTTGAATGGAGATGTGCCCCACCGGCTTATGCCTGAACACTCGTTCCCACTTAGTGGCTCTGTTTGGGAGACTGAGTGACATTTAGGGGGTGGAGCCTGGCTGGAGGAAGTGCGTCACTAGGAATTCGGTCTTTTTATTTGTTTGCGTTTTGAAGTGGGTACGTATGCGTACCATGGTGCATGTGTGGCAGACAGAAGACAACCTGCAGAAGTTGGTTCTCTTCATCTGCAATGTGGTTCCTAGAAATCTAACGAAAGTTGTCAGGCATGGTGACAAATGCCTTTACTGCTTGACCTACCTTGCCAGCCCAAAGGGTGGGTTTTTGAGGGTTAAACCCCGCCCCTCGATGCTTGCCTCACTCTCTGTTCCTGGTCCATCCACCACCGTGTGTATAGAGCGACTCAGCGCGCCCACTGCTCATGCCCCCCTCACTGTGATGGAGTGAAATTCTTTGAAACCATGGAAAACATAAACCTTTCCTGCTCTGTTGTTTCTGTCAGGTATTTGGACACAGTGACAGGTAAGTACATGAGGTCAGCAGCTGTAGTACAGGATGGGGCATCCTGTGCTACTATGCCCTCCACTGGCACATGGCCCTTCATTGCCATTAAACAGATATGTGTGATCTTTGGTTGGTTGGTTGTTTCTTTTATTTTTTTTTTTTAATTTTTATTTATTTATTTATTTATTTTGGTTTTTCGAGACAGGGTTTCTCTGTGTAGCCCTGGCTGTCCTGGAACTCACTCTGTAGACCAGGCTGGCCTCAGAAATCTCAGAAATCCACCTGCCTCTGCCTCCCAAGTGCTGGGATTAAAGGTGTGCGCCACCACTGCCCAGCGGTTGATTGGTTTTTGAAACAGGGTCTTTCTATTTAGTCCTGGCCGTCCTGGAACTTGTTATGTAGACCAGGCTGGCCTCAAACTCAAATGAGATCCTCCTGCCTCTGCCTTCTGGGATCGTGCATGCCCGGCACGATCAGCCCGTGTGATTTTGAGGAGGCAGGGACAGACTTTACCACCTTTCACGGGGAGCCTGAGTTCAGAGATGTGGCCCAAAATCAACGTGAGCTTTGAAGGTTTCAAACACACCATTGTACCCAAATCAAAAGGGTTAGGTCTAGGAACATCTTGGACAGTTAAATAGGAGCTGAGGTTGAGTCCTGGCCTAAGTTCTTCCAGTATGGTTTGCTTACCTGCAGGTGGGCTTGGCTTCCTTCACTATCATTGGAGACATCAAACTTCCTTCTGCCAAATAGTTTTTTTTTTTTCCCATGAAGCAGTATAGCTTCCAGGGACATGCTGGATTCATCCTCCCCCTCACCAAAGGACCAGCCCAGCTCAGCCATGTGTTGTTCTGTGATGTAGCAAAACGAAACAAAACACAGAACACAGGAAGAGACACAGAAGAGCAGGCTGGTGGATGTACAGGCAGGGTCCACAGGCTTCGGAGAAAAGCCCACAAGCCTTTTCTCCACCCACTGCCTATTGTCCATTTTCACCTGGAATGTCTTTGGCTCACATCCAGATCAAATGCCAGTTAGAAAGTGCTGCCCGCTCGCTTTCTCTGGGCAGATAGCAACAGTGGTGAGCCGTAATCATTTACAAAGGTCACGATCGGGAGCCAGCCCTGCAGCGGTCGTTTAAAATTCGATTGATCCCTATTTGTAGTCAGGGAAAGAAAATGGGCACTTGGACCATATTGTAATTATGAGGCTTCCAGGCAGCCGTAAATAGATGTGCAATCTCTATACCAGCAAATACCTGGGAGAAGAAATGATTGCCCTGGCATAGCACATTGCTGGGAAAGGTTGAAGATAAAACTGCATTAAAAAAAAAATCAATCATCTTTTAGCTAATTTGCCTCCGTTGCCGCCCATCAGGTTATCACAATGGTCAGATGTCTGTTGAATATATTAAGAGGAAGGTCCGACTTGATGAAAATAACATCTGAGGACTCAAAGTCTCAAACCCATTTCTGGGAAGTGAGTTTTAGGGGTGGGTGGGTTCCAGCAGCCACAGCACAAGAGGAGTTTGGGGGTGACTTTCTGAGAGTTTTGCAAAGTCTCCCCAACCCTGGAAATCCTGAGAGCATTAGCTTCCTGTGGGCACTGCTAACTTGGAGCTGGCGCTACCCACTCAGCAACCCTTGACTCTCTGCCACATCATGGGGAATCTCTCTGCCCATTTGCAGTCACAGGAGTAGGCCAAAATGATCCTTGCTGGAGGCGCATGCTCCCCCATGGGCCTCCGAGTCAACTCCCGGAGCCTGGTACCCACCGAAAGCGTTACCTCGGTTCTGTTTGGTCAGGTTCACCTTCCAAGCTGATGCTTACAGGCTTAGGCAGCCTACAAGTTGTATTGACAGTGCCCTCTGAGGAAGCACTGCTTCTATGGAAGCAGGACCAGGACAGGAGGTGGGTTGGGGGCTAGGAGACGGCTAACTCAGCAAGATGAGAATGTCGAAGGGAAAAAGCCAAACTGGGAACTAACTGGGCAGAGATTTAAAGGGATATGATCAAATAAAATATAGGACCAAAACCACTTGAGGAAGGAGACTTTGTTTGGCTCACAGTTGGAGGGAAGTCCGTTGTGGCAGGAAAGGTGGGGGTTGGAGATACACGAAGCTACTGGTCACATACTACAGTCAAGAATCAGAGAGAGATGAGCGTTGATACTCAGCAGGTTGTAGAAGTTTGGTCCTTCCTCCTCCTAGCCTTATGCTTCCAGAAATAAGACTCAGACTCAAAATATAGTTACAAATACCTTGACCATGTAGCTAGGTTCTTCTCTGACTAGAATCATAACTTATGATAACCACTTATTTTAACCTACATTCTGTCATGGGGCTGGTGACTTGTGCTCAGGTACCATGCATCTGTCTAGTCACATCTTCCCCGGGGGACTCCCCTCATGTCTGGCTCTATCCCAGAATTCTTTCTGCCTCCTGGACGTCCCACCTCCTATTTCCTGCCTAAGCCATAAGCCATCAGATTTATTATTGACAGGTGCCACATCCTTACAGACATAAGATACTCTCTCTACAATCTGACTCTCTCCTTTCCTGCAGTCCAGGACCCCAGCCAGTGGATTGTTCCACCCATGATGGCAAGTCTTCGCATCTCTACCTAGACAACCCCTCACAAGCATCCCCCAGATGCTTGCCTCCTACGTGGTTCCAGCCTGTCAAGACAATAATCAAACTGACCACCACAGTGCTCAATTCTGTGCTCAAATAGTTTTACTTCTAGAGACTGCTCAGAAAAAGGATCATGTGTCAACAGAAATTATGCCCCAAGATGTTGGCTGAGCTTTGTTTGTATTATGAACATTTAGAAGAAACATCATCCATGTGAATTATGGCATGAGTCTCATGGAATTTCATACAGCAATCACAATGTTTTGTTGATTTTGTTGTTGGTGGTGGTTTTTGTTTTGTTTCCGTTTTAGTTTTTGAGAAATGGTCTTACTATGCAGCACAGGCTGGACCTGAACTTGAAATCCTCCTGCCTCAACTTCCCAAGTCAGGGATTATAAGTGTGTGCCAACACTCCCTGTTTTGTAACATTTTCTAGTTCCCAGAGCTATGGGGAAATATTCACAAAATAATATTAAATGACTACAACAAAACTTCAGATATAATATTATGTGAAACCGTATGAAGAAAGTGAGCATGCTGAGGAGACTCTGCCTTCCCACCGTTTAGGTCTTTCAAAAATTATCTACAGTTTCCCAGGCCTGTTGTAGCTTTGCAGTGATGGCTTGGGACCTGGGCTCCTGCATCCACCTCCACACAGAAGCACAGGAATACTTAGATTACTAGCAAGTATTAACTTTACTTTTTACATATATAATGTGTGTGTGTGTGTGTGTGTGTGTGTGTGTGTGTGTGTGTGTACAGTTTTGCAGGAGTCAGTTCTCTCCTTGTACAATGTGGGTTACAGAGCATTTGAAATAATGTCATCAGGTTTGGCAGCAAGTGCCTTTACTAGTGAGATACCTTGCCAGCCTCTTACTTTTATTTGATAAAATAGGTATAAATTTTACTACTTTAACTATTTTTTGAGACACGTTCTCACTGGGTAACACAGCTGACCCCAAACTTGAGATCCTCTTGCTTCGGTTTCCCCAGTGCTGGGATTCCAGTCACGTGCCACCATCCCGGCTTTCCATGTTTCTGAAATCCTCCTCGAACTCAAGACAGCAGGGTTACTTCTCTGAGCAGACTGAAGCTCACAGAGTCTGCTTGTGTTTGATTCTGAGTCAAAGCTTACCGCAGCGCAGGGGCAGATGAATTGTACAGATTGCTTCGAGTGGCCCAGGGTCAGAGGATGAAGGAACAGCTGTCTGGCCTCATACCATTGGTTATCTGTGCGGCCATTAAAGAATGAACCCATACCCAATCCAGGATTAAAAGTGGACCCCAAAAAGCTCCCTGAAGCCAGCAGGGCTTGGGGAAGACTGTGGTGGTTTGAATGAGACACGTCCCCTGAGACTTGCGTATTTGAACATTTGGTCTTCAGTTGGCACACCGTTTGGGCAGGTGGAGGAGCCTTTAGAAGGCCTTGCTGGAGGAAGACTGTCACTGGGTGTGGCTTTGAGGGGCTACAGCTTTGCTCCACTTCCTGCTGGAAGGCTCTCTGCTTCCTGCGTGTGGATCAACCAGCTTCCTCCTCCGGCGGCTTGTGGTCTTGCATTCCCTGCCATTATGAAGTCTAGCCTTCAAGAAGAGTCTGCCAAAATAAACTCTTTCCTCCTTTAAGCTGTTGCTGGTTATGGTTTTATCACAGCAACAGAAAACTAGTTAATTTAAACTCCGGCTCTTTCTGGGCAGCCTTTCTGCAGGCATAGGACACCCTGGCTTTCCAGCCATGGTCCTCATCCGTGGATTGGTGAGTGGATCCCACAGCACACTCTTTGACTCATTACTTCTCCAAATTTCATTCTTCTCCAGGACACCTGGGGAGTGTGCGGGAAGACACTGTTGGCATCCCATGCACACTGAGGGTCAGGCTAACAGCCTGGGCCATGTGACAGCTGCCTTTACCTGAGGTCACCATGACTGTGCCTGTCTATTGTGGCCCGCAAAAGAATCGTACCAGGAGCCACCTTACATTCTCCTTTCATACCACCAGAGGGACTTGGTGAGGGCCAGAGAAACAAACCCTTCAACCCTAGCCTCTTACATGTGGTTGGGAAGCACATGCGTGCACGGGCCCACACACACTGAAAGCCCTATTAAAGTAATGAGATGATTTGTGAAAAAGCCTATCTGCATTAGAAGTCTGTTTCCATGGCCCAATCAAAACAGCTAATTAATTGGTAGAGCCCTACAACAAGCATGCAATGTCTGCTAACCACATGCCGGATAGAACACATCACCTGTGAACGGATGCTAGGTAATTATCAAGTTTCTAGTCTATTTAATACAACACATTCCATCACCACTGTGGTGCAGCAACCCTGGGAACCTGACTGGCATCCCTCAGCATGTCGTTTGATTGCGTGGTGGCAATCATTGCTGATCCTGACCAGCCACAGCAACCGGACTCACCTGTTACCCTCTCCATGCTTCACACCGTGCCCTCTGTGATGACACAGCAGCCCTGTGACATTGTCATCTAGCTCCTTTCTCTTGTTGCTTGAGGCATGCAGCGTCCGCCCTCTGCTCTGACCACCCACCACAGAGCCTTTGCACAGACACACTGTTCCCCATTTCTTCTCAGCTGGGTCCCTTCAGACATCATTATAGTCACGACCTTGAGACCCTTTGTTCTCTATGACATCATCAGCAGGTACTTATTTGGAAAGTGTTTCTTTTTATTAACGTGCTTTATCATCGGAAGTTGCGTTTATTTTATAATGTTTATTTTCCAAAGATGGACACTTTTCATGTCCTGAGAAAAGCTGTATCCTTAAAGGCTGTTACTGATCAGGTGTTTATACTATTTGCTGGTTGACTTAAAAACCCTTTAAAGACAATCCTCACTGTGTAGCTTAGATGAGACTCAAACTCAGCTGTGAGTGCTGTCTTAAAACACACAAACAATGCACAAACACACACATACACATACACACAGACACAAATACAGATGCACATATATACACAGACACACACATACATTCATACATACAAACCAAACAGACACACACACACATATGCACAAAAGCATACACACACATTATACACATACGCAGACACACAGACACACATAATAACAGACACATGCACACATACAAAGAAATCACACAGATAAACACATATATCTGCATATCATAAACACACACACACACAGTTGGTTCTGAAGAGATGGCTCAGCAGTTAAGAGTAAGTAACGCTCTTCCAGAGGACCCAGGTTCAATTCCCAGCATCTACATGGCAGCTCACAACCGTCTCTACCTCCATGTCCAGGGGATCAGGCCCCTTTTGATCTCCCTGAATACCACACACTCACATGGAATATATAAACACATGCATTCAAGCAAACCACCCATACACATACAATATGAAGAGATAAATTGGAGAGTGAGAGAGCGATCCTCTTATACTTCAGCCTCTGCTCCGTGCTCCCCTCAGATGGGATGTCCTCTCTAATTGTCACCGTATCAGTGGCTTCTCGGTTGCACAGAGAGACCTCAGCAACACGGTCCTTATATGACCCTGCGCTGGTAGCTGGGGAGGAAGAGCATCTAACGGGCTCCTGCTTGCATTGCTCTGCAGTGTCACCTTCATGACCTCTCAGGCTTCAGATCTTCACTGCAGGAGTGAGCACATCCGGTGCAGCCAAGCTAGCCTGAAAACGGTCATGTGACCTTTATTACCTTGTGCTATGTATTCGTTATGGTTATTAGCCTCTTAGTGTGTTTGCCTTATAAATTGAACTGCCATAGGTTCATTAGTGTGGGATGGATGGGCATGGTACTAGCCACTGTTTTAGAAACCGTCTCAGGGTTTTGGGTTGTGTCTCCCATAGAGAAGGACATACTACTACATTTATAGAATTATGAATAAAGCTCTTACCCCTATGAATAATATCAAACAGGGTCTGGAGAGATGGCTCAGCAGTTAAGAGCACTGACTGTTCTTCCAGAAGATCTGAGTTTGGTTCCTAGCACCCATGTGTCAGCTTATAACCATCTGTAAATCCAGTTCCAGGGCATCCAATGCCCTCTTCTGGGCACATGTAGGCATGTGGTTCACATACTCTCAGGCACATAAATTACACACACACACACACACACACACACACACACACACACACACACACTACTAAAGTAAAATCTTTTTAAAATATCAAATATTTTATTTTCAAGGTATAATTCAAACTTGAGTACTCCTGCCTCAGCCTTCTACGTGGTACATACTTTAAGATAAAATAAGTCTTTTTGTTTTAAATAAATGACTCTAAAGGAATTGACACTAACCCCAGAAATTAATGTATTAAAACAGGAGAGTTTCCAAGCCTAGTGTTAAGTAGGTGGATTGGTGACATGTCCTTGGCCCAAATAACCCTGAGCAGTGAGCTCTGGAAGGGCACCTGGCAGCTTTCCCCTGTCAGGTCAAGTGAGCCTCAGTTACTATTATCACTGCTGAAAAATACCTGGTAACTCAACAAGGGAGGAAAGGGTTATGCGAGTTCATAGTTTCTGAGCAACTTAGTCATCACAGGAGGTGAAGGCATGGCAGATCCACTGGCATGTGCTTCTGTGTGTGAGTGTACATGGGCGCTTGTGTGCGTGGTGGGGGGAGGTCCCTCACACCACAGGAGGGAAGGCATGGCAGATCTGCTTGGGGTGTGTGTGTGTGTGTGTGTGTGTGTGTGTGTGTACATGTGCCAATGCAGAGGCCAGAGCTGTCAGCTCCAGCTGGAGTTGTAGGAAGTTATGACCAGCTCAGTGAAGATCCTGGGAATTGAGCTTGAACTTGGACCCTGTGTAGAGGCACTGAGCCACCTCCAACAAGCACTGCAAATGCTTGGAGAAGGTTACTCAACTAGCAGATGTTTCTCAAGAGGTTGGGGTGCAGTTGGACTTGGTGGGTAACAGGCAGGAAGCCTCCCCATCCACAGCCTCACAGGGCACTCCTCAGACTGGAGATGTTGCTATACTTGAGTGTGGCCCTCAGAGTCCACAGGAGGCAGATGGCAGGAAGAGGTCTGTCGGGCCTGGGGAATATTCGAAACTCCCAGTACTCAAGGAGATTGGAGGGTCTGATCTGCTCCATTAGGGGAGAAAACCTTATGAGTTTTAGGTTGCACCTGTCTGTGGATTCCAGAGATGGGCCAACAGATCTCCAGCTTTCTCTGTAACCGCTTTACCCACGGAGCCATCTCGCCGGCTCCCCCCTTGCTATTTCCTTACTGGTTTTATGTTGTATGTATGCTGTAGCAGCTTTCTTCCTGGTCTTCACTTTTTAAAATTATTTTTTAAAATCACTGCCACAGGGACAAAGTGTGCCACAGAGGCCTTCTCTAGATATAGGGAGCCACAGGGTTCAGCTCAAAGACCAATACCCAACTCCATGACCTTTCTGTGAAACTTCCCTTCTGTACCAGGGCTGTGAGTACCTGTGTCAGTGCCCAGCACAGTACCTGGTAAGTATAATACACAATAAAAGAATCCAGAGGGAGCAAGAGTCAAACGCAAGCGTCTTCTTTAACCCCAAGAGTGGCAGTGCCCATACTCCACATCTGTGGAGGCCAGCTAACATCTGTCCCTCTTTTGTTCTTCCCCAAGAATAGATGACAAAGTTGCTGAACGCCACAGCGATGAGGAATGGGCATACCAAATACAGGACTTGACTTGTTTGAGCCAAGGAAGGTGGTTCATTTTTCTACAGTCGTCCCTGGGATTCCCACATTGGAAAGCACCCTGCTTTCGAATACCCTGGGGGTGAGGTACAGCTTTCCCTAAAATAAGATAGGTTGTTTTTGTTTTTAAAGCAGAAAGGACACACTGTAGACAGTTGATGGAGATGTGACAGCTTGTGCTAGGCCGTTCACAATCTATTTAAAGGCAGGAAGGAGAGTGTGTATTGCTGAGGGACTTACTGTGGAATCCAGCATCCGTGGATGGTGGGTGGAGACTGTACCTAGAGTCTCACTGCCACAGCCTTCAAGCTGGAAGCTGTGGCACAGGGAGTCTCACACAGTTCCTGTGAAGCAGGATGCTATGCCACCCTGCAATTAGAAGGGAGGAGATTCTTCCTATCCCTCCGTTTCCACATCTGGAGACAACTCCCAGGCGCTCCTCACCTTTGTTGCTCCAGCCCTGACAGACCTTGCCTCCTAGTCCTCTGCTGGTCTGGTCTGGTTCAATACACATAGCTCTTACCTAAACAATAACAGAGACCCGACGTTGCTGTCCTAATGCATAATAGGAAAAAATACCACAGGAACACTGGGCAGGAGCCTTCTTTATAAATTCAGACCAGAGCCAGGCGGTGGTAGCGCACGCCTTTAATCCCAGCACTTGGGAGGCAGAGGCAGGCGGATTTCTGAGTTCGAGGCCAGCCTGGTCTACAGAGTGAGTTCCAGGACAGCCAGGGCTACACAGAGAAACCCTGTCTCGAAAAACCAAAAAACAAACAAACAAACAAACAAAAAACCAATAAATTCAGACCAGATCCTATTAGACTCTGCCCTGAATCCTCCAGCCTCTGGGCCCTGGGCCCTACTATAATATAAATACCCCAGACTCCTGCCCTGCATCATCCGTAAGGGGTCCTCGAAACCCCGAGCCATGTGATGCGCATTCCCAGCCAGCCCCTTGCTCTTACTAGATGCCACTTGTCTGTTTCCTTCCTCATCACCGCAGCCCAATTTCCCCTTTGTTCTGTAAAGCCCACGGCCAGAGCCGCCCCCCCCCCGTCCCCCCTGCACCCCCCTCCCCAGTGATGTTCCTGTCTCACAGTGGCTTTTATACATAACAGAGCATCCTCAGCTGAGTCAAGGTTGCTATTGCTGTGATAAAACATCCATGAATGACCAGAACCAAAGGGCTCATTTGGCTTACCTTTCATATCTGTGGCCCATCACTAAAGGAAGTCAGGACAGGAACTCAAATAGGACAGGAACCTGGAGGCCATGGAGGGGTGCTGCTTATTGGCTTGCTCCCTCTGGCTTGCTCAGTCTGCTTTCTTATAGAACCCAGGACCACCAGGTCAGAGATAGTACCACCCACAATGGACTGGGCCCTCTCCCATCAATCACTAATTAAGAAAATGCCCTACAGGCTTGCCTACAGCCTGATCTTACAGAGGCATTTTCTCAGTTGGGGTTCCCTCCTGTCAGATGACTTTAGTGAGGTTACCATAAATCTGGCCAACACATCTTTTATGCCTTTGCAATTTTATTAAATTGTTTCTGCATGATTCTAAGTGATTTTTTTCATCTTGAATCCCTCGGGTATTCATGGTGACTCTGGCAGAGGTCAGTGCTTAAACGAGCCAGGTGTGAGGACCCTGATTAAGGTTTCCTGCTGTTGTGTATTACAGTAGGGAGTCTATGGCTAACAATAACATGGTGTGTGTTTCTTTAAAGGTTCATTGGTTATTTTATGTGTCTGAGCGTTTGCTGCATGAGTGGCTGTACACCGTGCATGTGCAGTGCCCGGAGTGGCCAGAAGAGGGCACCAGATTCTCCTGGAACCGGAGTTACAGATGGTTGTGAGCCACCCTGTGAGAGCCAGGCACTGAACCCAGGTTCTTAATCAGTGAGTCGTCACTGTCCAGCTAATGTGTATTTTATTAGCACCAAGCTCTACCCAACTAAGCTAGCCAGCCAGTTCCTAATGTGTGTTTTAAATGAACTCTAAGAGAAGATTTTGAACATTCCTACTGCAAAAAAAAAAAAAAAAAGGACAAATATTTGAAATGATGTCTATACCAACGACCATGATCTGCTCATTATGCAATGCATGTGCATATCAAAACATCACAGGACAACTCATCCTATGTATCACGTGATGATTAAAAATGGCATTAAGTTGGGAGTGGCACCATGCATCTGAAAACCCAACACTCAGGAGGCATATAATAATTAAACTCGAAATTCTGACATTCAGGCAAGCTGTGGCTGTAGCAGAAATGGCTATTTTTGCCCTCGAGACTCAAGCCTGAATCTATTGCTTTCTCCCTTGACTCCATTCCTGATGCAGGAATGAATGCCGAGAAAAATGTGTCAAAGAGAATAAGTACAGCATCGCACCCTCCCAAGTGCCCTGCAGACCTGCCTGGCTCCTGCTGAGCCAGAAGTCTGCCTTCCCGGGGCTGGAGGCTCACAGCAGGTACACACTAAGTAGACTACATTGAGAATCACGCCCAGCTCACCTTTCAAGGCAGCCAGGTCAGCCCTCCAGGAGCTATGGAACCCCCTCCACTCCCCT
This sequence comes from Uromys caudimaculatus, assembly GCA_028551405.1. NCBI lineage: Eukaryota > Metazoa > Chordata > Mammalia > Rodentia > Muridae > Uromys > Uromys caudimaculatus. The sequence goes on along the minus strand of CM052717.1, from coordinate 57,620,606 downwards.
ACCCTCACTCTCTGCACTTCGGCTGCCATCTGCCTCCCTCTTGCCCAGTCTCTGGCCTTTCCAAGATGATCTCAGCCTAAAAGGCACTTGATATTTCTATGGCTTTCTATAAACGATAGAAATGTTCTCTTCCCAGCTGCTCTGCTCGTCCCCACCCCCATCCTGAGCCCTCAAACATCCCTCCTCCTGATGCTTGAGCACCTGCCCTTCTGCAGTCACCATGGCCTCCGAGCACTGACCACACTGTACTGATGCAGCTTCTCCTGCTTCCACCCTCTGCAAACGGGTCCCAAGGCCAGTAATGTCCTCGGTGTTCTCCCTCAGGGTAGGACTATGTGGTGGATGCAATAAATATACACAGAAGGCAAGCTCAGGGGCACCAACTCAGATGTTCCCAGGGATGCAAGGGGCATTCTAGAAGTCAGCCTCAGCATTTCCCCAGAGTGTGTATGTGATACACACATACAATACAGACACAAACATAGGCATCATAGACATAGATATATGGAAGATATCTTTTGAATGTGTTTTGCCAAAATCTTGGCAAGGGCATATGTGTAAGGACCAGAAATGCTACAGGAGAGACAGAGTAACTTGCCCCAAGCCTGATAATGAGGTTACTTAACTGTTCTGTGAGCAGCAGCCCTTTGGCTTTTTAATATGGAGAGACCACACTTGCACCTGTGAAGAATCACTCTTTCTTCTCTGCAATGTTTCCGTTTGATGGCATAGCTGGAGAAAAGCCACAGAAAAGAACACCCACCGTGCCCCGTGCAGGAGAAAGGGAAGAAAACACACTCCTTACAGGCACATCTGCATCTGTGATAGGGTTTATCATCTGAGCAGGCTTAAGAAGATTTTTTTTAACTAATTAGATTTTTAAAAGATTTTTTAAAAAGAATTATGTGTATGTGTGTATCTGTCTGTATGTGTGTGCACCTATGTGTGCAGTGCCTGCAGAGTCCAGTAGAGGGCATTGTACCTCCAGGTAGTTCTGAGATACCTGGGAACTAAATTGAGGTCCTCTAGAAAAGCAGCAAGTGCTATTATTAACCACCTAGCCAACTCTTCAGACTCCTAGTTTTTCTTTTAAATTCAGTCTATGGGTGGAGCCAGATAGTGGTGTGTGCAGGTCAGAGGACCATGACATCAGTTCACCCTGGAACTAGAGTTACAGGCCATTGTGAGCTGCTAGATGTGGGTGCTGGGAACTGAACTCGGGGCCTCTGGGGAAGCAGCATGCACTGTTAACCACTGAACCAGCTCTTAAATTAGTTTTTCTTAAAGACACATGCTATACTTAGAACTTCAACTTTAATGAAGGAAGGTATCTAACCTAGGTGAAGCAGTGCACACACATCTTAACACTGCAGAGGCTGAGGCAGAAGGATCACAAGTTCAAGGTCAGCCTGGGCTATATAATGAATGAGAGAACATCCTGGGCTTTATAGTGAGACATTTAGGGCGGGGATGAGGGACGGTGTCTAGACTGAAACTATCTGATACCTTTGCTCTCTAGGGCCGTTGAAGGGAGCAGGGCTAGCCTAACACATGCTGTCCTGAGGCCTCACTTCCTCAAGTGCCCCCTTCTGAAAAGTACTTCTTGTTTGTTTTTTGTTTTGTTTTCTTTCTTTTTGCTCTTTTCTTCTTTCTTTCTTTCCTTTTTTTTTTTTTTTTTTTTTGAAAGAGGGTCTCACTGTACAGCCCTAGTTGTCCTGGAACTCACTTAGACCAGGCTGGCCTTGAACTCACAGAGACCCACCTGCCTCTGCCTCCTCAGTGCTGGGATTACAGATGTGCACCACCCCTACTTCCCCGCTCCTCTCCTCCCCCAGTGTGCTAGTGAACAGCAAACCACTGGATCAGTTTTCAGCAGCCTCCATGAAACTGCAGGCACCCACCCTCTCTGCGCAGGTGAAGGGCGTGGGTTCACAGAGAGGAGACACACATTCCAGGCCATTTTCCAAACACCAACAAGAAGGGAATTAGAAAAAGCATGTAAGTACCACACACATGCCAGCCTCTCCTATTGATCACATGTAATTTACATCTTACAAAGATGTGAATTCTTGCGTTCTCACTCCGCAAGGAAAATCTCAATGATTTATTCATTTCAAATGAAAAATAGAAGGGAGATGAGAAGAATGAGTTCACAGACGGCCTCGTTCTCGGGGCACTGGTGCGAGGCTCCCTCGCTCACTGCCCGGAGGCCTCCGTGTTCAAGTCCCTCTAATTAACAAGGTGAATCAGGCGGCAGCTCTCTAATTAGTGAGCAAGACAAGCCAGCGGAAGCAGGCAAGCAGAGTGCGGAGCTCTGCACTGGCCAACAAAGAGACCACTCCAATTGGGGGTGGGTGGGTGGGTGCGGATATCATCTAAATAACTATAAAAAAAGAAGGTGTTTGGATGGGGGGAGGCTACCTCATTTTTGTTCTCTAAGTTCACGGGGAATGTCTCACGAATTCTCCAACATAACGAACTTCATGCTGACGGAGGTTAGCCTCTGCTGTTTATGCGATCTTTCAGGGCGCACTGTCCCACAACACGAGCATCCAAAAGAAATTATCTTAGAGCTGGGGAACGCAGCTCGGCATTTCAAGCACTTCGCTAGCATACACAGAGTTCTGAGTGTAGTTCCCAGAACTACATAAACCAGGGCGTGGGGGCACACACTGTAATCCCAGCACTTGGGAGCTGGGGGCAGGAGGATGGGTGGGAAATCCAAGGTCATCCGAGACAGTGAGGCGTGTTCGATGTTAGCCTGGGCTATGTGAGACCGGTACATGGAAGATCTCCGGCATTTAGTCATCATGGTAAACCGAAGCTTTGTGGGATTAGTAACTGTCCATTTCCTCCTTGTCCCTGACTCCCCAAAACTACCAAACTGCTCTGTGATTTCAAGAAGTTGACTACTTCCTGGAAGTAGTCTCATATGAGTTTGGTCTTGAAGGAAAAAAATCAATACCTCAAGATTTCTGGTAGAGTTGTATATATTTCACTTTAAGAAACATCTGTCCTATTTTCTAATCTCTCTCTCTCTCTCTCTCTCTCTCTCTCTCTCTTCCCCCCCCCCCTTTCCCAGCTTTTTAAAGATTGATTTATTATTTCATGTGTATGGGTGCTTTGTCTAAATATATGTATGTGCACCACACACATGTCTGATGCCATTGGAGGTCAGAGAGTGAGGTCCCCTGGAACTAGACTTAAAAATAGTTGTGAGCCACAATGAGGGAGCTGGGAAACTCCATTCCTTTTCAAGAGCAGTAACCACTGAGCCATCAACCCAGCTCCCTCCCCCTTTATTGAGATAGGATCTGTCACACAGGCTGGCCTCAGACTTACTCTGTAGCCAAGGCTAGCCTGATATTCCAAATCCTTCTGCCTCAGCCTCAGGCATTCTGAGATTACAGGTATGAGCCACCACATCTGGCCTTACTCTGCATTTTTCCTGAAACTAGGCATGTATGGAGTGACCTGTTCTCTGAAGACTCAGCTCAGTGCCATCTGGTCCCATAGAAGCACCACAAGGAGCCACAGAGGAATAGGTGCAAAAGTTTATCCCAAAGAGGAGCTGCGTACGGGGCCTCTGGATCACACCTGTGTACCAGCCTGGTTCAAGATGAGCTGGGTTCCTGCTAGTAATGTCCCTGGCTTGCTAGCTTTGGCTTAGCATTCACATGTGGCTGCTTATTTGTAAGCCAGAGGTTTTCCTCCCTCAGTCTTTCTGAGTGAGTTCATCCACTGAGGTATCCCTCCCTGCAGGAGCCAAGCCCCTGGGACCAGAGTACAGCTGTATGGAGGAGTCTTCACAGGTGCAGGCAACATTATTCATGTTCACCCCTGATAAATGACAGCAGCTGCTCTCTAGTAGCCTTAACCAAGGTCTGTGAGTGGCCACCGTATCCTTTGTGACCCAGCAGCCTTTAATGGAGCTCCAAAGGCATTTTCTTCTAGTAATGGCGACCCCTTGGTAGGTAGATGCCAGGAACCATCTTGTGGATGAAGAACAGTGAATCAGATTCAGATAGAACTATAAATACAGGGACAGTCTCAATGCCAAACACCACATGGCACCTCCTCAGAGCAAGCACTGACATCATTACCATTTTATAGGCTGAGGAACTAGCTACCAGAATCCTTGAAAGTCTGCTTAGGGCCTCTCGCCTAGGAAATAGACTTGTACTCTGGCTTTCTAACCCAACTCACACTTACACTGATCCTCTGCTTTAAGACTCCTGTTTTTCAATTCACAAGCTGGATTATTTTTCATAATCTTTTGTTACATCTTATTGGTGTAGCAAAATGCCTGGCAAACAACTGGGGGAAGGAAAGGCTCACAGTTGAAGGGGATACAGTCTATAATGGCCGATAGGCTCGGTAACCACAGTGGGAAGCAGCTGGTCACACTGTATCTGCAGTCTGGAGGGAGAGAGAGAGAGAGAGAGAGAGAGAGAGAGAGAGAGAGAGAGAGAGAGACATTTTGCTTTTCTCATTTCCCCCTCTTTATTCAATCCTGGATCCCACCCACCCACATTCAGACTGGGTCTTCCCTCCCTCAGTTAAATCTCTCTGGAAATAGGCATGCCAAAAGTGTATCCCCTAAGTGATTCTAAATCTAATCAAGTCTGCATCAAAATTAGCCACCACACAGACTAAAAGATGTCACTCTGCTAAGCTCACAGCCTTTCTGTTAGTTTGAAAGTGGAAGCATCCGGATGCTGTGAGGCTTGTGCACTGGAGGTTACACCCCAAGCTGGCCAATCTGAGTTTGGAAAGATCCTGCTGGACGGCAAGGGCTCTGAGGCAATCAATTAACCCCTGACAGATTCATAATTTGATAACATTATTGGAGGAGGTGGGAAGTGGGGCCTGTTGGGAGGATGTATCTTTCCTCTGCTCTTTCCTGTTTCTGTGTTTCCTGGCTGCTGCGAGGTGAGCAACGCTCTTCTCTATGCTGTTCCAACATTACACTCTGCTTCATTGCAGGCCCACAGCAATGCACCCAGAAGACGGTGGTTTGGAATTCTACAGCCATGAGCCAAAGTAAATCCTTTTTCTTTTAAACTATTTTGCTCAGGCATTGCATGGTGATGGAGAGCTAACACGCCTTCTCAGCCTAGGCAGCCTTCGGCAGCAGACTCTAACTCTAGGGAGCAACTGAACAATTCTTTGTAATGAATTCTCATCTTGCCTCTCTAGAGAGAAATAAGAGTGCTGGGGCTAGAGGTGCGTGGGCCCTTCGTCAGGCAGGCTTGCCTCTGCTCCCGTAACTCACCCTGTAACAACACGGCTTCAAATATAAGGAGCAGAGATCTGAAGAACCACCAAGGAGGATACTGGTCCAAGGAAGCCACTTGGCAAGCCACTCTGCTGGCCCCAGACTCCACCCTCCATAGCAACTTCTGGGTTGAAATTTTCCAGGAGTTATTCTCTATACACACGTGGCTCAAGATGAGTTATAACTGCTGCAGTAAGCATAGTGAGAGGTGGGACTTTCAGGAGGTGCCTGGGTTCCTAGGGCTCTGCCATTGGGAGTGGGTTGATACAGTTCTTGTAGGAGTGGATTAATTGTGAGAGTGGGCTTAAATTTTCCCCTTGCTTGGACTCTCTCTCTGACTCATGTGCTCTTTTGCCTTCTATCCCGCTATGACGCAGAGAAGGATCCCTTGGCAGACGCCAAACACATGCTTGTGCTGCACTCTTGAACTTCCAGGCTCCCAGAGCCATGGCTACACAGACTTCTTTCTTTACCAATTACCTAGTGCCTGGTATTCTGCAATAGCAACAGAAGAAAGACAAAGAGAGTGGTTTTGTGAAGTACTGGATGCCAAAGAGCTGAGCACAGGAGGGTAGCCAGTAATTAGACTCAAAGACTCTGCCTCTTTCATTTGTGTGCATCTGAGCTTGACAGAAAAGCTGCCACTGATTTGTGTTTCTTTCGTAATTTTTATTCCTTATGCCTTTGGACAAGTCTTGCGTTCTTTCCACGGTCTCTGCATTCTGAGTCTACAGAATAAGGCAAAACTCTGTTAGCGTCATTGAGTTATTTTTGGAATTAATGCTAATAAAACGTGAGGCTAGAAAAAGAAGCATGTTAAATTATGAAGCACCTGGAACTGGAGACATGGCCCACGGGTCAAGAGCACTTCCTGCCCTTACAGAGGACCAGTTCTGTTTCCAGCACAGGTGGAAGACAATCCAGAGGTGCCTGTAACTCCAGGGTCTGACACCCCCTTCTGGCTTCTGTGTGCACTGCACACACAGACACACTTGTATGCACACATAACTAATAAGACCAATCTTTTAAAAACACCTAGTTAAAAATGCCTTAACATTCTTACTGGAAAATTAGGACATGATTAAAATTTCTAAAGGAACAGTTTTGTGGAGATCTGCAGAGCACTGAAGTAAACAGAGTTAAATTTATTTATGCTTGGGGCAAAATGGTAAACATCCATTTAAGTAAATTATAATTTGTCTTTAGGAATATCTTTTGGTGCTGGTGTCTTCTGTGTACATACTCTGAGATGCTTATTTTATTCAAAAAGGCCTTTAAAGTATTTTTGAACATTTTATTTATCATTTTCATATGTATGGGGGGATTGCCCACTTGTATGTCTGTGCGCCCATGTGCATGCAGTGCCCACAGAGGCCAGAAGAGGGCGTCAGATCCCCTGGGACTGGAGTTACAGATGGTTGTGGTCCACTCTGTAGTTGCTGGGTCCTCTGAAAGAGCAGTCAGTGCTCTTAACCATTGAGCCATCTTTCCCTCTACCACCCCACCAAAAACTTTTAAAACCAAGCCCTTGTCAAAACTTATCCAGTCTGCAATGCATTTGTCCTTGCTAATAAAAATGTTTTCATGGCCAGAAATTTACCTAGACCTACACCAGCTTTGCCTAAAGATGGTTTTAACTTCTTTATCAGTAATGTTGGGAAGTAGGTCAAATCATAATTAATAGGTTTGACTCATAGTGCCCAAGGTGCATTTGTTTCCTAGGGTGGTGTGTTAGGGCTCCCTAGAGGAACAGAACGAACAGAATGAATAGATTTGGAAGGAGACTTATTAGATTGCCTTACACAATATGGTCTAGGGAGTCCAACACCGGCCTTCTCATACTGAAAAACTTAGAAGGCTGCAGATGCTCAGTCCACAGTGTTAACATCCCTCAGCAGTCCTGATCCAGTGCTGAAGGCCTGGAGGAATTTTGCAGAGACACTGCTCCTCATTCCACATTGGAAACCCAAAGAATCTGGGTTCTAATGTCAGTGAAGAAATGTAGCAGCAACAGCGGCAGCCACAGAGGAGATGGAGTTGCTGGTAAGTGTGAAAGCTAACAGGCAAAAGTAAAGCTTCCCGCTTCTTCTGCCACCTCATTTTATCTTGACTGGCACTGGAAGGTGTCCCCTCATGTTTAGGATGAGTCTTCTCACATCAAATAACCTGGTCAAGAAGAATCCCTGGTCAAGAATACCTCACCAGCGTCCCCCAGGGCTTGCCTTGCAGTTGACTCTAGATCCATCTCCCATAGGCATTTGAACCCTTGGTCCCCAGCTGTTGGAGCAGTTTGGGAGGCCGCAGAACTTAGAGGTATGGAGCTTAGCCAGCAGGGGTGGATCACTGGGGGCAAAATGTGAAGGTTGTAATTGGTTCTACTTCTGGTCTAGTTGTCTCAAAATCCTGGTCAGTCACTGTGATGTGACCAGCCTCTTCCACCACCATGGACCAAGAGCCAAAATAAACCTCTCACCCCATAAGTTGGTTCTGTCTGATATCTTATCAGAGCAATGATAAAAACAAGACAGGATTTTTTTTTTAGATTTTCTATTTAATTTTAAGTGTGTGTGTGTGTGTGTGTGTGTGTGTGTGTGTGTGTGCGTGTGTGTGTGTTGTGAGTGTGGATTTGTGCACATGGCTGCAGGAGTCTGGAAGGACAGAAGATAGTGTTGAATGCCCTGGACTGGAGTTATAGGCAGTTAGCTGCCTGTAGTGGGTGCTGGGAACTGAACTCGGGTCCTCTTCAAGAGTAGCACGTACTCTCAACCACTGAGCCACCTCTCTAGCCCCTTAATACAGATACTTTAAAAATTAGGTATTTATGGTCTTGCCAATTGGAGACTAGACATTCAAGATCCAGGCTGACAGGGGTTGTCTTATTCTGAGAGAGCGAGATAGAACCTCTGCCATTTCTCTCTTGGGTTCTGGTGGCCTTTGACCATCCTCATCTTACTGCAAGATCGGTCAGCCAAACATTTCTCTATGAAAATAAAACTACAACCCTAGCACTTAGGAGACTGAGGCAGGAGAATTATAAATTTGAGGACAGCCCCCCTCTCCATTTGAGGATTAGGATGTAACTCTCAGTTGCTTTTCCAGCACCATGTCTGCCTATGGCCATGCTCCCCGCTATGAAAATAAAGGACTAAATCTCTGAACTGTAAACCAGCCCCAATTAAATGTTTTCCTTTATAAGAGTTGCCTTGGTCATGGTGTCTCTTCACAGCAATAGTAACCTTAACTAAGACTGTAAGTATTAATGACCAGGATCAAGCTCCAAGTTAAAACTACTTTTAAATTGGTGTTAAAAATAAGGTGATGAGCCGGGCAGTGGCGGCGCACGCCTTTAATCCCAGCACTTGGGAGGCAGAGGCAGGTGGATTTCTGAGTCCAAGGCCAGTCTGGTCTACAGAGTGAGTTCCAGGACAGCCAGGGCTACACAGAGAAACCCTGTCTCGAAAAACAAAAAAAACAAAAACAAAACAAAACAAACAAACAAACAAACAAAAAAAAAAGGGAGATATGCCAGGCATGGTGGTGCACATCTTTAATCCCAGCACTCAGGAAGAAGGCAGAGGCAGGTGGATCTCTATGAGTTCAAGGCCAGCCTGGTTACACAGTGAGTTCCAGGATAGCCAGGGCTATGTGGTGATGAGAACTTGTCTATACATACATACATACATACATACATACATACATACATACATACATACATGAATAAATAAATGAAGATCAAAGCTAGACAGATGTAAGAGCACTAGCTGTTCTTCCAGAGGACCCAAGTTCGATTCCCAGTACCCACATGGCAGCTCATAGTCATCTGTAACTCTAGTTCCAGAGAATATGATGCCCTCTTCTGGCCTCCTTGGGCACCAGGCATGCAAGTGGTACACAGACACACATGCTGGAAAAACACTCATACAAATAAAAATAAACAAATCTTTAAAAATGAGAAATGAGGGCCACAGAAATGATTAGCTGGCTGCTCCCTTCCTGTGTAAGACCCCTTAACTCCACCTCACCCAAAGCTGCTGAAAGGACATGCCTGTCCGAGCCCTCATGGGCTTAGTGAATGCAATTAACACCTGATTTCACCTCTAAGCTCAGGATCATTTCTAATGCTGGCACATGTGCTTGTCTAACACCTTTGCAGGAAGTCAGAGGACCTTGCAGGAGAAGTTGCTTCCAGTTGACTTTAGAGAAATTTACTAGGTTTTTATGAAGCGTACCATGGGGATAGATACCTTGGCAAAATAGGATTGCTACTACTTTAAAAAAAGTAAGAGTATCTTAAAGCAGATCTCACGACCCTTTAGTGCATTTAAAGGTTTTATAGACTAAGGCAAGCATGTTGGTACATAGCTGTAATTCTGGCACTGGGGAGGCTGGGGCAGGAGGATTTGGGAGTTCCAGGACAGCCTGGGCTAGAGGGGGGAGGAAGAAGGGAGGAATAGAAGAGACAGGAGCAGAAGGGGTGGGGTGAGGGAAGAGAAAAACCAGGGGAGAGGGATAAATTTGTATTAAAATTTTTTGAGCCTATTTATTTATTTATGACACAATGGTAATCCTGTACTCAGCAGGCTGAGGCAGGAGGATCATGAATTCAAGGCCAGCAAACCGGCCAGAAAACAAAGATGCTTCCATCTCATTCAAATGGCAAATGCCTTGACCAAGAGAAAGTTGGAGCCAAAGAAGGAGAGCAGCCACAAGGATCAGGACAGAGAATGTGTAGCAGCCTAGGAAGTCTGCAAAAGGACCATCTGAGAGGCTCAGGGGCTAAGGGAAGGGCTCCTTCTTGTCCAGACCTGAGAGTTAGCTTCCCTGAGCATTCTCAAGTCAACTAACTCCCAAGTCACTCTCAAGTTCAGTCTGACAGTCTTCAAATGGCGTAAGTTACAGTGCTATTGGGTTTGGTTTTGGATTCAGGGTCTCACTGTGTAGCCAGTGATGGCCTTGAATTTCTGCCTTGGCCTCCAGAGTGCTAGGATTACAGGTATGCACCACTTTGGCTGGGGAGAGGGAAGGGGAAGCAACATTTGTTTGTTTTGTTGTTCTGTGGATTAAACCTAGGGCTTTGGGCGTAGCAAGCAAGCGTTCTATCTCAGAGCTACAATCCCAAGCCTCGTACCTCCCACAAAAAATTAAATGAGGCCAACGTGGAAGCTCATGCTTTAACCCCAGCACTGGGAGGCAGAGACAGGCAGATCTCCATGAGTTTGAGGCCAGCCTGGTCTATAGAGTGAGACCCTGTCTCTAAAACTAAATAAATAAAAGAACTGAAGCAACATTCTTCCCCCACCTTTAGTATCTGAAAGGACGGGTATTGGCTCTGGACCCACGAAACCGAGTTCTCAGCACAAAGGAGATTGATTTGCACCAGAGGGACAGAAGGCAGGGAATAAGAGAGAAAGACAGGAGAGAGAGAAGAGGGAGAAAGGGCGAGGAACAAGGGAGAGGGTGAAGGGAGATTTGCTCAAGGGACCAAGGGCTGCCTCTGCATAGAGGAGAAACAAATGCGGGGGGCCCATAGGAAAATGGAGGTTTATAAAGCAGAAAGGGGAACACCCATGTTGGGATGAGGTGTTTGATTTAATTGGGCAAGTTAATTAGGTGAGCCAAAGGGGGCTTTTGATTGCTGGACTTCAATACTTTGATAGCCGGGGCCTTGGTAGTCAGCCTAGCGAGGAGGAAATGGCCAAATAAAGGAGAGACCTTGGCGGCTCGCTTCGGGGGTGTGATCTGGCGGGTTTTAGCAAGGCAGAGGGAGTGGGGGAGAAGGGCAGGCCTGCCAGAGCCACATGCTCTTGTTGGCTAGGATCCCTTCCTTATCTCCCATGGCACGACGTAAATGTTCCAAATTCATTAGCCATCATTAGACTTTTCTTTATTTAAAGATCTATTAATTGTATTTATATGAGTACACTGTAGCTGTCTTCAGACACACTAGAAAAGATGTGATCCCATTACAGATGGTTGTGAGCCACCCTGTGGTTGCTGGGAATTGAACTCAGGACCTCTGGAAGAGCAGTCGGTGCTCTTAACCTCTGAGCCATCTCTCCAGCCCATCAGATTTTTTTTTTTTTCATTAACTGAGAGAAGATGGCTTAAAGGAAGAGCGATCACTAGCTATAAACAGAAATCTCAGTCTATGTTTTGGATGGCTCTCTAGTTTTTGTTTGTTTGTTTTGTTTTTGTTTGTTATTTTGTTATGAGACAGGTTTTCTCTGTGTAATCCTGGCTGTCCTGAAACTCACTCTGTAGATCAGGCTGGCCTTGAACTCAGAGGCCCACCTGCCTTTGCCTTAGGACTGCTGGAATTAAAGATGTGTGCCACCGCTGCCTGGGCTGGTTCTCTGCTTTTAAGGCAGACTATTTGAGCAGGAGAGTGTGGAGGACTGTGGCTCACGGTGACAGCGAGGAAACAGGAATGGGGAAGGGACTGGAACATCTTCCTGGGGCGGATCCTTTGTGCTTCCTTCCTCTAGGACCCGCTTTTCAATAAGGCCATCATACCAGGCCACCGTGAAGGGAATCAACCTACTAAAATGAAGTAAGTCAGCACCCTGGGGATCCAATCAACCCACCGATGAGGTTAGAGCCCTCGGGATCCAAGCCCTTCCCCCAAGCCCCCAGTAAGTGACCTGTGAGGTCACTTCCTGTTCACTCAGGCATCCATCAGCAGCTGCATGGAAGATGCAGCGGATCTGTGTGTAAAAGGCCCAAGGCAGCCCTCCAAGGCTGGGCTCTGCACTCTGGCCTTGGGGTCTGAGTCACATATCAAAGGAAGCATATTTCTGAGGGAGCTCTGAAAAACCTTCATTCCTCTCCCACCCACCCCATTCTCCAGTGGCTTTTTATTTCATTTGTGTGTGAGTGTGTGTGTGTCTGTGTGTGTGTGTGTGTGTGTAGGTGCAAAGACCAAAAGAGAACATAAGACAAAAGACTGAGAGGTGATTGAGACAATGCTGGGAATAGAACTCACAGATCCTATGCAAGAGCGGTGTGTTTTGTTTTTTCTTTGTTTTGTTGTTGTTATTGATTATTTTGGTTTTGCTGTTGTCGTTATTGTTTTTCTTTGAATGCGGAGATGACTCCTCAGGAAAAGGTGCTTGCACCAGGCCTGATGACTTGACCTTGACCCCTGGCCCCACAGGGTAGGAGAGAACTGACTCTCACATATGCACTGTGGCACACATGTGTGTGTGTGTGTACACCCACACCCACATAAGTAAATGAGTTTGCTATGAGACTGTGTCTTCTAGTTACATCAGGAGCTACACCCAAAAAGCCTCACCAGCATGACTGCCTAAACAGGCACTGAATAAGGAAGACACCGAAGAACAAGCCAAACTGGATAGGGGAGGCCTGTGGGGCTTCAACCCTGCACACAGAACAATAGGCCACCAAGGAAAACTGAGAGGGGAGAGGTGGTCTTCTGGTAATGGCTTTGTGTAGTTTGCAGTTTTTCTCTTAACCCAAATAATTGAGACCAGACTATTACATTTATCTATCAAGCTTTAAGGGCACAACAACTGAGCTGTATTACTCTATTTTAATCCTCTAAATTAATTTAGCTCCCACCAAGCCAGAATACCAGTGATACTTGCATTTTTGTACTGAGCTGGCAATCTGAGCTCCAGGTGTTTCCTAATGGTGTCTCCTGGGCCCTTTTCCCCTGGCTGGATCCTCCCTTCTTTCTTCTATGTCTCCCTCCTCCTCCTCTGGGAGGAAGTCCAGCCCTATTTTCTCCCCTGCTCAGTCATTGGCTAATCAGCTAGCTGTAGTGACCAATCAAAGAATAATTGGGAAGTAATGTTTACACAATGCTGAGACAGAAGAGTCTCAGAAGATTGCAACCAGATATGAGGGCATGTGAATAATTCAAGGAGGATCTTTACACAGCACACAATAATATTCAGGGAAGAGCACAGCAAGAGGTTGTCAGATGGCAAAGGCGAGCATGCATACACACAAGGAACATGATACCAACTCAACAGGTTATCTTTAGGAATGCGCAGGTATATATAAATACATATATATGCATGCAATAACAATCGATGAAAAAAAGGCCATGAATTTGAAGGAGAGCGGGAGGAGCATATGGAAGGGTTTGAATGGAGGAAATGGGAAGGGAAAATGTTTTAATTAAAATACAATCTCAAAAACAAAAAAAATTTAATTAAATTAAAAAATAATTACAAGTATGGTGGTTTGAATGAGAACGGCCCCATAGGCTTATATATTTGAATACTTGGTCCCCACTTGGTGGAACCTTTTGAGAAGGATTAGGAAGTATTGTAGGCTTAGATTTTTCAAAACCTACTTTAATTGCAGTTCTTTAATGCTTCAATTTTCTTTCTAGCCCACCACCCACCAAAGGAAGGAGAAAGGAAAGGTTGTGGACCTGTTTAGAAATAGTTCTTTGGGGAGATTCCAATCTTAGTGATCAGCAGTCCAGTCCAAAACATCAAACATTAATCAGCAGCAGCAGCAGCAGCAGCAGCAGCAGCAGCGTATTCCAGAAGAAACCTTGAGGTTCAGCCAATCAGCCTGAGTCCACAGAAGCAGCAAGAAGCAGCTAGAATACCACTAGTTCTTTGGTGCGTTTATCTCTACAAAGTCACAAAAAGCAAAGACCAGTGAAGAAAGCAAGGTGAGCCAATGCCAGAGCATAGTCAGCAAAGACCAGCATCAGCAAAGCCCAGTGAAGACCAACAAAGAGTTGCAAGGAGAACCCGTGCTACATGGTGTTAGCCATGTCTGTTGGGATATAATTATACTCTTTCCAGACATCACATGTCCTCTCAAGCTTCCACTCCAGCAAAACACCACAGGCTCTTTCACGAGGCAGCTTTCAGAAAATCACCATGTGTCTGTTCTCAGCAAAACATACTCTCACAAGACTGCTTCCAAAAAACATCACATGATACAACTGAGTCTTCAAAGAAACCAGAAATTCCCACTTCTTATTGAGAGGAGGTGTGTCACTGGGGGTGGGCTTTGGACTTTCAAAAGTCAGTCTCTCTCTGTCTCTGTCTCTGTCTCCTTCCCTCCCTCCCTCCCTCCCTCCCTCCCTCCCTCCCTCCCTCCCTCTCTCCCTCCCTCATGGTTGTGTCTCAGCAGACACTGCCCCAGTACCATGCCTCTTCCCATGATCCCTGTCATGATGATAGATGTCTAGCCCTCTGGAACCATAAGCCCCAAATAAACCCTTTCTTCTATAAGTTGCCTTGGCCATGGTGTTTAATCACAGCAATAGAAAAGTAGCTAAGACAATGAGGTGAGACATAAATGTCTTTCTCAATTATTTCACCTTCAAAATAAAAGAAAAATCAAATAAGTACAATTGATGTTTATGCAAGAAGATAGAAAAGAGTGAAAGACTAACCCCAGTTACGTTGAAAGGAAGTAGTAGAATGAATAGTGATTGAACAGAAAACACACACCATTTTAGAAAGCAACAGACAATTAGATAAATTAAAATTAATATTGGCTTTACTAAATATGATGACAATGTACTGTGGGAATTGTTTTATTCATAGAAGTAAAATAATAGTCAACAAAAGTTTAGTCAGTAAGGTGATGTCTTAGTTACTGTCTTTTTGCTGTGAAGAGGCACCATGACCATGACAACTTATAAAAGAAAGCACTTAATTGGGGGCTGACTTACAGTTTCAGGGGGTCAGTCAACTGTCATCATGGTGGGAAGCATGACAGCAGATGGGCAGGCATGACACTAGAGCAGTGGCTGAGAGCTATATCCTGATCCATAAGCAGGAGGCAGAGAGTGAGGTCCATGATCCATGCTGCCGCTGGCTGCCACAGGCAAAGAAGCTTGTTTTGCAGTGGTTTTGATGGCTGCAAACTCATACTGAGAATGAGAGACATTGAAGGCTTCGGTGACAACCTCATCCCCCAAGCAAAGAAACAGTCCAGACAGGAAGTCATTGAAGAGAGTCCTTTAAAATGGTGATAAAGATGCTAAAACATAGCTCTTCACAGTTGATGACTTGGAGGGACGGGAATGGGGCAGGGTTGAGGGAGGGGTGTGGGACACTGGTCCTGGGACTGGAACAGACACTCAGTTATCTTTAAAGGGCTGGGCGCTGGAGTTTGGCTATGCTCAAATGAGTATATGGGCAACACAAATTTGACTTGGTGTATTTTTTTTTCTCCTTTTTGGGGGGGGGAGGGGAAAAGGGTGGGAGGATGGACCTGGGAGCAATGGGAATCCAGAGTGATCAGGGTGCATTGTATGGTAAAAAAAACAAAAAACAAAAAAAAAAAACCCAAAAAAACTATGTTGGAAAAAAAAAGGAAAAGATAGGAAAGGCAATGCTTTTAAGTGTATTTAAGTGTATTTAACGTACAGGATTACCAAGGAGGAAGCGTTCCATTACTTACAGTGAACTGTGGTCCAGAAATAGGTAAGAGAAAATTCCAGAAATAAGCAATTCATAAGTTTAAAAGGACACATCACCAAGAAACCTTGTTCCATCCTACCTGAGGCACGAATGATCCCTTTGTCAGGTGCATCCACAATATATGCTATCTGCAACTTAGTTACTCAGCAACCATTGCTTGTCAAGTCAACTGCAGGGATATACTGGCGCTGGTAGCAAAGTAACCTTTATTTTACTTAATAACGACCCCAAGGAGTATGAGGAGTGATTCTGGAATTTTTATTATAATTAATTATTATGATTGTTATGCCCTATCATTAGCTATCACTGCTATTTTCTCAGTGTACCTAATTTAGCAATTAAGCCTTGTTTTAGGTGTGCATGTATAGGATAAAATCAGGTGTGTAGAGAGTTCAGTACTATGTGTAAGTTCAGGCATGTTCCAGGGGGATCTTGGAATGTGACCTCTGCAGATAAGGAAGGAGAGACTCGTTTATTTGAACTTAGAAAAGGTTTTGGTAGCTTTAATCTGATACTAATTTTCTAAAAAGGCTCACTGTTTTCAGGTTTGTCACAAGCCATGCATACTGAGTCTTTTCTGCAGAAACCCCCAGGCTGTTCAGCTGAAGCAGTGTTGTCTTCAGAGGCCTGCTCTGCACCTTCTGCACAAAATTCTGAGCAGCTCAAGATCTCCATTTCCAGACTGCATTTAAACAAAGCAAAGCAAACCAAAACAGCAGCCGACCAGGTCTCACTAAGTAAAGCAGAGGGGCTCAAGAGCTGCATTTGAGGGATGAATGAAGTCCCTGCCAGATGCTCAGGACAGCCTAAGTTCAGATCCCCTATGGAAAAGCCAGGTGCAGACGCATGCCGGTAACCCAGCATCAGGAACAGATAAAGGTGGTGGGGGTGAAGGGTCGGGGTAGAGACAATCCCTGGAGCTCGCGGGCCACTCAGCCTACCCAGTCAGTGATCCCCAGGTTCAGTAGAAGGCCTGTCTCAAAAAATAAAGTGGACAACAACTGAGGAAGACGCACATACACACATACACATACACAAACACATATACACACATACATGTATACGCACATACAAATACATATACACACATAAACAAACACATACATGCATACACACATACATATATACACAGATATGCAAATACATGCACACACATATATATACACACATACATTCACATATACATACATATATGTATATACATATACATACACATATACATGCATATACAAACATGCACAGACACATACAAACACATGCACACACATACAAACACATGCATACACATATACACACATGCATCCACATACAGACACATACATATACATCCAGATACACACACATCCACAAATACACACATTCACCTGTATAACCACACACATACACACAGAAACTGTTGTTGGGGTAGGGCCGGGTGAAACCGTGTCTTCTGGAGGTGAGACAGCTGCTACATACAGACTGTGGCTGCCTGCGTCGGGTCAAGCCATTCCAGCATGGACAGGAGAGTCTCTTGAGTCCCCACTTCTAGGGGAGGACAGTTGGTAGCTGCAAAGGGAGGAGAGTCCATTTTCTTTAGGGGAGTGATCCTTGGTAGATCGACGTACTCCCAGTAGCCGACCCCATACACATGTGCATATGGGCAGCACGAAATTGACTCTGTAGGTTATTTTAAAATAAATAAATAAGGACATAGAGTGGAGAGGAGGGAGCACATGTAGGATGGATGGGGAGGAGCTGGGAGGAGGGATGGAGGAAATAGGATCACTGGGATGGAACCAAGACAAGTGGGAGACCTGACTCTTCTTTATAAGCTCGCTTGTTAATTTGTGCTAGAGTTGATCTGATCACAAGCCAGTTACAGCAATCATCCCCACACACATTACCTTCAGACATCCGTCTCTGCTCCCCTCACCCCCACAGAAGTGCCCACCTTCTGCATGTCTATCCCCCGCCCTCACCAGGGGAGTCCCTTCTGAAACACAAAGCCAAGAAAGGCAAAAGCTCCGACTGGGACAAAAATCACATGCAAGAACACTCATTTTCACGTCTATTGTTCCAGCTGTTACACTGTTAATTGATGTAACCTATTTATTCATAAATAAATGTATTCATAGCAAAAATATGGATAATCAACCTGAAGGAACAGTTTGTCTGGAGATTTTTGTTTCTGCTACCTCGGAAAAGTCTTAAATGCCATTATTATTCAGTGGCTAGAAAGGAGTTCTTCTTAACTTCTGGTACATTCTGCAGTTTAGTGAAGATAAGATTTCTTTTTAATTTGGTAGCTTGGGAAGAACTGGTGTGTTTTTGAGTTACCAAGCTAAGGGGTCAAAATTACAAGTACAAGGAAACATTAGAATCACATTCATCTGGTGGCCATAACAACACCCTATCAAAAACGTCTCATCTATTTAGTGGCATTAACATTTTTATATATCAGCTGGGTGTAATGGCCCATACTTTTAATCTTAGCACTTGGGAGACAAAGGCAATAGGATCTCTGTGAGTCCAAGGCCAACCCTGGTCTACAGAGTAAGTTCTAGGACAGTCAGGGCTATATAATGAGACCTTGTCTCAAAAAAGTAAATAAATAAAAGAAAGAAAATTTTATATATATATCATATATATGCTTTCTGGCAAGACATGGTGGTATAGGATTGTAATCTCAGCACTCAGGAGGATGAGGCAGGAGAATTGCAAGTTTAAAGCCAATCTCAGCTATATAGCAAGACTCTCAAAGACCAAACAGGGCCTGGGAGATGGCTCAGTGAGTAAAGGTGTGTCTTGATTTGGGTTTTACTTCTGTGAACAGAAACCATGACCAAGGCAACTCTTATAAAACAACAACAACAACAACATTAATTGGGCTGGCTTACAGGTTCAGAGGTTCAGTCCATTGTCATCAAGGTGGGAACATGGCAGCATCCAGGCAGGCCTGGTGCAGGAGGAGCTGAGAGTTCTACATCTTCATCTGAAGGCTGCTTGCAGATACTGGTTTCCAGGCAGCTAGGATGAGGGTATTAAAGCCCACACCCACAGTGACACACCTACTCCAATGGGGCCACACCTTCTAATAGTGCCACTCCCTGGGCTGATCGTATACAAACCATCACATTGTGCTTACCACTGGTGCCTGATGATGTGAGTTCAGTCTCCAGAACCCACAGGGGAAAGAAAGAACTGACTACAGAAACCTGTCCTCTGACTTCTATGCACGCACCATGGAGCGTGAGCACACACACACACACACACACACACACACACACACACACACACACACACACAAACACACACACACAAGTGCGCGCACACATACACAAATAAAATATGAAGGTCTGAAGAGATGGGTCAGATGTTAAGAGGATTCACAGTGTTTAAGAGTGCTCTTGCAGAGGGTTAGAGTGCTACTCCCAGTACCCAGGTCAGATGGTTCACAACCACCTGTATTTCCTCCTCCAAGGAATCTGACACCTTCTTCTAGCCTTTGGGCACATTCACACACACACATATACACAGACAGGGCAGGGTGCAGGGCTTAAAATAAACGTTAAAAATTTCTAAATTGTGTTTTCCCATGGTGCTGTTTACCTAAATCTAGCAGTAAATGGAGCAGTCAAAAACGTAGGAGATGCCCATGCTGAAGTGTGGCCGGAGGTAGATGCTGCTACAGAATCTCAGCTATCCACTATGAGGGTGTCTCTCCCTGACAGTTGCCAAGGCTGCTTCTTTAAACTCAGTCGCACAATGGCTGCTATTGCTTGAGCATCTCATTCTAATTAAGACCTTAATTAAGGAGATATTTAACCCTTGAAGTCACAGATAAAACCACTGTCCCTCAGAAAGCACCTTGAGATCCAGAAGGAGTCTGGGATCCTCATCTCTGGCCAAGTATATCTGGGCTGTCACTTTGAAGCCTACTGCTGTAAGCCTCAACCACATCTGTGTGCACTCCCTGGTGGAGTGCCAGGCTGAGTCTCATTTTGTGTCTTGAACATCTAGAAATAAATGAGACTCAACGTGTTTCAGGCAACCAAATTCTGTCAGTTCTTGAGCAGCTCAAATACGACTGCTGGTCTGTCCAAGTTTTAGTTTCCTCTACTGGAAAACGAACTCTATCTCTTTGGCTTTTCAGAACAGGCCTAGGAAGCTTTGTGAGGAGCCTCCACACGAGGCAGCTTCCCTCCTACTTCTTGAGTAGGAGGGCTCCCATAGTCCTCCCCCACAGTAAAAAGTGCTAAGTACATTAACTGTTAGCGGGGAGGTGGCCCCAAACCTAGGAGCTAGAACATGGGTTTGTGGTCTTATACAGACTCCAAGGGTCAGAATTCTGGGTGAAATTTAGCCAGGCCGTTTTAGCTCAGGGCCTCTGCTGGGTGTAAAATCGAGCATTTCTTGGGATCCAAACCCCAGGGACCAACTAGAGACATTTGACCCATGAAGGCAAAAATCTACCTTCAACTCAAGGTTCGACCGGCTATTTGTTGAGGCTTCCATTCTTCCCTGAATAATTGTTACCTCAAGACCACCCCAAACATGACTACCAGCTTCCCTCCAAATGAACAAGGAGGAGGAAGAGGAGAATGGCCCCATGGTAGATTGTACACACTTGATGGCCTTATTTGAGGGCACTATGGCATCACATCTACCATGTTACCTGAGACTGATACGGGGACAATGACTTAAATGTGAAATGCCAGACCCACCCGACACCCCTCCCTGGCTCATGTTCTAAGCACTTGGTCCCCAGCTGGTGAGGCCATATCGTAACTTTAATTTTTTTCGAGGTCTATTTTTAATGATGGTTCTTAAATGCTTTAACCTCCCTTGTAGCCTAACACCCATCAGAGGTAGTGGAAAAGAAAGGATACAGGGAAGTGGACCTGTTTAGAGATGGTTCTTTGGAGCAACTCTCATCTGTGTTGCCTGGAAATCAGCAATTCAGTTCACAGGTCAGCAGTGGCAGCTCAATCCACTTGCAAACACCTCACAGAAATATCAGCAGTCTAGTTAGGTACAGTAGAGTTAGCAAACACGAATCAGCAGAGGTGGCACTACCTAGCAGAGACAGCCAGGCCTCAGCCTCAACCCAAGTCAGCAGGAGGAACCAGGGCCAACAGGAACGCTGGGAAAAGTTCTCTGCTGTGCCTCTCTCAGTGAAGTGAAGATCAGCAAAGACTCGAGACCAACAAGCATTTAACTATGCAAGCAAGTCAGCCAAGCTCAGCCTCTGTCACTGTCCAATGAGTCTTATTTATCTCCCTCTAAACATCACGTGTCTAAACACCATGGGTCTTGCCTCAGCACGTGTGTCTGTCTCAGCAGACATCACTCTGTCAATCAACCTGAGTCCACAGAAGTGGCAAGAAGCCTTGGTGTGTTTCTCTCTATGGCGTCCCAACAAATGGAGGTCAACTACACAATGTCAGGCCGACCAAAACGTGTGTGGTTAGCAAAGAATGTTTCATCACATGCCCTTTCATGTGCTTACTTTAGCAGAGCATTCTTTCTTCTGTGTCTACTTCAGTGAAACGTTCCTTCACAAGTCTGCCTTAACCTTTCACCTGTGTTCACTTCAGGAAAACACTTCTTCATGTGTTTGCCCAGCAAAACACCATCCAACCCAACTGACTTTCCAAAGGACCTTAAGTTTCCACTTCACTATATTGGGAGGTTTTGAACCTTTAGGATGTAGTACCTAGTAGATAGACAGACCTAGGCTGCAAGGGTGGACCTTTGCCGGTCATACCCACTTCCTGTTTGGCTGAGTACTGTGCTTCCTGGTTGGCCACAGTGTAAGAAATGGCAGCCACAAGCTCCCATCATTCTGAATGACAATGGGCCAGCCTCCATGTTGTCTTTGTGCCCTCAGAAAGCCTGGACAAGAATAAGTCCCTTCTCCTTTAAGTTGCTTCTGTCTGGTATGTTGTGAGGTCATCGAAGACTGTCCTACAACCTTAAAGAAGTGGGCACATCCTGGGACTGGAGAGATGGCTGGTGGTTAAGAGCACTTACAGTTTTCCTGGAGGACTCAAGTTCAGTTCCCAGCACCCATGTCAGTCAGCTCACAACAACCTGTAACTCCAGCTCCAGGGCCTCCAGCTCCCTCTTCTGGCTTCCCCTTGTAACCCCCCCCCCCACATACATATATATACACAAAAATTAAATACTTACAGAAGTTCAAAACTCCATCCATCACCAGACAGTGGTGGCACACACCGATCTCTGAGTTCGAGGACAGCCAGATCTATGGAGTTAGTCCCAGGACAACCAGAGCTATACAAACCTGACTTAAAAAAACAAAAAACAAAAAACAACCAAAAAACAAAATACAAAATAAAATACATCAGGAACCTTGTATTTCCTATGCATTTGGTTCTCATGAGGAATTTTCCATTCTAAAAACCCCTGGTCATTGTTCTACCTCCCCTCTCTACGAGCCTGACACCAAAGGGTGGATCATAGGCGTCAGTCCCTATTTCATGACTGACTGGAAACGGTCTATTTATATTTACCCTCTGGTACAGTTCACAGCAGGAATCCTGCATTAATAGTCTGTTATAGACTTGCCCTTGGGTGATAGTACCAAGAATTAAACTGGCCTCAGGGAGTCAGCACAGCAGTGTAGCCAGGATGTCTGCCCACATCTGTCAATCAATTGTTCTCTCAATGGAGGTGAAAGCCCACCCCCATGCATCTTGTCCCCACTTCACTCTGGTTGCTTCTGAACTCAGGCAGGAGACAAGGACATCCTTTAGAAGCCATTCAAGTCCCAAAGAAGTAATGACAAAAACAGAAAAAGGAGAAGCCACCTGAGGACACCTAGATATTTTCTATAGTACAGTTTAGATCCCATCTTCTGTTTAGGAGCTTTATTCTTGGAGTGTCCTCATTGAGATCAGGGAAATTTTAATATATCAACTAGGTGACCCACCCCCACACACATTGGGTCTCTCTGGTAAAGTGTTTATCGCTGTAGGTACTTTTCGAAGTTGAAGACTCAGGCACAACACTGTAACACATACAGAGCTGGGCTGTTTAGACTTGAGTCACAACGGAAGAACCAAACCAGTCTCAGGAATTGTTATTCTACAGCTTCCCCACACAGTTGGTCTGATTTTGCATCCCACTGGACTCCAGCTGTGCTCACTGTTGTGATCCGGTTCCCGGGTTCCCATAAGATATTAATGTAATACTTCGATCTGAGCATGAGCTGGCCCCGTCTTTTCATGTTGTCTGGAAGTACAGCGCACCCTAAAACGAGTCGTGTTTAGGACTCAAAGAGATGCAAATGTGTAGCAGCTGGGTTTCTGGAGGCCCCCAGCGCGGCCTGTCTGGGGAGAGCGGCCCATCTGTAACGTGAGGCATGCTTTCCTGGATGGCTTTTGGTACATTGTTTGTATATCCCAGAAAACTTGGTTGGCTTTTATTTCTTGGGAGATGGCTAAACGTTATGTCAAGGACTTGTCTAGCTATGGCCATTCTCATGGCATGTCTGGGAAGTTCTTGGGGTGGGGGGAGGTGCGGTGTATACATGGTATCCTTTTTTAAAAAAGGAGAAAATATATTTATTGGGCTGGTGAGATGCTCATCAGGCAAAGGTGCTTTGTGCCAAGACAGAAGCCTGAGATTGATCCCTGGCACCACATGATGGAAGGGAAGAAGTGACTTCCTCACGCTGTCCTCTGGGGCCATGGTATGTGTGCACTCATCACATATATACACGAACATAATTTACATTTTTAAACATTTATATATGTGTGTACATGTGCATACCCCTGTGTGTCTGTGTGTGTGCTTGTATGTATGAGTGTGTGCATCTGTGTGTATGCTTGTGTGTGTATGCATGCGTGTGTGACTGTATGTGTGCTTGTGAGTGTGCATGCATGTATGTACATGTGTGTGTGTGCTTGTGCATCCGAGCATGTGTGTCTCTGTGTGTGCGTGCAGGTGTGTCTGTGTGTGTGCATGTGTGTGCATGCATGTGTGTCTGTGTATGTGCATGCATATATGGCTGTGTGTGAACATGTGTGTCTGTGTGTGCATGTGTGTGCATGCATGTGTGTCTGTGTATGTGCATGCATATATGGCTGTGTGTGAGCAGGTGTGTCTGTGTGTGCATCTGTGTGTGTGCTTGTGTGTGTATGCATGCATATGTGACTGTATGTGTACTTGTGAGTGTGCATGCATGTATGTACATGTGTGTGTGTGCTTGTGCATCCGAGCATGTGTGTCTCTGTGTGTGCGTGCAGGTGTGTCTGTGTGTGTGTGTGTGCATGTGTGTCTGTGTATGTGCATGCATATATGGCTGTGTGTGAGCAGGTGTGTCTGTGTGTGCATGTGTGTGCATACATGTGTATCTGTGTATGTGCATGCATATATGACTGTGTGTGTGAGCAGCTGTGTCTGTGTGTGCTTGTGTGTGTATGCATGCATATGTGACTGTATGTGTACTTGTGAGTGTCCATGCATGTGTGTCTGAGCGTGTCTGTGTGTGTGTCTGTGTATGTGCTTGTGTGTGCATGTCTGTGTGCTTGTGTGTGCAAGCATGTGTGTCTGTGTGTGTGTGCGTGCATGTGTGTCTGTGTATGTGCATGCATATATGACTGTGTGTGTGAGCAGGTGCGTCTGTGTGTGTGCATGTGTGTGCATACATGTGTGTCTTTGTATGTGCATGCATATATGGCTGTGTGTGAGCATGTGTGTCTGTGTGTGCATGTGTGTGCATGCATGTGTGTCTGTGTATATGCATGCATATGTGACTCTGCGTGTGAGCATGTGTGCCTGTGTGTCTGTGTTGTCGGAAGACAACTTGTGAGAGTCGATTCTCTCCTTTCATCATAAGTTACAGGATCAAGCTCAGATCATCTGTCAGTCTGCTTGGCAGAAAGTGCCTTTACCAACACAGGCATCTGGCTTGCTCACGTGCTTCCCTGTGTTGGGGCGAGACTCTGTCCCTGAGCACTTTGATACTGACCTTTTATACTGTAATTGACTTTGATACTACAATTTTGTGACAAGAGGTCAGACTAGCAGTCCAGAAATGTGCCCAGGCAGGAAGTTACCCAGAACACCCAAACGTAAAATCACAGCCTGGGAAAAGGCCTGAGCTTGTTATGGTGGAATATTCCAGAATGTTGACTTAAGTAAAGGGGGTGGGGAAGCAGGAAGTGTTGGTTCCCATGAAAAAGAATGGATAGAAATGACAAGTCACAGCCTGTAGGGAATTAAAGTGTTTACATGCACATGAAAACTGGAGGTGGGGAGAATTAAGCAGCCCATGTGGTTTAACAACACCAACCATTTCTTTAAATGTTTTATCAGTTTACGCATATGAGTGATTTCTCTGTGTGTATATATGTGTACTGCGTGTGTGCCTAGTTCCTTCGGCGGCCAGAGAGGGCATCAGATCCCCTGGAACTACAGGTACACACAGCTGTGAGCTGCCATGTGTGTGCTGGGAATTAAACCCAGGTCCTCTGGAAGAGCAGCCAGTGCTCTTAATCACTGAGTCATCTCTCCAGCCCCATTTCTTAACTACATCAATACAATGAAAAGAACAAGACTTGGAAGAGAAAGAATTGCAAGCTGGGCTTGGTGGAGCCAGCCTGTAATCTCAGTACCCCAGTGGCTGAGGCAGGAGAATCAGGAGGTTTGAAGTCAACATGGACTACATGGCAAGACCCTGTCTCAACAAAAGCAGAAGTAAAAAGAAAGGGTCAGAGATGATTAAAATTAGATTGATATCAGACTGGCACTGGTAGGACAAATTTACAGTTTAATGTTTCTTGTCCGGCGGTGTTTGGTCTCGCCAGCAAGAACCCACGCGGACACACGGATCCTTCTGCAGCAATGCGTTTAATGCATAATGAAAAGAGGAAAGACCCCGGGGCCCCAGAGTGGCGCTGTTATATAGCCCCGAGGCAGCGTGCTCTCCA
>CM052717.1:57555952-57594469 GCA_028551405.1 Uromys caudimaculatus | reverse complement strand
AAGTGGGGGAAAAGGTCGCAGACAGACATACCTCTCAGAGCTTGCCTTCAGTCCTGCAGTTCTGAATCCACTCCGCAGAAGCGGAGGGTCTCCTCTGGCGCCGGCGATGATGAAGTCGCTAGTTCCTGGGTTTCGGCACCATTTGTCCGGCGCGGTGTTTGGTCTCGCCAGCAAGAACCCACGCGGACACACGGATCCTTCTGCAGCAATGCGTTTAATGCATAATGAAAAGAGGAAAGACCCCAGGGCCCCAGAGTGGCGCTGTTATATAGCCCCGAGGCAGCGTGCTCTCCATTGGTTGGTGTGCCCCGGGAGTGGGCGGTGATAGTCATGTACACCCATAATGCACTTCAGGGGTTTTCCGCGCTTCGGGGGTTTTCCCCGCGCTATCCGTAAGTATCCTTAGAGCGACAGCTGAGGTCAGCGCCATCTTGTAATGGCGAATACTCTAGCCGCTCCTTACAGTTTCTGACTACGAGATATGTCCACTTCACAGGAGAATATATTTGGAATTTTCACTGACTTTTCTATAAGCCCAGGCAGAGGTGAAGGCGAACAGAAATTGCAGACAAAGAATATAAGATAAGCTATGGAATGAGTCAAAGCCAGGAAGAGGTCCACTGGCCACCAGGGAGCACTATACTGGCTACCAGGGAGCATCACATAGCTAGGAAGGGCAAAACACCAGCGCAGATCCCCTCCCTAGAGAGCCTTGCTTTGTAGTCTCATTGTAAACAGCAGCCAGTGTAGAGTTTTACAGCTGTAAGTGTAAGATGCGTACTCATATAGTTATTATAACACAGTGCTACCATGTAAGGTGACACTGATCACCACCAGCAAAATGACAGACTCTTTAGACACACTTGCACCACATGTGCAAGTTCTCTGACATTTAATATGTATAACTTAGAGATGGTTTAAAATATATAGGGGGAAGGCCTGGAGAGATAGTTCCGTGGCTAAGAGCACTTCTTGCTCTACCTGAGGACCCAAGTGCTCCCACAGGGTGGCAAGAAACTCCGGCATCAGTCATCCAATGCCCTCTGCTGGCCTCCACAGGCACTGCACTCATGTGCACACACGTTTTCTTAAAAATGCTTTGTTAATATACAGAGAGTGATGTGCACAGGCTGTGCGTAAATAAGGCATCATTTTACTTAAGGGACATGAGCATTAGTGAATGTGAGCATCCTAGAGGGGTCTCTTGACTCAGTTCCCCAAAGATGCTAAGAGCCATTGACACAGTTAAAAACCCTTTCCACACTAAATAAAATGAGCATAAGATAAACAGAAATAGATGCGTGAGGTAGAAAGGGAAAGCTGGCTATTTGGGGACCTGAGGACCTAGGGAAGACTTGATAGCATAGTCTGGAATTTCTTTTTCTTTTAAATATTATAGACACATAGCCAAGATTTTTAAAAATCAGCAACTCAGAACATCAGGAAAACAAAATAGAACATGGCCACAAAAATCTTCCCTTTCTAGCCAAAGAACCAGCAAAGACGCAGATGAGAAACGTGGAATTGTTTGGACGATGACATGACTTAGACATGGATGTCATGGCTTAGATATGGAGTGCTCCCCCATCCCCAGAAGGCTCCTGTAAGGAGTGTTCGGTCCTCCAGGTGGTGGTGCTATTTTGGAATGCTCTGGAAACTTCTGAAAGTATGGCCTAGCTTCAGAAACACCGTTGTGGTGGCTGTACATTATTGTGGTTGTGCCTTGAAGGTCATACCTGGTTCCCAGCTTCCTCTTCTCAGTGAACGTCATCTCCACCATGACAGGAACAGCCTCACACCCACACGCTCTAGCCAACACGATGATCTACCTCAGTGGAGCCAACAGCCATGTACCCTCTAACCACGACCCGAAACAAATCTTCCCTTAAGTTTTTTGTGCCAGTTTTTCTATTATGAAAACAAACAATAAATGACCAAGAAGGATAGTAATTACTCAGCCACAGAAAACCTGGTCTTGAGTGGCTAACAGAGATTAGAGGAGACCTCTCACCGGTCGACATGGTGGGCTGGGGAGGCTATCACAAGGCCCTTGCAGGATGCTCTCAGAGAATCCAGAAAAGGAGCCAGAGAACTGAACCTCCTCTAAGGAAAGACCACCCATGCTCTGACCAGCATGATGTTAGAGAAAACCTAAAGAGAAGCCCACCATCAGCACCACCTAGCAGACTTGAAGTCACTCATCCCTCCTACTGAGAGGCCATTGCAGGCCACATGGAGGACAAAGATGAGTCACTTGGTGTGGTAAATATTCATTGGGGGTTACTACCCCACCATTGACCATTCAATTCCCAAATAAAAGACACAAAACCTCTACACTTAGAACAAGCCAGGAACCAAAGACCCACCTACCTCTCTTCTGCCCAGCTATAGGCTGTTTGCATCTTTATTCAACCAAGAGTTTTACATTAAGGAGCAAGGTCACATAGCATCCCTTGGTGTAGGTGAGGCTCTCCCCATTCCTGGGGGCAACCAGACCTTGGGGCCAATACTTAGCATCACAATACACAGCAACAGACCAGACCCCAACAGCCCAGTCTTATCCCTTCCAACCAGGTAGTGTCAGTGGAGATCTGGGAACTGGAATTCCAACCCCACACCAACAGGAACAGAGTCTCTTCCCCCACAGGTGTCCACAGAGACACCTGGACTCAGCCCACTGGCAAAAATATGGGTACATACTTGGTTTCCTTTGGGGGACAAGCTATAAAAAGAAGTTGAAATAAGGTCTAGATTCTCACTCCATAATGCCCCAAATGTGTAGGTCTCTACCAAAAATCACACTTATCCAGAACCAGGAAAAATCTCAATGTAAATGACAAAAGTCAAAGGGAAGATGTAGAAGCCAGCATGGTGTGACTGTTGATGAATACATCGGATTGAGCATTAGAGACTGCCTTTCCAAGCAATTATGAGCATTCTGAAACAAACGAAAAAAAAAATATATCATGTTAGCAAATAATTAGAAAAGGAGGCAAATGAAAATTTTAGATTGAAAATACAATAATTGAAAAAAAATTTAATTATTCAATGGACAAGCTTGACCTGGAGGAGACAGAGGGAGATGAGTCCAGGAAAGAGTTGGTAAAATTGAAGTTAGAATAAGGGAAATTAGGGAGTGTGAGAGGGCTCAATGCATACAGGTTCTTGCCACCAAACCTGAGGACCTGAGTTCAAATCCCAGAACCTACTTGATGGAATTAGAGAATTAATTCCTGAAAGTTATTATCTGACCTTCACATGTGTACACACACACACACACACACCACACACACACACACACACACACACACACACACACACACACACGAATTAATAAATGTAAAACAATGTAAAAAGAGTAAGAGAAATTATCTAATCTGAGAAAAAAAAAGATTAAAAAGTAAATCAGGGCCTCAGGGATCTGTGGCAAGGAAAAAGGAAAAGAAGAGAAATGTGGGCAAATAGAAGACAGAGAAGTATTTAAAACTTCTGAATAAGAATTTCCCAAATCGAGCCAACAAGATCACTCAACAGTTAAAAGCTCTGCACTGAGCCTGCGGTCTGAGTTCAGTCTGGAACCTCATGTTTTTTGGAGGAAAACAGCTCCCACAAGCTGTCTCCTGACATCCACATATGTGCCCAAGCATGTGCGTCCATGTGTACATACATGTTATCATAGTTAGGGTTTTGTTGCTGTGAAGAGACACAATGACCGTGGCAAGTCTTTCTTTCTTTCTTTCTTTCTTTCTTTCTTTCTTTCTTTCTTTCTTTCTTTCTTTCTTTCTTTCTTTTTTTAGATTTATTTACTTATTTTTATGCATGTGAGTACACTGTTGCTGCCTTCAGACACACCAGAAGAGGGCATCAGATCCCATTACAGATGGTTGTGAGCCACCATGTGGTTGCTGGGAATTGAACTCAGAACCTCTGAAAGAGCAGTCAGGGCTCTTAACCACTGAGCCATCTCTCCAGCCCCCACCATGGCAAGTCTTATAAGAGAAAATATTTAACTGGGGCTGGATTACAGTTCAGAGGTTTAGCCCATTATCGTCATGGCAGGGAGCATGGCAGCATCCAGGCAGACACAGATGTATTTTATTTTATAGAAATTAATTTTTAAAACCCTACAATTATGCTGACTATATTTGTCTGGTTCTTGGTCTCCACAGAAGATATTGTCCCTGTGCCCTGTACACCTGCCTCTACCTCCCAAAAGTTAGACTTAAAGGCATGTGCCACCATGCCCGGCCTAGACTATGGGGACTTCTGAAGTTGGACTGGACGCATTTTTGCGTTATGATATGGCCCATGGGAGCCGGGGAGTGGAATTTGGTGGTTTGAATAAAAATGGCCCCAATAGACTCAAATACTTGAACGCTTGGTCGTGAGGGAATAGCACTACTTGAGGAGGATTAGAAGGTGTAGCCTTGTTGTAGTAGGTATGGCCTTGTTGGAGAAGGTGTCCCTGGGAGTGGGCTTTGGAGTTTCAAAAGCCCAAGCCAACCTCATAGTCTTTTTTCCTGCTGCCTTCAAAGGTGTAGGACTCTCAGTTACCACGTCTGCCTGTGCGCCACCATGCTCCCTACCATGAGGCTAATGGACTAAACCATTAAAACTGTAAGCCAGCCCCAATTAGATAATGTCTTTTATATGAATTTCTATGTCACGGTATCTCTTCACAGCAATAGAACACTGATTAAGACAATGTCCTTCTGAGGAAGGTGTTTCCGCAATGCGACAGGCACTAAAGACAGTGAGGCCCAATGGGGCGACACTGGTTTGATGGACTCTAAGAAGCCAAAGCCACCCCTCTGGGTCCTGGTGTTGGGGAGAGCGCAGGGCCAAGTTCATGACAAGCCATCATGGCTGACTTGGCTGCTGCAGTTGGGCTGACAGCGATGGTGGGCATGGGTCTCCTGTCTCATTGTTCAGATGCCTGGGAGATACTCCATTCTTACTCCCCAAGATGGCTGGAATCACAAGTCTGCCAACCCAATCGTGAGAATTCAGAATCCAATTTATTTTGATTTAAAAGAAATAACGGGAAGCTTCATTTCTCCCATGTATGGGGTCTGTAGACTGAGATGAATCGCCTTCCCTGAAGTTCCAGAGCCCCCTAGTCATTAATTTATGGAGCAAAACTGGACAGAGAGAGTGGAAGAGAGGGTGTTCAGTTGGGGGCTGTGGTTTTATAGCTGTGTGAGGACAAGTTCCACCATTATACAAATAATCTTTTCAAGCTTGCTATGGGCAGCCTCTGGACTGGCTGCTGGCAACACAGACCTACTAACAAGGATGCAGGCGCTCCCATAGGGACTTCAGTCTAGAGGAAGAGACACTTGTGCCTGCAAACCTGAAATCCTGTAACTGAAAGATAAACCAAAGATGGTGCTTTCCCCCGCTCAGCTGAGACCCTTACTGCTTGGCCAGTGGTCAGAAGGAGTCACCTGCACACAGAAACAGGTGCAGAATTTTTTTTTAAGATTGATTTATTTATGTATATGAGCACACTGTGGCTGACATACTAGAAGAGGACATTGCATCCCATTACAGATGGTTGTGAGCCACCATGTGGTGGTTGGGAATTGAACTCGTGACCTCTAGAAGAGCCACCAGTGCTCTTAACCACTGAGCCATCTCTCCAGCCCCCACAGGTGCAGAATTTTAAAGATTTATGGACATAAATATTCAGGGATAGGCCTGGAAAATGTCGTCTGCTCCAGTACTGGTTACCACAGCTTAGGGTAGATGCCCCCACTTGATAAGGTCCTCTGTGAGCAACAGGCACTGGAAAATTAGAGCAGAGCTTCCTAATAAACAGCAAGCTCAAACAGTCAGGGATCTCCATGGGAACAGAACTGATGGAATGAATATATGCGTGCAGATGCATGCACGTGTGCAGTGCAAACACACGTGCACAAACACATGCATACATATGCGTGCACACATGCATGCACACATGCAGGCATGCACACACATGTACACACACAAACACATGCGCACACACACATGTATACACACAAACATACACACACATGCACACACATGAAGGGGGTTAGAGTGTCTACAGGCTGTGATCAGTGTAGTCCAATAACAGCTGTCTTCCAATGGAAAGGCCAAGATTCCAGTAGTTGCTCAGTTCATAGACTGGATGTCTCAGCAGCCCCATGTGGTACCGGAGTCATTCGAGGATTCCTAGAGAGCTACTGATCTTCAGTCTACATTGGAATCCTGACTGCTGCTTCTAATCCCAGCAAACAAGTGCCTCAACAACAAGATGGATGAACTTGCCTGTGAGAGCTGGGAAGGCAGGCAAAAGGCAAAAGCCTCCTGCTTCCCTGGTCTTTAATGTGGGCTGCCATCAACAGATACGGTCCAGATTTGGGGTGGGTCTTCCCATTCCAAATGATCTTGTCAAGAAAATCCCTCACAGGTGTGCCCAGATGCTTTCATTTCAGTTGGTTCCAGATGGAGTCAAGTTGACAGCATCACTGTGATAAAGTATTAAAACAACCTCTGTGCACCAAGCAGTGTTATTCTGACTGGGACCCTGTGTCTGGCATATGGGGGACAGACATTCAGCATTCCCATCGTCTTTGTATAAGCTAGCCTCATCAGGACATAATATCACACTGAAATTGGATCCACTGAGGAAAGCATACCAGATGGCTCAAAGATGTATGTGACATGAAGTCACCACAGCTATTATCACCTGCACAAGACCAAACCAACATGGCAGGTAAATATCCCAGCAGAAAGCACTAACCGGACTCAGCAACAAAATAAACAAATAAGAGTGGGGAACATGAAGATGGGAGGGAGGGGTTCTGGGAAAGTGGGAAGGTCAATACGACTAAGATACATTGCATACATATATGAAATTGTCAAAGGGTAAATAAAAGATACAGTTCAGAGAGAGAGAGAGAGAGAGAGAGAGAGAGAGAGAGAGAGAGATGTGGTTTACAAGAAAAACTCAAAGGCATAGTTAGCAAGAGCTGGGATCTTTTGTCATAACTTGTACAAAAAGATGAAGTTCCTGTCAGTCAATGCAGTGGACCATATACGAGGCCACCTGGCAGGAGATGGGGGGTCTTTGGGAAGAAACTCCAACAGCAAACACTCACAGGAAAGGAGAGACACCACGGTGTCACTCTTCGACCTCTGACCTGCGGGGGCTTCCTAATGGCGAGATACAACCAGAAAGCAGATGACCAAGAGGCTGACCCACAACAACTATTCTGACATGGAGAGACAGGTGGGAAAGGATGGGGGAAGATAGGCAGACAAGTGGAACACTCCAGAGCTCTTTTCCTCCTCGGACCCCAGGAAAACGATAACAAACTAGAAAAGACCCAATCTCACACTCAGAAGAGAACAAAGAGGGTCACTGATGGGACAGAGAGTCCACAGGAGTTATTCGAAAGGGATGGACAGGAGTGGGTTGGCTAAAGGAAGGCTGATAAACAGTTGAAATGCAAAGATGGGCCGAAGATCTAGGCCAGGTTTTTAGGTGCTTGTCCTCTAACTCAAGAAAGAAAGAAAACCCTACAGGTTGCAAAGTAGGGAGTGAACTTTATTGAAGCAAGGTGACAGAACAGGTTAGACATACCATCAAAATTGACAGCGGCCACTTGAGTAAAAACAGCCAATGGCTCTTTTTTCCCAGAGCTTCCCTTTATGGATTCAAGAGAAGGAAGTTTGCTAAAGGGGTGTGGTTTTGGTGTATCTCTATCTTGATTGACAGATTAAATTAGGTGACCTCTTTTCTACAGTGTTCGTCCCTTTCCCCAGTGCAAATGGTTTTAATCATATTCACATCCAGTTATGTGTAGGTGTAGATGAACTAGAAGCCATTGAGGCAGGCCCTGGTAGTGCCAGTTTGTGTTTCAATAGGGGGATGTTATCAAAGGGGTGCTGTCTCAGTTACTGTGCTGGCTCATTTTATGTCAGCTTGACACAAGCTAGAGATATCTGAAAGGAGGGAACCTCGACTGAGAAAATGCCTCCATAAGATCAGGCTGTAAGATGTTTTCTTAATTAGTGATTGATGGGGGAGGGCCCAGTGCATTGTGGGTGGTGCCTTCACTGGGCTGGTGGTTCTGGGTTCTCTAAGAAAGTAGGTTGAGCAAGTCTTACTGAGCAATCCAGTAAGCAGCACCCTTCCATGGCCTCTGCATCAGCTCCTGCTCCAGGTTCCTGCCCTGCTTGAGTTTCTATCCTGACTTCCTTTGATGAAGGACTGCGATGTGAAAGTGTAAGCCAAATAAACCCTTTTCTCCCCAGCTTGATTTTGGTCATGATGTTTTATCACAGCAATACAAACCTCGACTGAGACAGTTACTTTTCTATTGTTATGACAAAATACCATGACCGGGGCAATTTATAAAAGAAAACATTTAATTTTATGGCTCTTGGTTCCAGAAGGCAAGAGTTCATAACTCTCATGGCAGTGGGGAGCAGGCAGCAGGCAGGCAGACATGGCGCTGGAGAAGTAGCGGAGAGCATACGACTGCTCCACAAGCATGAGGCAGAGAGAAAGAACTGCAGCAGACTTTTGAAACCTCAAAGTGGCAGACTTCCTCCAACAAGACCACACCTCCTGATCCTTCCCAAACAGTTCCACCAACTGGGAACCAAGTAGTCAAATATTTGAGCTTGTGGGGGCCATTCTCATCCAAACCACCACAGTTGCTAAGAGAAGGAACTTATTTCACTGTTTTAAGCTGGTATAGTGCAAGTAAAGGTCCATGATAACAGGTTACTAGTGCACTGGTGAGAAGATGTGTGTGCACAGAGTACTTGCAAGTGAGGACACTGTGGTGCCAGGTCCTCAGTAAAAGAGGGATGTGGGCCAACTCAGCCCAAAACCTCTGACCTACAGTGTGTCATACCTGCAAGATGTGCTGGAACCTAGCTTAGCATAATTGTCATCAGAGAGACTTCATCCAGCAACTGATGAGAGTAGAGGCAGAGTCTCACAGCCAAATATTAGGCAGAGCTCAGGGAGTCCTGTGGAGGAGGGGGAGAAAGGATTGGAGGAGCCAGAGTGATCAAGGACACAAGAACGTTGTGCACAGAACACCTGACTGGGACTCAAATGGGTTCATAGAGATCAGGGAGCCTGTAGGGGTCTGACTGTAGATGTGCCCTCTGTATATATGTTTCGGTTGTGTAGCACATTGCTCTTGTAAGATTTCTAACAGCAGGAGCAGGGACTGTCTCTAACTCTTCTGCCTGCTTTTGGGACCTGAAGTAGAAACTTGTGGGGGTTTTGGAAAGTTAGTTATGTCAAAGAATGTTTTGTGAAGCAGACACAGGTGAAAGGATGTGTGATGGAGGATTCTTTGCCAACGACACACATGTATTAATTCACCTTACATGCATTGTTGAGCTCCATTTGTCGTGACTCCATAGAGAGAAGCACACCAAAAAGCTTCTCAGAGGTTCCTGAAACTAATTACTGATTCCTTGGACTTGGGCTGATTGGCAGAGTGATGTCAACTGATTCAGACTCGTGTGGAAATTTGTTAAGACAGACTCACGTGCTGAGGCAAGACAAGTGATGACCCATGGAGGACACATGATGTTTAGAGGGAATATAAATAGGACCCAACAGACAGTGACAGGGGCTGGCTTGCATAGCAAGCTTTGCAATGCTTCTTGATCTCTGCTTCACTGAGAGAGGCACAGCCAAGAGCTTCTCCTGACATCCCTGGTGGCCCTGGTCCCTCCTGCTGACTTGTGCTGATTCAGCTGAGGCCTGGCTGTCTCTGCTAGGTCGTGCCACCGCTGCTGCTCTCCTGACACTACCAAACTGGACTGCTGATATATTTGTGAAGTTTGCAAGTGGATTGACTGGCCACTGAAGATTCCTGCTGATTTCCTGACAATGCAGATGGGATTTGCTCCAAAGAACAATCTCTAAACAGGTCCACTTCCCCAGTATCCTAATAACCTTTCTTTTCCACTGCCTCTGGTGGGTGGTGGGCTAGAAGAGAGGTTAATGTGTTTAAGAACTGTTAAATTAGAGTGAGAAAAATCAAAGCCTACAGGAACCCTTTCCTCCTACTGGGTTGCTTCATGCAGATTTGACATGAGAATATGTGCATGGTAGCTTATTATAGTTTGTTATGATATATTTGGTTGATGTCCCTGAAAGTTTTGCTCTTTTCTGAGGGTAGGTGAAGGGTGGGTGAGTCTGAGGAAAGGGGAGGTAGGAGGGGGAGAGACTTGGTGGGGAGGAGGGGAAACTGCAAATGGGGATGTAATATATGAGAGAAGAAGAAATTAAAAGGAAATTTAAAAAATAAAGATGGGTATAGCCCAAGACAAGTGGAGTCCTAGGTTGCTAAATTATTCCCTATGCTTGTCTTCATCACAGCTGAGAGTAGAAAACCAACTTGAAAGTTCCTAGACTCAGAACTGTGAAGCTTGACACTAGCGGATGAGTCATCAAGGCTGGAGACGGGAGAATTCATTAAAGGGTCAGAATACTCAGCCTCGCCATAGTCTCCTCAATTCCAAATGCAAAAAGCCAAAGCAAGCTGTCAAACTTGACCTTGGCAGATAGGCTTAATGTCTGTTTTCAAGGTAAAACAACCTGAATATAAAAGATCAAACTTAAATATACCATCCTGAAATTTCATATTGCCAAGAAAGACTCCTGAAAGAAAAACAAAAATAGAACGAAAAAAAAAAAGAATCATACTTATCAAGTCTATCATAAGCAATATATTAAACCATGGGAAAAATGGAGTATGACCTAGAGATTTCTGAGGGAAACTTAGAAACGTATTCTATACCCAGCCAAAGTATCAATCAAGTCTGAGACAGAATGTCTTAGTCCACTTTCTGTTGTTGTAACAGAATGCCTAATGGTAATTTATAAAGAAAAGAGGTTCAGTTAACTTACAACTCAGGAGAACAAAAATGAGAGACCAGGAGATTTTAAAAAATCTTCTTGTGGGGACCTCAAAGTGTGTTTCAATTCATGGCTCAAAGCTCAGAGGAGAGAGCACGCTTGAAGAGGCTACTCACATGGCAAGGGGAGCTTGCTCTACAGCAGCTTCTGGGTAGCTAATCCCACCAAAACCAACTGAGGGAAAGAGAGAGCTTACTTGGCTCACAGGTCACAGTCTGTCATCAAGGGAAACTGAGGCAGGAACTGAACAGAGACTATGGAGGAACATTGATCATTAACTCACTTCCTCTCACTAGACTAAGGCCACCTGAGCCAGGATGGTACCTCCCACAGCTGACTGGTTCTTTCTACATCAATTAGCAATTAAGAAAATGTCCATAGATATGTCCCCAGGCCAGCCTGATGGAGGCAGTTTCTCTGTTGAGATTCTCTCTTCCCAGGTATGTCCCAAGGATTGTGTCAAGTTAACAAAAAATTGAAAATTAACTATGACATCTCTGCCTTACGGGGTGCTAGCTGATGAGTAAGAAAATGAGAGACTTGGAGAGGAGGAAGGCTCTAGAATGTTAGCTGGACAGAACCCAGAGCGACCACCAGTCCTGGATAAAGCAGAAAGATTGCAAACTTCAGAGGGAAGGTTTCCAAAGAGTGTTCCATAGAAAGTGTGATTGTAGCCAGCCCTGGCCGCACATACCCTTAGTCCCAGCACTCTGGAGGCAAAGGCAGGTAGATTTCTGTGAGTTCCAGGCCCACCCAGTATATATAGTGAGTTCTGAGACAACCAGGGCTAGGTAGAGAGACCTTGCCTGAAACTATGGCTGTATTTTTCTATTCTGGATATATGGATATAGAAGAACTCCACAGAATGCACAGCAGCAAGAAAAAAAAAAAAACAAAGGTAACTAAAAACTCCAGGAAAATCTAACAGCAGCACAATCACCTTATAGCAAAATATTGTAAGACTAGGCAGATTGTGTTAGCAGAAGTCTGTGGCTTTGGAAATTGGTGGAATGGGTTGTAAGTAATCGAAGTTTGGAGACCAGAATGTTCTAGGGATACAGGGAGGGAAGCTGCTTCTTCTTTCACTAAGTACAAAAGGAGAAAACAAAGACAGCAAAGGGAATTCAACAAGAAAGATCTGACCTAACTGCAAAATACAGCGTGACTGAGCAATTCTAGTCTTAGCAACTATGTGAGGATATGGTGATTTCCTTGGGAGTAACAGGGCACAGGGACAATATCTCCTCTGAAGACCAAGAACCAGACAAATATGGTCAACACAGTACCGGAGGGTTTTTAATATTTGTTTTTATTTTTAATTGTGTGTATCTGGAGTGAAGTGGGTATATGCATATATGTGACTGCAGTGCCTGTGATGGCCAAAAGAGGGCATCAGAGTGCCAGAAACTGGATTTACAGACAATTGTAAGCAGCCTAATGTTGGTGCTAGGAACTGAATTCATGTCTTCTGCAAGAGCAGTATACACTTTGAATCACTAAGCCATCTCTCCAGCACCAGTACCAGAGGTCTAACCAGGGAAATTAGATGAGAAAAAGAAAGAAAAGACATACAGACTGATAAGGCAAAATTTAAATGTCCTTAGCTCTCAGACAACAGAATCCTATATGGAACACATCTTTAAGAGTCATTCTCTAGGGCTGGAGAGATGGCTCAGCCGTTAAAGTCTAGGCTCACAACCAAAAATATAAGAATCGGTCTCTGTAAGTGACTGCAACTAAGAAGTAGACTCTGCAAGGTAGCAGCCTTGAATATTAACAAAATCAATTGCATTTCTATACTCTGATGATGAATATTTTGAGGTGACTTTTTAAAAAAGCAGTATCAAGGGCTAGAGAGAAGGCTCAGGATTAAGAACACTGGCTGCTCTTGCATAGAACCTGAACTTGAACCCCTGCCCCTGGCAGGCCAGAGAAGCCTCTGACTTCACTTCCAGGGAATTGGTCGCCCTCTGCTGGTCTCTGTGAATACTGCACTCACATGGTGCACATACATACATGCAGGCACTCATACACATAAAAATAAATAATTTTTAAAAGACAAAGTGGTTTTATTTACAATATGAAATTAAAAAGAAAAAAGTAGTTAGGAATAAGATTAACCAAAGGGGGTAGGTACAATACTTATATTCTGAAAACTACAAATATTGTGGACAGAAATGAAAGAGATTTGGATCTTCGTGGGGTGGAAAAGCCAGCACTGAGATGGCAGATTCTGTCCATGGAACTGTAGGCAAGAAAGCCTGTAGGGGAGACCCCCGAAGCTGAAGGACGCCAAGAAAGGTGTGACCAAGCAGAATGGAGAGGGGTCTTTTCCTCTATCTCTATCAGATAAAGATAAAGCTAGAAATGATTCCAAGGACATGGGAAAAGGCAGTGCCACCTGGGCAAGTTGACAGTGGCCCCAGAGAAGATGCAGGAGAAGCAGCAGCAAGTGGAACAAATCCTAAAGAAAACCCCAGAGGGCAGAGGACCTCAATAGAGACCTGAATACATTTACCACTCATCACAGAATCCTTAAAATCAGTGGCACCCAAGAGCCTTGGGGCCCCAGCTGTAAGGCAACATCCAGAGGCAGGAAGACAAACTACTTGTGGTTTCTTTGGTATTTTCCAGAAATACACTTCTACACACCCAGGCCTCTTCTTCCAGGACCATGGCTTTTAAAACTATGCCCCTGCCAGGCAGTAGTGGCACACGCCTTTAATCCCAGCATTTGGGAGGCAGAGGCAGGCGGATTTCTGAGTTCAAGGCCAGCCTGGTCTACAGAGTGAGTTCTGGGACAGCCAAGGCTATACAGAGAAACCCTGTCTCGAAAAACCAAAAAAAAAAAAAAAAAAAAAGAGCAAACTGAAGGAGGCCAGCAAGATGGCTTAGCGGTTAAGAATGATGGTTACTCTTAAAGAGAACAAGCTCAGTTCCCAGAACCCACTTAGGGAGGCTCACAACCACCTGTAACTCCAGCTCCAAGGAATCCGGCGCCCTCTTCTGGCCTGTGTGGGCACCTGTACATATTGCATACAC
The DNA here is from genome assembly GCA_028551405.1 of Uromys caudimaculatus. Lineage (NCBI taxonomy): Eukaryota > Metazoa > Chordata > Mammalia > Rodentia > Muridae > Uromys > Uromys caudimaculatus. Next base: position 57,580,506 of record CM052717.1, on the reverse strand, counting down.
ATATACATAAATTTAACTTTTTTTAAACTTTGGTGTTTTTTTAAAGAACAAACTGATTTCAAAAGTTATTACTAGGCTCCTATAATCAAGATAGTGTGGCACTGCCATAGGATAGAAAGTTAGGTGCGTGGGAGAGAGCTGAGAGTCTATAAATAAGCCCTTACATGTATAGAGAACTGAATTCAACAGATACTGAGAACCCATCGGGAAGGAAAGCTGAAACAAGGAGTGGATCCCCGTCACCAAGCCGGACCACTTGGACAAGGACATGAAGATCAAGTCCCCGGAGGAGATCCCCCTGTTCTCCTGCCCACAGAGGCATTCTAAATTAGTGACTTTTCCCTGGCGTACCCCTAAAGGATGAGGTTCCAAAGATGCCCGTGCAGTAGCAGACTCTGGCTGGCCAGCCGACCAGGTTCAAGGTTTTGTCGTTACTGGGGACAGCAGTGGTCACGTTGGTCTTGGTGTTAGGTGCTCCAAGGAGGGAGCCACTGCCATCGGAGGGGCCATCATCTTGGCGAAGCTTTCTATTGTTCCTGTGCAGGTACTGGGGAAGAAGCTTGGCGAGCCCCACACTGTTGGACACAAGGTGACAGGGCTCCGTGGCTCTGCTCTGGTGCACCTCATCACTGCCCAGGGGCACTGGCATCATCTTTGCTCCTGTGCCCAGGAAACTGATGATAATGGCTGATATGGATGACTGCTACACATCCATCAGCCAGGGGCTCCACTGTCACCCCGGGGGGCAATGTTGCCAAGGCCACCTTTGACACCATCACCAAGACCTACACCTACTTAGCATTCCACCCCCCCCCCCCACACACACCCTGATATCTGAAGAGAGTCTGTATTCACCAAGTCCTCGATCATCTTGTGAAAGAAAACTCATACCAGAGTTCACAGGGCCCAGGCTCCAGGCTGGCCTCGAACTCAGAAATGCGCCTGCCTCTGCTTCCCAAGTGCTGGGATTAAAGGCGTGCGCCACCACTGCCCGGCCACACAAGGATTTTATACAAGAAAAATAAAGTAAATTAAGTCTGTTAGAATAACGTAAACCGTCACTACGGTGAATCAATTTGCTTTTCTGTGTCATATGACAGGAAGGGGCAAGAAGGAATTTTTTGGAGTGACAGAAGTCACCTGTACCCCAGTAGGGCGGTTGTTGTTCATCCACACCGCGTCACCAAATCTGGAGATTTAAAGTCTGTGTATTTCACCGGATGTAAAGTTTACCTCGATTAGGATTTCATTTTGCAAAACGTCAGCTGCAAAGAATGGCGTGGATCCAGTTGTCTTGCTTCTTCGCTGTAAGCTTTCAGCGTTTAAAAAAATTAAACACTTGTCTAAATTACTTCAAAATCTTTAAGCTTTGGAAAATTAAACCGGTTTCAATTTGCAGCTTCGTATTATTTTGTAGTACGTAGCATCAACCCCGAGCCCCTCCTTTTCCCGGAGTGTCGGGAGGGTCTTAACAAGGAGACCAGCGGGAGGTCCCAGGGCAGGAGTCTCTGGGAGAGAGAAGCAGAGTTCTGTCCCTCTGTTCCCTACCACAGGGCTACTGCACCAAACAGAGAATCTTTTAAAAAGACGAAATAAAGAGGGAGTGAGGAGAAAAACCTAAATCAGACTCTCAAAAGATTCCGTTTCTGAATGCTAAGGCTTATTTGCATATCAAAATTGCCTCTGGATCGTAGGCAGAATTAGAAAATTAAAAAAGACCGTTAGACGGAGAGAGAGAAGTCAGGCAAACTTGGGGGTGTAAAAAGCGCTTCTCTCTATCGGGGCAGCGTCCGTGAGTAAAGGGGCAAGACTCCCTCATCGCAGTGGCTGGATTCGGACAGAACCGTTGCCGTGAATGCATTTACTAACTCAATGATAAACACATCTCTTTAATTAAAAAACAATCCACATCTATACCACGCGACTCCCTCTAGTGGATCTAAATTGCCCCCCCCCCCCCAATAATCTCTCTGACCAGTGAGTTCCCCGACCCCACGGTCACTACAGAGAATTAAATTTACTTTTGTGGAAGTAGGATTTCCCACACCCTTTCCTTCAAAGAAAGGGGTACTTCACATTCACCCGAATAATTAACCACTCATACATCAGAGAATGATAGACATTTCAAACACTTTACACCAGGGTTAAAAAAAAAAAAACCTGAAGATTATTGGAGGTAGTCTGATCCTCGATCGAAATCATAAATATTCAAAGCATTTCATGGTGGCTTTTGAGTCACACACAAATGAAAGCGCCCTGGCAATAGCCGGCTTGCCCACCCGGCACTCCAAAGTGTTCAAAATTGGGTTAGTGATCATTTTTAATAAGTCATCATCCCGTTCCCATTTCTACTTTTGTGAAGTAGATCTTCAAATATCGCCAAATTATTCCTCAGACCTCAAATCGCACACGCTGTTTAGAAGTCTTACTTTATCTTGCCCCAACAGCATCCTGCACTTGAGGGCACATATATAATATATAAGTAACAAAGTGACACACATTCATTGGCCTGACATGGGAGTTTCTCACAACTCAGTCACAGATGCCACAGCAAGGAAATGGGCAGTTAACAGGGATCAAAGATGTGCCATTCAAAGATGAACTGAGCTCATCTCTGTAGGCTAACAAAAGTGGCTTTTCCCCCCATAAGACAGGATCTTATGATGTAGCTCAGGCTAGCCTCCAACTCCCCTATCTTCCTGCCTCTTCCTCCTGAAAGCTAAAACATGTGTGTGCCTGTCTCCCAAGTAACATTTTGATAATTGTACACCAAACTCCGTTTTTTGGGGGGAGGGGTGTCTTGCTTTCTTATCACAGATAGCAATGAATATGAATACCCACCCCCTTTAAAAAGGAAGGACTCGGGAGTGAAAACTCATGTTAGAGATGAGAGCTCTTACAGAACTAAGATAAAAATTCTGATGGAGAAGTTTGTGGGTTAGTCTGGTGCTACTTGTATTTGGATGCTAAATTCTGTACCCCAAATTCCGTACCCCAAATTCTGTACCCCAAGGTCTGGTGGCTCCCACATGAGCAGATCCTCATATATACCAGCTTGTGTTGTATAAAACTTGCCCAGGCTATCCCTGACTGGTTCATAAAGATGCCTACAGCCTGGGCTGGGCAGAAGAGAGGAGCAGAGCAGAGGTGCCTGGGCTTGGGGTCTCAGGCACGGACCACAAGAGGAGAGAAGGAGGGAAGAAGACAGCAGCAGTAGGTGGATGGGGAGCACATGTCCAGGAGGGCTGGCCTGTTGGAATGGGAGAGGCCAAGAAGGAACACACGTGATATCTCAGGGTTATTGATAGGGAAGTAGACAAAAAAGCTCAGAGAGTTGATATCTGCCCAGCTCTAGTGCTTTAAGGCTTCTTATAAACATAAAGGCTTTTGTAGTTTTTATTTGAGAACCATATGGTCAAAGTGGGTATAAAAAACAAAACAAAACAAAACAAAAAAAGAAACCCAGAATAATATTTTCCACAACAGAAGTTGCCTAGCCCTGGAAAGTAACATTTGAGGGTGGGACATATCTGTGATTCTAGCACTTGGTGAGTTCAGGGCCAGCCTGGGCTACCTCATGAGACTGTCTTAAAACAACAACAACAAAAAAAAAAACTGGATTAGTTAACTAATTAGTTCAACCAAATGTCATTACCTTTGTTTCCTGTTAGCTGCTGTTGCTCTCAAAAAGACACATTTCCCACCCAAATCTAACGCTACCACCATCAACAAGCCCACAGAGGCTCAGCTACCTAAAATGGAAATGCAAACATAATGTATGGAAATATTCTCTTAGAAGGCATCCTTAAGGCTCCCATGTATTAATGTATTAGTTTGCAAACATTAAGATCAAAGCCACAGCAACAAACACATCCTAAAAAGTTTTTCGTCAGATTTTTATTAACGATATACAAGTAGCACGACATAAAAAATTAATAGGCTCAAGTCTTGAAATGTCAGAGCCAATGATCTGTGCCTGCGCACGTCCCCAGCCTTGCTTCAGTCACGCTGGCTCTGGGTCTTCTCGCCTTGAGCTACTCAATGTGATTTTTTTTTAAAGGAGAAAGAAAGGTTAACAGATGGTTTTAGAGCGCCCTGATCTGCTGCAGTAAGTTAAAAAATAGCAAAGAATAGAACCCAAGGTGTCGAAAACGCAAGGCCCAAACTCACAGACGTGCAATTTCAAGCCTTTAAGCTCACCCAATAAACTGTTAAATATTCAGTTTTAAATTTAAAAAAAAAAAAAAAAAGCCAAACTACTGTAGGTTAAAAGTGAATCAATTCCATCGACTTACAATATTACTAACTTTTCATTTTGGAAAGAAGTGTTAGACAGGGTGTTAATCCCAGCACTCAGGAGAGGTACAGACACGCAGGTCTCCGAGTTCAGCATAGTCCAGTCTATATAGAGAGTTCCAGGCTAGCAAAGGCTATATCCTAAGACCTTGTCTCAAACAGGGCTGGAGAGGGCTCAGTGGCTAAAAGCACTTGCTGCTTTTCCAGAAAGAAGACTGGAAGTCAGTTTCCAGTGTCCATGCCAGGTAGCTCAGGACCACCTGCAACTCCAGCTCCTGGAGATCTGACTCCCTCTTCTGGCCTCCTCACACAGGGCACTCCTTATCCAGACACACACACAGGCCATATAGACACACACACAAAGAGGCAATAAAGACATACACACAGAGACAATAAACAGAGAGAGAGAGAGAGAGAGACAGAGACAGAGACAGAAACATACACACAGAGACACATACACACACACACAGTCAATATAGATACACACACACACAGACAATAAAGACATTCACACACAGGCAATAAAGACACACATACAGAGACATATACAGACACACATAGTCAAGATAGACACACACACAGGCAATAAAGACATACAGAGAGAGAGAGAGAGAGAGAGAGAGAGAGAGAGACATACACACAGAGACACACACACACACACACACACAGTCAATATAGATACACACACAGACTATAAAGACATACACACACAGGCAATAAAGACACACACAGAGTCAAGATAGACACACACACAGGCAATAAAGACACACACACACAAATGTTAAAAGAAGTCCATTTTGTCCTGGAACTCCCTATGCAAGCCAGGCTGGACTGAGGCTCACAATCTTCCTGTTTCATCTTCCAAAGTTCTGGGATTACAGGTATGTGCCAGCATGCCCCAGCTCCTTTCCAGTGGGTCCAATAAAGCAGGAGTCCCAATGGTGCACAAGAAGAAAAGCACAGTGTGTTGGCATTTCATGTCTCAAACAGTCTCACAGGGCCAAACGTCCAGTGCCCAAACCTGTGGACAGTGCAGTCAGTCCTTAATCGCCAACAGTCTGCATGTGTATTCTGAAAATGTAGCAGCTCCAGGAATCAGAACAAGCTCAGACCCCACTGCTCTGTGTATGCTGACACACCATAAATCTGAAGACTCATAAGAAAAAGAAAACAGATGAAAAATAAATGCTGGGTCTTGGAGAGATGACTTAATGGTTACGAGTGTGTACCGTCCTTGCCGAAGACCCAGGTTCAGTTCCGAGTACCAACACCAGGCAATTCATCATCGCCTGTGACTCCAGTTCGTGGGGATCTGATGGCTCTGCATGCCACACCTGCAGCTGAATGGCACATACAAATACATACACACATAATTAAAAATAATAAAAATCAATCTCAGAAAATATGAGCTAGGTGTGCATTACACCTGTAATCCTTGTGCTTGGGAGGTTGAGGTGGGGGGCTATACAAATTCAAGGCCAGCCTGGGCTACAGTGGAAGAAAAGAAAAATGGGGTGTGTGGGGTGACCCATTTTCAACTTCAAATTTCCAGAGAAGAAGCCTGCCTGTGTCTGTCTTTTAAAAAAGATTTCATTTATTATCTATCTACTTAGTTATTATGTATGTGGATGTATTACTTGCTTGATTCTGAGTGTACCACGTGCATGCCTGGTAACACGAAAGCCAGAATAGGGAATCAAATGGCCTGAGACTGGAGTTACAGACAACTATGAGGTGCCATGTTGTGCTTGGAACCAGACTCAGGTCCTCTGCAAGAACAGCAAGGGTCCCTAACCACCGAGCAACCTCCCCAGCCCTGTTTCTAATCTACACTTATCAGCAACACATTTAAAACAGACAGAATGAAGAACAACTATACTAACCCCACTTACGCCCACTCAGAGAACAGTGATGGAGACCACCATTGGAGGGACAGTCAGTGGGCACGGACACCAACTTAGAGTTGTGATAAGAGATCATCGGTCAGTTTTTGCCAATTTGGAACAAGCTGGGGTCCTCTGGGAAAGAGCACATCGGTTGAGAAATTACCTCCATCAGTTTGGCCTATAGAGCATTGGCCTGTGGGACATTTTCTTGATGGATGACTGAAGTGGGAGGCCCCAGCACACTGGGGTCAATGCCACCCCTTGGCTGGTGGTCCTGGGTTCTATAAGAAAGCGGACTGAGGAAGCCATGGGGAGCAAGACAGTAAGCAGCACCCCTCCATGGTCTCTGCATCAGTTCCTGCCTTGAGTTCCTGTCTCGATGTTCCTTCATGGTGGACAGTAAGGCTGTAAGCTGAAATAACCCCCATCTCCGACATTGCGTTTGGTCATGGAGTTTATCATAGCAATAGGAAAGTAAAGCAGGATAGAGAGGAGGCAGCTTCACCTTTGAAGAAAAGAGAATTACCTTTTGCTGGCCTGGGGAGGAGACAATGATCTCCATAACCATCAGCCAGGCCTAGCAGCAATGACTGCCCTGGCAGGAGGACAAGAGAGAGCAAGAGATCACAATACATGGTATCTATGAAATTATACAGAAGAAGGTGTACCTTAGTGAGGGTCTCCATTGCTGTGAAAAGACACCATGACCAAGGCAACTCTTATAAGGGACAGCATTTAACTGGGGCTGGCTTACAGGTTCAGAGGTTCAGTCCATTATCATCATGGAAGGAAGCATGGCAGTGTCCAGGCAGACACAGTGCTGGAGTAGCCAGGAGTTCTACATCTTGATCCAAAGGCAGCCAGAAGCAGACTGACTCTTCTGCACTGGGCGGAGCTTGAGGACTAGGAGCCCCCAAAGCCCGCCTACACAATGACACACTTCCTCCAACAAGACCACACCTCCAATAGTAGCACTGCCCAAGAGCCAAGCATATTCAAACCACCACAAGATGTTAAATTTTAAAATAGTGAATTAATTAAATAAGAAAGGGAGGGAAAGAAATTGAGTGGCCTAGACAATGGATGGCACAGCTGGGAATCTTTATATAAGACATTTCCAGAAAAGATGAATCCACAGGGAAAGAGAGCAGACTAGTGGGGGCAGGGCCTTGAGGAGGAGAGGGTGGGGCTGGGGAAGACTGACAGTGGGCGCAAGGTTTCCCTTGCAGGAAATAATAAACATGTCTCAAAAGCAGCTAGATATAGTGGCAAAACAGCGTCGTAAATACACTACATGGCACTGAATTATTCATCTTAAGATGATTAACAGACAAGTTTATATCATGTGAATTATAACCCAATAAAACAAAAATTTCAGGCGGACCAGAATAAGCATTGAGATCTACTGCACAGCAGGGTGACTGTAGTCAATAATGATGAATGCCGTACGCCAAAATAACCAAGAGTTCTCTTCCAAATGTCTTATCACATACTTAACACTGTGCAAAGTGATGCCAGTGTTAACTAACTTGATTTGATCATTCTGGGTTATACACATATACCAAAACACCATTTTATAACCGTAAATGCATTCAATCAAGATCTGGCCATCAAAAATCATGTTGATAAAGTTATTTAAACTTGGGAATCATTACTATATATTTGGTATTTGTTTATTTCTAGTTATTGGGTTTGAGGCAGGGTCTTACTGTATAGCTCTTATTGATCTTACACTGGCAGTGATCCTCTTGCCTCAGGCTCCTGAGTGTGAGATTATAGGTGTGTACTATAGATGTGTATACAAACTTGACCATAGATGGTATGTATAGTCATGGGTGGGCATGGTGGTACACACCTATGATCACAGTGCTCAGGATGCTGAGGCAGGAGGATCACAAATCCAAGTTGGCCTGAGCTACCTGGCAAGACTATCACCAAAACCAAAACTTCCAGGTGGAAAGGTTGGAGATGACTTTCCAAGGTATGGTGGTTTGAATGAAAATGGCTCCCATATGCCCACAGTGAGTAGCACTATTAGGAGGCGTGTTTCCTGCCATAACAATAATTAAGCCAGTCCCAATGAAATGTTTTCCTTTATAAGAGTTGCCGTGGTCATGGTGTCTCTTTACAGCAATGGAAACCCTAGCTAAGACACAGGGTCCCTGGGAGGTGGTGCAGAGGGGAAAGATTTACGATTAGAACATCCTGTGGGATACTGCACCTGCTACCTTTCAAAGACTGAGACAGACACTGGCTAAGAAACCCAGGCCAGCCTTGCAGCCAGCCTCCTCTTTATCTGTAGCCCTCCCCAACATTGATGGCCAGGACATATGGGCCCTGAACCCCCTGCTGTGTCACATGGTAGACAGAGCACATGGCTCTGACTTGGGGAGAGATGCCTTAAGCCCAGCGAGAGAAGAGGATTCTGTTTGCTCTGGGCAGCCACTCCAGCTGGTGACTGGTGCTTTCCAAAAGTCCCCACTGTTCCTTCTTCTGAAAAACAAAATCATACACAGTGGCAGCCTTAAGACTCACTGTCAGTGGGTCTGGGCAAGTGTGTCGGAAATGGGGAGCCGTGGACTTTTTACGAAATGCCAGATTCCTTCACTGACACACCACACTTCAGTGAATCTCGGTTCGCATGAGGACTCAGGAAAGGGATAGGCAAAGATCCTCAGCCTCCTCCCACTTTAAATTTGAGGATGAAGGGCTGGAGAGATGGCTCAGCGGTTAAGAGCACTGACTGCTCTTCCGGAGGTCCTGAGTTCAATTCCCAGCAACCACATGGTGGCTCACAATCATCTGTAATGGGATCCAGTGCCCTCTTCTGGTGTGTCTGAAAACAGCTACAGTGTACTCACATACACAAAATAAATAATTCTTTTAAAATATAGATCTTTAAATTTGAAGATGATAAACTATCACGAAATGAATTGAGTTTACTATTACACTTCTCCTGTGAGTCCTAGAGCTCAGGACATTTTTAGGTTAGTCTTTGTAGCTGTGTGCCTGAAACACCTCTGTGGCTAATGCTGATACTGGGAAAATTTATTCATTGCTTGTAAAATGATAGATCTACTAAAAGGGCATGGGTTTTCTTTGGTGTGTGTGTGTGGAGGAGTACAGGAGGGAAATCAGTCTACGAAGTGCTAGGATTTGGTCGGATGGACGGAATAGCAAGACAGGGCGGTGTAGACACCGCTCACCAGGAAAGGGCAGCAAAATTTAAAAAGAACAGTTCTGAAGAAATTGAAAATTGGGATGGGTGTTAAGATAATCAAAAGAAGCCGGGCGGTGGTGGCACACGCCTTTAATCCCAGCACTTGGGAGGCAGAAGCAAGCAGATTTCTGAGTTCAAGACCAGCCTGGTCTACAGAGTGAGTTCCAGGACAGCCAGAGCTACACAGAGAAACTCTGTCTCGAAAAACCAAAAAAAAAAAAAAAAAAAAAGATAATCAAAAGAAAAAATAGGAGGGAGAGGAAATGAGGGAGAAGGGGAGAAAGGGAGGGGGAGGGGAGAGGAGGGGGAGAGAAAGGGGAAGGGAAGGGAGGGAGAAAGGAGGGAAGGAGAGAAGGAGGGAGGGAGGGAAGGAAGGAAGGAGGGACCAGGGTAGAAAAAAATGTAACCCCTAAAGTCATCCTACTGGCTCAAGACCACAAACCAGGGATTCTTTGGGATTATTATTATTATTATTATTAATTACTATTATAGGGTTCAGCACATTCCAGAACGAATTGTTTGTTTCAAACACTCTCCAACTTGGAAGCTTGGCGGACAGGAGGCAGGGCTCCTTGCCTGACCTCCTTTAAGAGGCGGTGTACACACCCCCGGAGTTCCACGCTTTAATCTCCCAAACTCCGGGCTTCCCAAGGCAGCTCGGCTTTCATCACGGCTTCTCTCTGGTCACGCCTCTTACAGTTCCTAATATTTTTAAAAGGTAATACTAGGAGAGTTTTAGGCAGTTGTCTCCGTTTTTCATTAACTAACGTGTCTACCCTCCTGATGCCGGACTGCGGAGTCACCAGCACAGCAACAGTTTAATTTTAAACCTATTTCCCCATCCTGACGATTTCAGAACTTCACCCATGGCAGGACTGCCTGGTAACTTTCTGTTTTAATTAAAGATGTTAAATTGGCAACAGTCGATGCTTTACTTTCACATTAGTTTTGTTAATAAGAAAGGGGGGCAGGGGTGGAAAGTGGTGTGTCTGCGCTGGGGAGATGGTTCAGCTGTTAAGAGAACTTGTTGCTCTGGCAGCTGATCCAGGTTCCTTTCCAGGCACCCACGTTGGCGGCTCACAACCGTCAGAAATTCTAGTTTCAAGATCTGACGCTCTCTTCTGGCCTCTTAGGGAACTGCACATACACGGTGTGCACGCACACATGCAGGCAAAACACTCATATACACAAAGTAAAATTTAAACATCTAAAAAAAAAAAAAAAAAAAAAGATTGAAAAAAGTGTGCCTGTGGATAAAACATCAAGCCCTAAGGCCCATCTTTATCTTTATCTTGAGAGGACATGAAGCTAAATATCTCCACATGTGACAATGTTTTTGTTTGTTTGTTCTAGGCAGAGCCTCTCTGTGTAGCCCTGGTTGTCCTGGAACTCACTCTGTAGGCCAGACTGGCCACCAGCTCACAAAGATCTTCCTGCCTCTGCCTCCCGGGGGCTGGGATGAAAAGTATCCACCACCACTAACTTTAGTGGATATTCTAAAGCCAGCCATGGTGGAACATACTTGCAATCCCAGACTTTAGAGACTGACATAGAACTTGTGTGAGTTTGAAGGTGGGATGGACTGTATAGTGAGTTTCAGATCTATTTCTGCTAGTCTACCCATTCACACATACCCCACAAAACATACATGTACACACACATAGCAATATGATGATTCAAACAAGATACTCTGGTTTTCAAAATACCCCCAAAAATTCGACATGAAGTTTCAAAATAATGATTGTGTTGTGGTGGCTGGAAAATGAAGTGTCCCCAACAGGCTCCCGTGTTTGAGCTCTTGATGCCCAGTTTGTGGCATTTGTTTGAGGGGAAGGGCCTGGCTGACAGAGTAGATTAGGGTTGGGCCTTTGAAAACTAGATCCAAGTTTGTCTTGTCTTGTCATCTGCTCCTGTTCTACGGTGGTGTAGGAACCACAGTCCCACCTGTGAACTCTGCCATCTTTCCTGCCACAGTGCCCTGAAATCACAAGCCAAAGTACCTCTCGCAGGTAGTCACACGAACACCAAAACAACTCAGACACACACTGACTAAAAACATTTTAGAAAGCATAATTTTTAGAATGTTATTTTGATTTTTAATTCTGTATATATTAGGGGACAGGTAGGTCTCGCATGTGAGTGCAGAGGGTCTCACCTTGTAGCCCAGACTTAGCTCCAACTCCGGCTCCTGAGTACAGAAACTAGAGACTTGAAGCTGCTGCTGCTGCCTCAAGTCACTTCTCACTGGACATTGCTTTCCTGACTTCTGTTTTACTCCTCTTTAATCTCTGTTTATAATACCAGTCTTCAAATAGGTCACATTCTACTAACAGATCATCACCAAAGTGACACAGACACCATGACACCTCTCTCTCTCTCTCTCTCTCTCTCTCTCTCTCTCTCTCTCTGGGTCTTAGGCCTACCTCCAAAACATCCTCCAGTCATGCTGAATGGCAGCAAGTGGCACTTCAGAGGCCTATCTATCCACTTACCGCAGGGTGACCTGCCTCGTTTAGCATTTAACAATCAGAGTTCCAAATAGCAATAAACTCCCTGCTGAGCTGGCAACGGATGAAAAAAAGAAAAAAAGAAAAAAAAGAAAAAAACACGGAGTGGGGGTGGGGACCAAGATGCCTTTTATGGCACTTTGAGATAATGGCTTTATTGCCAAAAGCCATACTATCGGAAGAGGGAACCTGCTGGCTGGCTGTGTATTCAGCGACAGCCTGCTTATGCCCAAGAAGACATGGGTGCCTGTGGAAAATGCATCTGAAGGGCGGCCCACAATGCTGTTCTGCCCACCCAGCACACATAGGGCTTAGGTCGTCAAACAAAGGGAGGCAAAAGGAACCCAGGGAAAGGGCAGGGCCTGACCCAAACTCCAGAACCAAAGCAGTAGGGTTCTACACCCCGTGATGACCTGAGAGTCACCCATAACTCCCAGACCTGCCCCAGAAACTGTCTTTCTTTCTTGACTCAACAAAAACAGATGGAAAACTGCTAAAACGGCTCAAATATGTGTCGCTTTTACAACGTTTATGTGGTTCTCAGAAGAAAAAAAAAAAAGTCTTAATTGACTTACTTGCTTACTTGCCGGGTGTCCCAGTTCTGTCAAAATCTCTTACTTTTTTTTTTTTATTTGTTTGTTTGTAAGGGATTTGCGTGGGAGAACCAACCATTCCGGGTATATCTTTAATTGCTATAATTCAGAAGCAATATACTTCCTTTTAAAGACTTTTGCCAAAAGAGGCAAAGGACAAGGAAATCTCTAGAATTTAAAAAATTTAACATAAAACCTATTTTTTAAAAGTTGGGTGGTTTTTTGTTGTTTGTTTTTGTTTGTTTTGTTTTTATGTGTATCACTGTTTTGCCTGCATGTATGTATGGGCGCCTTATGTGTGTGGTGCCAGCTGGAATCAAGAAGATGGTGTCTAATTTCCTGAAACTGGAGTTACAGGTGGTTGTGAACCACTTGATGTGGGTGCTGGGAACTGAACTCAGAACCTCCGGAGGAGAAGCCATCCCTCTTAACCGTTTGAGCCATCTCTACAGGCCCTAAAACCCATTTCTTAAGATGGTGTTTTAAAAAAATAAAACTGGGCTGTAGTGGCGCACGCCTTTAATCACAGCAACTCAGGAGGCAGAAGCAGGTGATCTCTGAGTTGGAGCCTAACCTGGTTGGTCTACAAAGCAAGTTCCAGAACCGCTAGAACTACCTAGAAAAACCCCATCTCAAAAAAATAAATAAATAAATTTAATAAAATAAATGATAAATGAATGAAATAAAAATAGGGGTGGAGAGATGGCTGAGCAGTTCAGATGAACACAGTAGTTCAGTTCCTAGCACCCAGGCCAGGCAGTTTGCGACGACCTGTAACTCCAGCTCCGAGGGATCTGAGACTCTCTTCTGCCCTCCATGGGCACCTGAATGTATATATACACATACCCCTATGCACTCACACACAAACACACACAAATAATAAAATAGATATTATTTTAGAAAAAACAAACGGGAATTAATATGGCCAAAAGATTTCATTGAACAGGCCTGCCAGAGCCTTCGATTCCCTGTGTGATCTACAGATAGGGCAAAAATAAGTTAATATACTTATACCTCAAATATCAACTTGGAGGACCGAAGGAGGACTCTGGTATTGATCAGCTTTCTGCTATACACGAGGTCTCAATGGGTTGGTTGGGTTCTGGGGTGCTGGGGATTAAACACACTTGCCTTGTACATGCTCAGAAATGCTCTGCCCACCTTTTCCCCCAAAAGGCATATCATTAAAATAAATGCAAATAACAGCTTCTTATTTCTCACAAGGTGTAGGTGTCCTAGTTAGCGTTAATTGTCGACTTGACACAGCCTAAAGTCATCTAAGAGAGAATCCTCGATTGAGGAGTTATTTAGGTCAAACTGGCCCGTAAGGTTGTTTGTAGGGCATTGTCTTAATTGTGAATGGATGCAGGCGGGTCCGGCCCACTGTGGGCGCCACCATCGCTATGCAGGTGGTACTGAGCTATATAAGAAAGCTAGCTAGCCATCAGCCTGAGAGCAAACCAGAAAACAACATTCCTCTGTAGTTTCTGCTTCAGATTCCTGCATGGACCGTGCATGACCTGGAAGTGTAAGATAAATACCTCCCCACACACACACCAAAGGTGCTTTTGGTCAGAGGTTTTATCAAATTAACAGAAAGGAAAGAAAACATCAAAATAAAACCACTCTTTCACCTTCTTTGAACACCATCACCACCCCACCTGACCCCAGGGAAACCTGTTGCAGGCGAAATGCAGGCCATTGGTGGAGAAGGAAGGAGGAGGGTCATCCTTGGATCCAGAGTTCCCATAGGCTGGGTGCTAATGCTAGGAGGAGGGGCAATGCAGCAGTACTCAGAGATGATTGGCTCATAGAGCTCTGGCCCCATCAGTAGATCCACCCATTGGTGAATTCAGAGCTGAATGGAATATTAGGAGGTGGGGCCTTGCTGAAGAAGATCACTGGAAACAGGCCTTTGAAAGGTGTACTTATCCAAAGTTAGTCTCTCTCTCCCTCTCCTCTTGCCATCTCTGTCTCCATCTCCCTCCCTCCCTCTTTGTCTCCATCCTTCTCTCCCTCCCCCTTCTCCCAGTCCTTCCTGGCCACTTAGGTGAATGGCTTAGCTCCACCATACAGCTTTCCACCATCATGTTCAGCCTCGTCTTTGGCTCAGAAGCCGATCCACTAACCAACCACAGATTGACACTGTGAACCAAAATAAACCCTTCCACCCTTAAGTCATTGATTTCAATACCAAGATGCTGACTAACACAGGAGGCAAAGAGAACAGCCCGCTGCAGGGGGAAATGGCGTTGTGAATAGTGTAGTCCAGACTGTGGAACCTCAGACCTCCGAGGGCATAACTGAACGAGTCCACCACGCAGAGTGAAGGCCATGTATACATTTTTAAGTCACTTTATCCTTGCTGTTTTCTATTGCTTTAAATTCTTTTAGTATAAAATAAATATTATTATTTAGAAGCAAAGCTACATAAGCTAACATCTGTCACCAAGGTTGAGAGATAAATCTAAGGGCTGTTGACACTGGGGACACTGACATCACATCTGAGGACCTGAGTTTGTTCCCCAGGAATACACTGGAAGGGGAGAAAGTCCTTTTCTAACAGATTCTTCGAGAAAGGTCCACAGAAGCACTGTCTTCTGAATTATTGGGATTGATAGTAATCTTTATACTCGAAAGTCTATTTTCCTAGATTTAAAAAAAAATCTTTGGCTTTTTTTTTTTAATAGACTATCTTTTTCGAAAAAAAAGATCTTGTTGACTGTATTTGGTGTATATGAATGTTAGCCTGCAGAAGCCAGAAGCAGGCATCAGATTCTCTTGGAACTGGAGTTACAGATGGTTGTAAGCCGCCATGTGGGTGTTGGGAACTGAATCTGGGTCCTCTGCAAGAGCAGTCAGTGCTCTTAACTGATGAGCCATCTCTCAGCACCTACCTGAGAATTTTAATCAAGTTATTTTGTTTTCCTCTGGCATAAAGTAGTGCTGTAAACAACACAATAATTTAACTTTCTCATGTAAGTCACTGGGTCTTGTTAGATATCTAAAGGAATATAGTTTTTTTTTTTTTCTTTCAACTCTGTTATTTAACAGGAATGTATCTGGGTGTGGAGCTATGTGTACTAGACTGGTATTCTCAGATCCTGGTAAACTCTTTCAACATGCAATTTCAAGTATCTTTTAACTTCAGGAGTATTTTCTTTAAAAAACAAACAAACAAACAAACCACTAACTTTTATTGTTTATCTTCTATCCTTGCCGCAATTTTTCTTTTGAAGACTCTTCTCTTTTTTCCATTGTGTCATTACATTTATTTATTTATTATTTATTTACTGTGTGTCTAGTCATGCACGCACGCAAGCACACAGGCCTACACCACAGTGTGCACGTGGCCATCAAAGGACAACTCCCAGCAGTCATTTCCCTTCTGTCATTCGCATGTTGGTTCTGGGATTCGAACTGAGGTCGTCAGGCTTGACCGCAAGCACCTTTAGCCACTCAGCTGTCTGGCTAGCTCAGCTCTTACTTGGCCTGTGTTGGATCTCCTTCGCCTGTGTTCAGTATTTTCCACTCGGCTGTAGAGTGCCACTGTCACTTTTCTCATCAGTATTTTCTTAAGCATTCTTTTCTGTTGGGTGTTCATCCTTGACCTTCTTGCTTAACTTTGCCTCCGAGTTTCAGCTTTCATTTCTAAACTTTCTTGTTAGCGGCTCCTCAGTTCCGCCGGCTTTCTAATTCCAACTCACATTCTTTCATGGCTTGGGTAAGTTTCTGAGTGTCTTTTATCTTATATTGAAGAAGGAGCTCACCGGTTTTGATTAGTTCTGTGGTCATGTGCTGTGTGTGTTTTCATTGTGTAAAAGGATGTAATTCCACTCTTTAATCTCTTCTTACAAATAATAACTAGGTATGAGGGGTGACCTCAATTGCTTGCTCATTTTTGTGTAAAATGAATTTTCCTAAAAAATTAAAAGACAGAGAGCCTCGAGGTGCCTTTTCTCATTTCTCAGCTCTTCCAACTCGCCGAGTTCTGCAGCATTCAGGAACATGGTTCTTTGCTTTTTGGGATTTCCTGGCTCTGTCCCTTTGGCATGGTCACCTAGATGACTGGCCATTGTCACCACTCTGCTCGGTTTAATTTTTACCCCCCAAAGCTGCTTCTTGGTGTGGGCCCTTCCCCAGAAAGGACGGTTTAAAGGACCACTTACAAGTCTCCTCCAGGCCCCGCTGTCAATCAATGCTCACGACCTCAGACTTCAGCTCCTTTCCCACCCAACCCATTGCTTCTTCCAGATGACATCTACTTGCTGTCCTGGACACTCCGGTTCTTAGGCTAGCCACTGTTCCATGGTTCTGCATTCTTCACACAATACCCCCCCCCCCCAACATGTCTTCTGACTGGCTTGTCACTAGCTTGGCTGTAAATGTTTTCCACAAGGTTGTGTTTGGTCCTCCAGAGCTCCTCTTTAAATGGTCATTATTTTATATTTCTTTATTTTGGTTTTCTTTTGAGACAGGGGTTCTTTGATAGTCCAGCCTGGCCTGGAAATCCCTATGTAGCACAGCCTCAAACATGGCTGTGAGTTGCTGGCACCTGGGAGCCATGTGGTGAAGGTGCTTGGAATAGAACTCAGGTCCTCTGCAAGAACAATACATGCTCTTAACTGAGAGCCATCTCTCCAGTCCTTCATTTTTCATTTATTATAATCATTGCAATAGCCAATAAGAATACCAGAGAGCAGAATATGTCTGCCCAATAAATATATCAGGTGTGGTATTAGTACAAGAAGTTTAAATGAACGTAAAATCCCTCTATGCTGAGTACACCAAAACTATCGTGCTAATATACACCAAGCACTCAAGGTGGTATGGTTTTATTGCTTTTGCTTTTTGTGTCTTAGTTAGGATTTCTGCTGATGTGAAAAGGCACCATAATCAAGACAACTCTTATAAAGGAAAAAATTTAATTGGGGTTGGCTTACGATTTAGAGGTTTAGTCCATTATCATCATGGTGGGAAGCGCGGCAGCAGGCAGGCCAATGTGCTACTGGAGGAAGAGCTGAGAGTGCTACCTCTGGATGGGTAGGCAGCCGGAAGACATGGAGACACACTAGGCCTCGCTTGAGCTTCTAAGACCTCAAACTTACCCCTTAGTGACATACTTCCTCCAATAAAGCCACACCTACTCCAACTAGACCACCCTTCCTAACAGTGCCACTTCCTGCCTGCTTATGAGGCCATTTTTATCCAAGCCACCAGACTTTGTTTGCTGGGTTTGTATGGTGGTTTGAAGATGCTTGCCCCATGGGAAGCGGCACCATCAGGAGGAATGGCCTTTTTGGAGAAGGAGTCCTCGGAATGGAGACTGGATCTGGTACGGAAGTGGGAGAGAGAAACCGTGGGGATTTAGAGAGTTAGGAAGAGAGAGTCAGAGACAACACAGGGGCAGGGCATGGTGGCACACACCTTTAGTCCCAGCACACAGCCCCTGCACACAGAGGATCTCTATGAGTCTGAGGCCAACCTCATCTACTTAGGGAGTTCTAGGCCAGTTAGGACTAATGTCAAATCTTTGTCTTAAAACAGATAAAACAGACAAGCAGAGCTGTTTGGTCCTGAGAGAGAAGTAGCCGAACAACACTGAACGTAGACATGTGCATATGTGTGTGTGTATTACTGGAAATGGACACATTACACATTTCTTATACATATTAATGTGCTACCACTGAGCTACATCTCCAGTTCATTTTCTTCATAGTGGGTGCTTAAGGGAAAGCTAGGATAGTCTGGGACTCACTATGTAGCCTAGGCTGACCTCAAATTCACACTCATTCTTGAGTGTTTGCCATTGTGCCCAGTGTACTTAAGTGCCCAGCACTAAGAAGTGGTGGCTTTATTCTCAACATTTAAAATTTTTTTTAGAGGTAGACATGATGGCACAGGACCAGATGGCAGAGCCAGGAGGATTGCCCAGGCTCAAGGCCAGCCAGGTCCATACAGGAGCTATAGATCTAAACAGTGAGACCCTGTCTCAAAAACATCAATAGTAATAATACATTTTGGAAAACATTTTTTAGGAAGCAGGCATAATGGGGCACGCTTATAGGCTGCCAAGTTCATAATGGTGTGGTCTTGCCATTTCAAAGAGACAGGTAATTATCTCCCTCTCAGGCCTCCACACCTGAGTACCACTGTGGGGAAAGAGGCTTCCCCACATATGCTGGTGCCGGCACACCCTGTTCAAACCACAGCAGCCCTGACTCATTGTTCAGCATCTCCCTGATCCCTGAACTCTCAGACACAGCACGTAGACTCAACTAAAAAACATTAAACTGAAACTTATCAGAAACATCTCAGTGGGTGAAGTGCCTGCTGACCAAATGTGAGAACCTGCATTTGGATCCCCGGCCTCCACATAAAGAGTCAAAGGAGACCATATATACATGTTACCCCAGTGTTGGCCAGTGAAGACAAATGGACTCTGAGGGTTTGCTGGTCAGCTTGCATAGCCAAAATGGCAAGCTCCTGGTCCACTGAGGAACTAAGTCTCAAAAAATCAGGTATCACCACCTCCCCAAGGCTCAAGGACTTCACAAAGTCGCCCTTGACCTTCATGCGCACACTGCGGCAGGCATGCACTCCCCACTGAACACACACACAATTATAATAAAGTTAAGATTTTTTAAATCTTTAAATAGGTTTACAAACCGCATGGTAGAGCACTTAGGAGGCCAAGGCAGGAGGACATCAAGTTCAAGGCCAGCCTGGACTGTCTAATAAGAACTTGTCTCACTGCCCCACCTAGGGATCTATTCCATAGACAGCCACCAAACCCCAACCTTATTGTGGATGCCAGAAAATGCTGGCTGATGGAAGCCTGATAAGGCTGTCTCCTGAGAGGCTCTGCCAGAGCCTGACAAATACAGAGGTGGAAGCTCGAAGTCAACCATTGGACTGAGTGTGGGGTCCCCGATGGAGGAGTTGGAGAAGGGACTGAATGAAGGAGCTGAGTGGGTTTGCAGCCCCATGGAGGGAGCAACAGTGTCAACTGGCCAGACCCCCTGGAGCTCCCGGAGACTGGACCACCAACCAAAGAATACACATGGAGGGACCCATGATGCTGGCCACATACATATGTAGCAGAGGATGGCCTTGTTGGACATCAGTGAGAGGAGAGGCCCTTGGACCTGAGGGTGTTCGATGCCTCACTTAGGGGAATTCCAAGGCAGGAGGACAGGAGTGGGTGGGAGGGGGAGCACCCTCATAGAGGCGGGGGAGGGGGGATGGGATAGGAGATTTCCAAAGGGGAGACCTGGGAAGGGGAAAACATTTGAAATGTAACTAAGAAAATATCCAATAAACAAACAAACAACAACAAAAAAGAACTTTTCTCAAAAAAAAAAAAAATTAAAATACATTAAGGCCAAGAATATCTTTCCAAAAATATCAGTAGGCAAAAAGGTTCCCTATCTCTGCAAAATGATGATCAAGTAAGAATATGGGTCACTGCACACTTGGGTACTTAGAAGACCAGGGAGAGAGAGAGATGGATGAACAGCCCCACATCAGAGGACAGACACAGGTCTCACTCACAGTGCTCCCAGTCATAGAGATGTAGGAGCTCAAGGCATTGGCCTCCCTTGGGACTCAGTTTATCTGATGGCGGAATTGTTACCCAAAAGGGTTTTTCCATTTTGAGAGTCATGAAAATGATCCAAACATTGGAATCTGTTTTAGAAGCTGGGGAAACGGATCCACAAACACAAACACGTGCCTTCTTTTCGCTGCCTTCTGACCTTTCCATTTGTAGTATTTGAATTGGCTCTCTTCACCTAGACTAATAAGATGATTTTATGGGAGACCTCAGATAATCTAGATTTGCAAGATCCTGGTGCGCTAAATCCTCTCTAACCAGAAAGAAACTGGAAGAGAGAGAAATAAACACAGAAGTCCCCGGAGAAGAAGAGCATGGTTGGAAACAGCGCGTGGCCTTCAGCAGCTGTGGGGATCGCCCACTCCTACAAGCTCACTTGAAGACTATGGTGGAGGAGGGAGAAACCTCCCATGCTTCCTGCGCTGCACTCAGCCGCAGCTGTAATGGAGGCGGCCCTCCAGGGGAAAATAAGAATGAGACTCTGGGAACTACACGAAGCGCCTCATAAAGGAATAGAAAACACGTTAGAGAAAAGCTTGATGTCACCAAAAAAGCAGCTATAATGAGGAGGGGGGAGGGACTCTTCCCTTAACAGCACAGGAAGTGAGGAGCGGAGAGGGAGGGAGGGGACCATGACCTCTCCAGGGCTCAGCTGCAAAAAGTCATGGCATAGACACAACCAGGGATATGAGTGGGAGGTAATTGGTCCATGAGCGCTCAGCATGGAACCCTGGAGAGTGTTTGTAAGCGGCCACAAACCTGGGATATTTGCAGATGTAAGGGTCCACAGAGTGATGGAGCTTGGAGAGTCAGTGACTCAGCCAGCCACGCATTTAGGAGTGAATAGGGGGTCACAGAAGTGAAGATCACAACCAGGGAGGAAGCCAGGTCTGTTGGCACAGCTGCTCCCAGCTACTCCAGGAGGCTGAGGCAGGAAAATATGAAATCCCAAGCCAGCCTGAACTACAGAGTGAGTTCAAAGCCAGCCTGGGCTACAAGGTGAGTTCCAAAGCCATCCTGGGGAGCATCAGGAGACCGGGTCTCAAAAATTTGTAATTGTATAACATGAGATCTGGGAGTGTAGCTCAGTGGCAGCACAGTAACAGGGAATCCACCAGTGAGGGGTTGGGGCTGGAATCAGCGGTAGGTCACTTGCCTAGCATGCAAAAGGCCCTGAGTTCATACCCAGCATTGAAAAAAAAAAAAGAGAAGAAGAAGAAGAAAGGAAGAAAGGAAGGAAAGGGGGAGAGGGGAGAAAAGCAGAAGGAAAAGAGAAAAGGACTAGAGAGATGGTTCCGTGGTTAAGAACACTTCCTGCTTGTATTAGTCAGGGCTCTATATATTGAATGGTAGACTGATATAAAGAACATATATATAAAATCATACAGCCAGAGAAAGGGGATTTATTAGAGTGGCTTACAGGCTGCAGCTAGTCCAACA
Organism: Uromys caudimaculatus; assembly: GCA_028551405.1. Classification (NCBI taxonomy): domain Eukaryota; kingdom Metazoa; phylum Chordata; class Mammalia; order Rodentia; family Muridae; genus Uromys; species Uromys caudimaculatus. Next base: position 57,558,949 of record CM052717.1, on the reverse strand, counting down.
ATGGCTGTCTACCAACAGACCAACAGAAAGTTGTTCACTCCGTGAGACTGGATGTCTCAGCTGGTCTTCAGTATATGCTAGAATCCCGAAGAAGTCAGCTCTGCTGCCAGTGAAGAAACGGACCTGTCAGCAAGAGTGAGGGCAAGCAGGCAGAGTCATCTCCCTTCTTCTGAGTCCTGTATATATGCTGCCAGCAGGTGTGGCCCAGATTAAAGTGGATCTTCCCACCCCAAAAGATCTGGGTTAAAGGTGGATCCTCTGACCTTGACAGATCCCCATCAAAGGGGATCTTTCCATTTCAAATGATTTAATTAAGAAAATCCCTCACGGGGCTGGAGAGATGGCTCAGCGATTAAGAATGCCAGCTGCGGTGGTGGCGCATGCCTTTAATTCCAGCACTTGGGAGGCAGAGGCAGGTGGATTTCTGAGTTCGAGGCCAGCCTGGTCTACAGAGTGAGTTCCAGGACAGCCAGGGCTACACAGAGAAACCCTGTCTCGAGAAAACCAAAAAAAAAAAAAAAAAAAAAAAAAAAAGAGTGCCAGCTGCTCTTCTGAAGGTGGTGAGTTCAAATCCCAGCAACCACATGATGGCTCACAACCATCCGTAATGAGATCTGATGCCCTTTTCTGGGGTGTATGAAGACAGCTACAGCAAGCAGGGCCAGAGTAAGAAGAAAGAAGAAAGAGTGTCTGAAGTCAGATACAGTGTACAGATAAATAAATCTTTAAAAAAGAACAAAGAAAGAAAGAAAAAGAAAGGAAAGAAGGAAGGAAGGAAGGAAGGAAGAAAGGAAGGAAGGAAGGAAGGAAGGAAGGAAGGAAGGAAGGAAGGAAGGAAGGAAGGAAGGAAGGAAGGGAAGAAAGAAAGAAAACCCCTCACGGGTGTACCCAGCCACTTAGGTTTTACTTAATTCCAGATGTAGTCAAGTTGACACCAAGAAGAACCAACACAATGTTCCTGTAAAGAACCTGAGTTCGACTCCCAACAAGTGACTCACGACTGCCTGTAACTCCAGCTCCAGGGATTCCATGACCTCTTCTGGCTTCTGCAGGCATCTACACTCATTCACATAGACATTCATGCACACATACACACACCACATTCAGACACACAGAAAAATAAAATAATACAATAAATAAAAAAGAGAGAGAAGAGGAATTCCCAACCTATATGCACTGAGGATGGGATCTCCGAGACAACAAAGCAACATGCCAGAGCTGAGGTGAGGATGGAGGCAGGTCAAGGGAACCAGATCAGGATGCTGGGCGGGTGCTCCACAGTGAGGGCTCCGGCTCAGCTGTGAGACTGTTGGTGTGAGGAAGGAGATGGTGTAGACACTCATAGACCTTGAATCAAGGCTCTGGGTGTCCATCTCCCAGGATGACAGGATTGCTTCTCTCTTCAGCAGGACCAGGAGCACTGCCAGGGGCAGGAGTGATGCAGCATCTATCCCACGTCCCCACACTTCCTAACTTCCAAAATGTTGCTATCTGCTTCTCTCGTGTCCCCTTTTTCTTGTGATGTCTTCTTATCTATTTATTTATTGTGTTATGTGTGTGTGCCGGTAGGTATGAGTTTATGTGTACCTCAGGCATTCAGGAGCCCGACCAAACCCAAGTCCTTTCCAAGAGCAACAAGTACACCTAACCACTAAGCTATCCCTCCAGCCCAGTGAGGTCTTCTTTGGTTGGTTGGTTCTTGGTTTGCTTTGGTTTTCAGTTGGTTTGGGTTTCTTGCTTTTGTATTTTTGTGTCTTGTTTCAATAGAATTACAGGGAGAACACAGCTGTCAATGGGTCTTTTAAAACAGTATCTTGCTTTTATAATCGCAAATGAGAAACAATACTGTATTCACTTCAGCATCAAAGGTATGCATGTGCTGTGTACGGGGTACCCACCTCGGAGGGAGTTGATGGCGCTTGTCCTGTTGCTATGCCAGCCATTTTCTCTGAGCCAACCACATCCTCCAGGCCACATCCTCAGGGATGGACTGGTCTCTCTATGAGATTACCTATCACAAATAAAACCACAGACTAGTCTGTGAGCATTCCACCCAGAAGCAGAGTACAATCCTTATAAATCACAGGCTATAAAACATACCTTCATTGTGGTGTGCACATACGGAAACCAAAAGAAATGATTTAAGAAAATGTCTCCATAATAGAAGGTAATTCCTCCGTGATTGAGTACAACACAATCCAGTTAATCCTCTCTAAAGCATTGATTGAAGGGAGGAAACAGTAGATTGAGCATTGTGGACAGGAAGCATGCATACAGTAGATGGTAGTATTGGGATCCAGGAATCACCCCCAAACCACACGAACACTAATCTCAGTTAAACAGGGAATGCACACCCCAAGAATGATTGGTCAGGGCAACAGCTCAAAGCTGGGCTCTGGACACTTCTCAAGTCCAGCTTATAAAGGCTAAAACTGCAAAACCCACAATAAGCTCACACACAGGTGCTGGAAGTGCTGCCCAGTGGTCAGTCCTGACTCCAGCCATTTTAGACATAACAGTTCATATTGATCTTAAATTTGGTGGGACCTAACATGTAATAAAGACACATGCTCCACTCTGTTCATAGCAGCCATATTTATAATAGCCAGAAGCTGAAAACAACCCATATGCCCCTCATCAGAGGAATGGATACAGAAAATGTGGTACATTTACACAATTGAATACTACTCAGCTATTAAAAACAATGACTTCATGAAATTTGCAGGCAAATGGATGGAACTTGAAAATATCATTCTGAGTGAGGTAACTTAGTCACAAAAGAATGAACATGGTATGTACTCACTGGTAAGTGGATATTAGCCCAAAAGTTTGGAATACCCAAGATTCAATTCACAACAACTGTCGGACTGAGTGTGAGGTCCCAGATGGAGGAGTTGGAGAAGGGACTGAAGGAGCTGAGGGAGTTCGCAGCCCCATGGAGGGAGCAACAGTGTCAACTGGCCTGACCCTCCGTTGCTCCCGGAGACTGGACCACCA
>CM052717.1:57515112-57555852 GCA_028551405.1 Uromys caudimaculatus | reverse complement strand
ATACACATCGAGGGACCCATGGTTCGGACCACATATGTGGCAGAGGAGGGCCTTGTTGGCCATCAGGGGGAGAAGAGGCCCTTGGGCCTGAGGGTGTTAGAGGCCATAGTATAGGGGAATGCCAAGGTGGGAAGACAGGAGTGGGTGGGTGGGTGTGTGGGCGTGGGAATACCCTTATAGTGGCAGGGGAGGTGGGAGGGGATAGGGATTTTCCAAAGTGGAGACCTGAAAAGGGGGAAAGATTTGAAATGTAAATAAAATATCAAAAATTAAAAATTAAAAAATAATAATAATTAAAATGCTATTTTCTAGGCTAAAACTTTAGAAACCAATATTATCATCATCTTATACTTTCACATTATAAATATGATTAAAATAAATTAAATCACTTTATAAAAACATTTAAAAAAATTTGGTGGGACCTACATGAAGCCTAAAGTTGTGGGATTTCTTAAGATTAACAAACCTTATAACATACAGAACATAACAGGGTATGTGGTCAGCATGACCGCACTCTGTGTCAAGTTATTTTCTACATCAATGACTGGCAGGCATATTACAGCAACAATATGAAATAGCTGGGGGGTCATGGAACAAAATGGCTACAGCCATGCTAGGGGGCAGGCCTCAACAAGTAGCCAAGGAATTGGGGCTTATAAGCTACAAGGTGTGTTCACTGCCAGCTGGTCCTAATCGGAGCTGGCTTTCATGACTGGGGCTTTTCCAGGAATGTTCTTACTGAGGCCATGCCTAGACTCTGGGGACATTGGTTCTTTGCCATTTAATCCTCAAACAGTGTTAAAAGGGAAAAGCACTCGATATCCCCCCTTTTAGAGATGAAAAAGAAACCACAGAGATGTTATGTTCTTGAGGTCACACAAATAAGCAACTATGGGACACAGGGGCTCTAGGGCACAGTCTCCTTTCTGCTCACCAATATCAGCCATTTCTGTGGGGCTCTGTATCACACCTGTGGTGAGAAAGAAGGAAAACACACACGTAAGTAAGGTCCAGACGGGCATTCACTGTAACTGCTACTGGAGCATCAGAGGGGTGTTCTCATCCCAGAGACTAGGGCTGGTGAGCTGATGGGGGTGGGGAAGTGGTGGGTGAGGGTGGAGGAGAAAAACCAGGCAGCAGAAGCTAGGCAAGTGGGGAAAGACATATTTGTCCCCTCCCTAAGCTGTGTGCTTCGAGGACAGCCTTCCCCGATAAAGGAAGACTGCTCTTCAATCAAGGATGTACAAGTAGCTGCAGTCCTCTGGGAGAAACTCGGAATCATTCTCAAAGGACAGCACAGGTGGGCAAAGGACTCACACTACTTCATAACTTCATATACATAAACAACAATAAGAAGAAGATAAGCCAAACGCCCTGTCCTTATGCATCATGGGTCCACAATGTTTCTGATGAAGCTGCTCCCAAGTCCGTGACCATGGATGCCTCTATGGTTTTAATCATCAGAAAGCTCACTTACGTTAGAATCATATCTTATGGCCTGTGTCTTCCCACCAAGATGGATAAACTGGGATCTTGGTTCCTACGGTGACACCATTAGGAGAATGGTAGAGTCTGTTAGAGGTGGGGTCCATTGATAAGGTTTTCTAAAGGGTGTGTTATGTGACGAACAAGCCTGAGACGAGCATGTGACTCAGTGGGTAAAGATGCTTGCCACCGAGACTGACGATCTGACTTCATTCCCAGGACCCACATGGCAGAAAGAGAGAACCAACTCCTGCAAGTTGTCCTTTGACCACACATGTGCCATATCTACCTACACACGTATACACACAAAATTACACCCATTGGAATGAGCCTACCCTTAACCCTACCTTAACCCTATCTTCCACTTCCTGGCTCCAGAGGCAACCTGCTGTTCTTTCACACACACCCATGACCATTATTTACTGTGAGGTGATGCAACCAAGGGGTCCTCTTACAGAGCCTGAGTTATGCTACTTGGATCTCAACTTTCCAGTGGCTAAGGTGTTGTGCCTCATTACTAAGGTTATAGTCTGCCATGTCTGGACAACTTTCCTGAGCTCGGCGCAAAATGGAGGACTTCCTCTTCTCTGCCTGAACTGTGGAGCCTGATCTCCAATCTTCTACCTGAGGAATGTTACACAGTCCTTTGCAAAATTACAGGTTCAGCTTCCTCCCTCCAGGTAAGAACCTGCTCAGCAAGCACCTGGGATTTCTGGAATGCCTCTCCATGCAAATGAGTTATCCCCAGAACCTTAAGCCTCAGCCAATGAAGCTTCACCCTAAGAAGAAGCCCTTCCCACTCTCCAAGATTCAGATATATATCTATATCTATATAGATATAGATATAGATCCCTTGATTCATACACACCCCTGCCGCCAATAAAGTGTATGCACACAAGCTGCTTCGTAACATTAAAACCCTTGGAGAAGCCCCACCCCCATTTTGTTGACCACCCATTCAATCGTTTGCTTCATTCTTTCTTGCCAGGTGGACAGCGGTGCCTGAACACCTTAAGGGAAGAAGAGGACCAGGGAACCCAGCTCTGCTGCATCCTTCCCCGCCTGGTGTACAGCAGCGCCTGGAAGCCCCAGGGGAGAAAGCGGAACATGGAACCACAGCACGGTAAATAAACTCCTTTTGCATCCGTCAGAGTTCCCGGAGTCTTATACTTCTGTTATATATTACATCCCAAGCGCAGTTTCCCAGTCCTCCCCTCCTCCAGTCTCTTCCCCCTCCTCCATATCCACCTTCTCCACTTCCCCTCCCCCAGTCTCTCCCTCTACCTACCCTCAGAAAAGAGCAGGGGGAGGAAAGAAGCAGGGAGCTTCTAACTTTAGAGACTCCAGCCATTGGCTGGCTGGCCCTATTGGGCCTGAGGCAATAAGAATCGTAAGACAGAAACAGAAGCTGCTCAGCTCGTGCCACTGAGAAAGAGGACCAGAAATGAGACAAACCCTTCACACACAGCTGTGGCCCGTTTGCTCTAACAAGTCCCAGCTCCTTGGCTCCGCTGTTCCATAGAATGTCATTGAATTAGGAATCCATCTGTGGTTCTATCTACTGGTTATGTCTGAACCCTCAAGATCCAAACACTTCCTAAAAGCCCCATGGTCAGAGTTAGGACCCAGCCTTTAGCACATGAGATCACTCCATATCAGAATCACTTTCCTTCCTAAGTAGCTTATGTCAGATACTTTGTTACAGTTAACGCCGCACACAAGTTCTCATCTCTCTGGAGATAGCTTCTCTATTCTTCATCACTGACAAGACTCAGCCTACCTACCACCCCTGACAAGACTCTCATCTTATCTCTCCCGTTCATTCACTCCCCAACCTGTCTTCATTCACTGGTCAACATGTGCTAAGTAGACGTCTGTTTCCACATCCCAACCAATCCCTCCAAGGGAGTGCCATCTTGCTAAATGAAACAATTTTTTTCCTTCAGTTTTTTGCCCCTCCCCCAATTCGGGGGATTGATTTTTGTTGTGGTAGCGATGGGACTTGTTTGATTTTCAAGACAGTATCTTGGGCTGGGCGGATGGTTCAGTGGTTAAGAGCACATATTGCTTTTCCGGAGAACCTGTGGCAGTTTGACTAAGAATGGTGCCCACAGGCTCATGTGTTTAAATGCTTGGTCCCCAGTTATTAGAACTGTTTGGGAAGGATTAAGAGGTGTGGCCTTACTGAAGGAAATGTGTCACGGGGAGTGGGCCTTGAGGTCTGAAAACCTTATGCCAGGCCCAGCCTGTGGATCCGGACACAGCTCTTAGCTACTGCTCCAGCGCCATGCCAGGCATCACATGTTAAGTTTTTTCATTCCAAGCTGGTGAAGCTATTTTAGTAAGTTCTGGAAACTTTAGGAAGTGGGGACACAGTTAGAGGAAGTGCATCACTGCATGTGGATCCCTTGGGGTATCTTGTCCCTCCCCACTTCCTGTCTCTCATGATCTACTTCCTATCTACCATGAGGTAAAGACTGCCACAATGTTCTGCCTGAGTGAATGGAGCCCAGACGTCATGGACTAAGGCCTCTGGAAACCGTGAGCTAAAGTACCTCTCTCCTCCTTTGAGTTGCTCTCTGTGGCATCTTGGTCCAGGAAAGAAAAAAAGCAAAAACAAAAACAAACCAAAAATGATATAGATGGACATGCTTAGCCACACCTACTGCAAGAGCAGAATGAAATAGATAAGTATGCATTCTAAAGTGATTGCATTCAGGAGATGTCAAAGGTAAAATAAGAATCTAACACACTGGTCTAGCCTTAGATTTAATTAATTTTCTTCGACATGACCACTTTGAAACCCGCGTAAGTGAACGCTAACTCGTCCCACTGAAGGAAAAGAGGAAACGTTGCGCCCTCAAAGCGCTCTCTTAATTGCTTAACAAAATTAATGCTCCTAAAATATTTCACACTTAAATCTTCTCTGGGGAGGCTCAAGTCAGGTTCCCGGCGATAAGAAGCTATAGCTCCTGAGAACTGGAGCAAAATGACTTGTTTAATAAACTAAGGCAGAGGCAGACATACAAGTACTCATATTTTATCAGCCAAACTGAGCTACAGCAAATCATCCCGTGTCAGGAAAAAAAAATGTAGAAAAAATAAAACAAAACAGCGAGCTGCTCCCTTTCTATAGATCTGACTCTGTTACTTTAAGGACGTGATTCAACATTACCCGTGGCTCCATTGTCAGTAAGGGGGACTCACTGTGCCCATCTCTGACAGGATGCTAATGTTCTGCCACTCACCAGCAGGGGGCGCTGCACCAGGACCTTTCTGTGGGCCTTACTGGAGACTGTGAAACACTCATTTCAGAAGGTTGCAGGGTGGGGGCTGGGGGGTGCAGAGAGACCATCACCTCAGAAAAATACATTCCCCCACACAACCAAAAGTACATCTTCACGTGGGCCTTCATAGTACTGTCCACTGGAGGACTTCTGAGCCATGAACACCAAATCTTTCTGTAATCCTTCCAGTGAGTCTGAACATTATTACTAGTATTGGCTTTTTTAAGTCGGGCTTTCAGACGGTAGCCCAAGCTAGCCTTGAGCTATGTAGCCCAGGTTGGCTTGAAACTCATGATCCTCCCGTCTCAATTTCTACTATGCTAGGACTACAAGTGTGTTTTGCCACGCTCAGTAAAAGCAAACATTATGTAAAACTCAATTTGCCAAAGTCTACTCAGGAAGAGTTTTCAGCTCATAGTTTATTGGGGCTGAATTATTTTCTGAGTAGGCTGAGCTATAAACCAGAAAAGTAAGCAGATGTGCAAGAGAAAAAATACGGTCTAGTGAAATGATTTAACCAGTATGGTGGTTGAAGAAGACCCCCCTCCCCCAGAGGCTCATGGTTGAGCACTTGGGCCCTGGTCGGTGGTGCTCTTTAGGGAGGTTATGGAACTCTTAGAAGGTTCAGCCGTACGGGACAAAGTCCATCATTGGGGCAGGCTTTGAGAGTTTCTACCCCACCCATTGGCTACTCTTGTACTCTGCTTCCTGTATGCAGCTGAGGTGTGATCTCCAAACTTCCTGTTCCTGCCACTGTGCCAGGCTTCCCCTACTGTCACAGATGCTCCCTCTGGACCCCTCCTTAAGGTGCTTTGGTCATTATATTTTATCAACAATTGATGATAAAATATAATATAATATATATACAATTGATACAGCAGACAAAGGTGCTTGCCACCATGCCAGTCTGCCTGAGTTCAATCCTTGCAGCCCACACTGTGGAAGGGAAGAACTGAGTTCTGTATTGTCTTCTGACCTACACACACACACATACACACACACCCACACACACACCACCCCCCACACACACATACATATATGCACATACATGCAGACCCCATACCCATGCACACACACACACACACAAACACACATGCACACAAAATGAGTATATATTTAAATACACTAAATTTAATTTTAAAAAGTGTGGCTCAACTTCAGTATTTAACACGAATTTTAAACAGATTACCCTGAGTGAATATCACATTTATTAATAGTAAATTTAGGGGAAAAGATAGTAAGTACTGATATATAAGAATTATTATATATTTTAGCAAAAATATTTTAAAGCATAAAAATTATAAAAGGAAACTGAGCGTGGTGGTACCCTGGTGCAGTTCCAGCACTTGGGGGCTGGAGAGCCGGCTCAGCAGGTAAAGAGAGATACTTGCTATGCACGCCTTACAAGCTGAGTCCAGTCCCTGGGTTCTGTGACGGAGAGCAAGGATCGACTCCTGCAAGTTGTTCTGACCTCCATGTGTGTACCAAGGCCTACACATAGCACACACATAAATAAACAAGACCAACATTTGGGAGCTGAGGCAGGAGAATCACAACTACCTCAAAAAAAGGGAGAAGAAAAAGAGTAGCTGTCTTAGTCACTGTTCTATTGACCAGGGCAACTCTGACAAGAGAAAGCATCTGAATGAGGCTGGCTTACAGCTTCGGAGGCTTAGCCCATTGTCATGGCAGGGAGCATGGCAGCAGGCATGGTGTTGGAGGAGCTGAGAGCTATATCCTGCTCCACAGGAAGAGAGAGAGAGCTGGGCCTAGCCTCAAAGGCCACCCCCAGGGGCACACTTCCTCTGACAAGGCCACACCCACTCTAACAAGGCCACACCTCCTAATCCTGTAATCCTTTCAGAGTTTGCCCTCTGATGACTAAAGCATTCAAATATATGAGCCTATAGGGGCCATTCTTTTTTTTTTTTTTTTTTTTTTTTTGGATTTTTCGAGACAGGGTTTCTCTGTGTAGCCCTGACTGTCCTGGAACTCACTCTGTAGACCAGGCTGGTCTCGAACTCAGAAATCCGCCTGCCTCTGCCTCCTGAGTGCTGGGATTAAAGGCATGCGCCACCACTGCCGGGCAATAGGGGCCATTCTTAGTACTGCCACAGCCGAAGAGTTCTGAAAGGAAGAAGAGAGGGGAGGGCAGGAACAGAGCTAAGACAGGAGGTTGTGCAAAAGGAGACCTTTACACAGTCCTGGAGACATGGGTGATTTGGGATGATCAAGCAGGTCCCTTCACAAAGGTAAGGTCCTAAACTGGAAATCAGTGAACCCGACACTCCCTCTCAGCAGACATCTGTTGAACAGAACACAGACTTAAAGAGCTAGAACAGGCTTTGCTAAGGTGTCCATTAAAACCCTGTTAACATGTTTTCCATGTGTTTCTATTACAACTTATAACATCAAAATGATGTGCACACTGTGTAAGACAAATGCCAGTAAAAGAACACAAGTAGGGGCCTGGAGAGATGGCTCAGTGATTCAGAGCACTCGCTGCTCTTCCACAGGACCTGGGTTCAAATCCCAGCACCCACATGGCAGCTCACAACAGTCTGTAACTCCAGTCCAGTGCAGTCTGTTGACCTCTTTGGGTTTCTGTGGGAACTTGACACACATGTACAGATATACATGCAGTCAAACACCCACACACATAAAATAGAAATGAATGTTTTTAGGAAAGAAAATAAGTAGTCCCACCTGGATGTTTCTATTCTCAGCCTTTCCTGATGGCAACAACACTGCAGGCGTGGAAGCCGGTCAGGAGCCTGAGTGTGTGCTGAGGGTGGGACTAAACCTCAGGATGGTGGGAAGTCAGAGTGTTCACCTCCTAAGACTAAGAGTGGGAGTAATAAACCATCTCACTAAACCACAGAGCTGTCAAGAGCTCAAGGAAACTGCTCCTCAACAGCCCCGTCAGGAGACCCAGATGTGTGTGTGGTCAGGGGCAGGATGGCCACAAAAGATCTGCCAGTGTGGAGCTGGCACAACACAGAGGAACCCAGTGAGGCATGTACATGGCCCACAAAGCCCTTGGGAAAAATCAACCTGCAGAAATGCTACCAGTGTAGACAGAGACAAGAGGACAAGATGAGAGGAAGCTTGTCAGCCCCTAGCCCCACCTTCTGCTGGTAGGAAGCGGCCTGATGAACGGACGTGGCTGCCAACACATGCGGCCTTTGTTGACAAAGGATGAGAAACTTGAAATGCAGCCAAAACACAACTCAGTTCCAGATGCCCCTCAATGTACAATAGGATCCCATCCTAACAGAACAGCTTTGTCAGAGCTGTGGCCAGACGCCCGGCAGAAGCGGCTTAATGGGTTTAACCAGACAGGGCAGCACATGTCTGTAATCCTACAGGTTTACACGATGGTCATGAAAAGAGCCTCCGGGTAAATGACAAGTGGCTCTCTTATATCTTATGGTGAGAGCAGACTTCAGGGTCAGAAGAAATCTTGATGTGGACACAATACAATCAGGAACATTCCAGATGAGAGAGGAAGAAGCGTGTAGCTGGGTTGAGACAGCCAAGGAGACTGGAAGGGGCAGGCAGGCGCTTGGGGTAACAGGGCCAGTATAGGTGAGCAGGCTGGATAGATCCCATAAGATCTCCCCTCAACCCTCCCAAGGAAATATACATCAAGTACTATTGCCACTTACATATTCTTGCTTCCGATGCCCCGAACAATGACAGCTTTTAAGAAAGCCTCCACCTATTTCAGGAAAGAGACACCAGACCCTCCCCTCACTCCCACCCCCCCACCACAATCACCCCAGTCACCCCACAGACAAGGAGCTAGAAGAACAAAGAGAGTTTGGTGTGGTTGACAGCACTCTAAGGCCCTTGCAAGTATGGAGGTTCCAACACTGACTAGTGACTAAGGGCTAGCAGACAGTCCAGGTCACAACTGTCTTAGTTAGGGTCTTATTGCTGTGAAGAGACATCATGACCAAGACAACTCTTATAAAGGAAAGCATTAAATTGGGATTGGCTTACAGTTTCAGAGGTTCAGTCCATTATCATCATGGCGGGAAGCATGGCGGCACGTAGGCAGACCTGGTGCTGGAGATGCTGAGTTCTACATCTTGATCCGCAGGGAGCAGCAGGAGACTGTATTCCATGGGCAGACAGGAGGAGGCTCTGATTCCACACTGGGTGGAGCTTAGGCATAGAAGACCTCAAAGTCCACCCTCACAGTGACACACTTCCTCAAACAAGGCCATACCTACTTTTAAAAGCCCACACTTCCTAATAGTGCCTTGCCCTGTGGGTCAAGCATTCAAACTCATAATTTAGGGAGGAGGGGGCATGCCTATTCAAACCACCACAGCTACACAAGGAGATGAAGTCAGAACAGTAAGTACTCTAAATGACTGAGACATCGCTCTAGACCCTATTTTTATTGTTTTTAATTATGTGTGTATAGGTTTCTCTAGGGGGGTTATGGTGATTTGAGTAAGAACGGCCTCCATAGACTCATAGACATCAGGTAGTGGCACTATTTGAGAAGGACTAAGTGTGTGGCCTTGTTGGAGGAAGTGCTTGCAAAGCCCAAGCCAGGCCCAGGGCTGCCTCACTCTTTTTCCTGCCTGTGGACTCTGTGGATCCAGATTAGAACTCCAACAGCATGTCCGCCCCACCCCCCACCGTGGGCTACCATGTTCCCTGCCTTAATGATAATGGACCTCTGAAACTGTAAGCAAGCTCCAGTTAAATGTTTTCTTTCTTTCTTTTTCAAGACTGTTTCTCGCCAGGCAGTGGTGGCGCACACCTTTAATCCCAGCACTTGGGAGGCAGAGACAGGTGGATTTCTGAGTTGAGGCCAGCCTGGTCTACAGAGTGAGTTCTAGGACAGCCAGGGCTATACGGAGAAACCCTGTCTCGAAAAACAAAAAACAAAACAAAACAACAAAAAAGACTGTTTCTCTGTGTAACCCTTGCTATACTGGAACTAGGTTTGTAGACCAGGCTGGCCTCAAACTTACAGAGATCCACCTGCCTCTGCCTCCCAAGGGCTGGGATTAAAGGCTTGTACTACCACCATCTGCCTGGCTAAATGTTTTCTTTCATAAGAGTTAACTTAGACAGGTGGTGGTGGCACACACCTTTATTCCCAGCACTTGGGAGGCAGAGGCAGGTGGCTTTCTGTGAGTTTAAGGCCAGCCTGGTCTACAGAGTAACTTCCAGGACAGCAATGGAATCACAAAGAAACCCTGTCTCAAAAAAACAAAACAAAAAAAAAATTGAGGAAGAAGAAAAGAAGAGGAGGAAGAGGAGGAGGAATAGAAGGAAAGGGAGGAAGAAGAAGAGGAGAAGGAGGAGGAGGAAGAGGAGGAGGAAGAAAAGGAGGAGGAAGAAGAAGAGGAGGAGGAGGAGGAAGAGGAGGGAAGAGTTGTTGCCTTGGTCACAGCAATGGAATGGTAACCAAGACAGGGGTACACGTGCACATGAGTGCAAGTACATACACTTGTCAGAGGTATAGACTCCTCCAGAGCTGGAGTTCTGAGCAGTGGTGAGCCACCCAGTGTGGGTGCTGGGAATGGAACTGAGGTCCCCTCTGTAAGTGCAGCAAGAGCTCTTAGTGGCTGAATTGTCCGTTCAGCCCCGGAGATTCAAGTATCACTAGCCTTGTTGTAATGTGTGTTAAGCCAGACAGTTGTGACACTGAATACTGAATCTCTTAGTTCTGTTTAGAATGGAGATGACAAAAAAAAAAAAGCATTGCGGCCACCCAGCTGCATCCTATGAATGACAGATGACACTCATAGAAGAGCTACAGTAATAATAATGTCCTTATCTGTTTGCAGGAACTAAAGACAACCAAAAACCTCAACAAAGAGGGGGCACTTCTACACAGCGGGGGTCTATTTTGAGAATAAACACAGTTTCAAGAGGATGCTTCCTAACAAAGAAATCTGATTTTTAAATAGGAGGGGGAAGAAATGTGCACAGGAGAAGACTCATGGAGAGTTTATTAAAGGAGGCCAGAGAGGTGGCTCAGGGGATTAAGACTGCACAGTGTTCTTAACAGAGGACCCAAGTTCAGTTTCCAGCACCCACATCAGGAAACTCAGAGCTGCCTAAAATCCCAGCTCTAGGAGATTAGTTGCCCCCTTCTGGCTTCCTTTGAACACTGAATTCAGAGAGAGAGAGAGAGAGAGAGAGAGAGAGAGAGAGAGAGAGAGAGAGAGAGAGAGAGAGAATGAATATGAATGGGGAGTCAGGCTGACCTAGGGCAGGATAGGGGCCCTGAGAAAAATACAAAAGCAACTTTAGTTCTGTCCTTGTCCAGGAGTGGACTTGGCAAGGCCTGTCTTATGCTGGAGCCAATGTCTCAAAAAAAAAAAAAAAAAAAAAATCAAGGTTGTTGTTTCCAGGAACATAATTCTTCCCCCTGAGCTGTGGTTATCAGTCCTTAGGCAGCTGACTAAGGTATCTTGGGTTTTCTTTGCCAATATTGTCTGACTTAGCTCTCTACAGACCCTGGCTGTTTTCACCTCTGAAAATTGAAGTAAAAACTTCTGGTTTCTTTGGAGACTCAGTTGTGTTATGTGATATTTCTCTGGAGGCTGTCTTATGAGAGGATGATTTGCTTAGGCAGGCGTGTGGTGTTTTTCTGGAAGCTGCCTGGAGAAAGGGCATGTGATGTTTTGCTAGAGCAGACACTTGAGAGGACACATGATGTTTAGAAAGATATAAGTATAACCCATAGACAGTGGACAACACTGTGGCATTGGTTTACCTTGCCACTCTTTGCTGGTCTTGGTTGGGCTTTGCTGATGCTGGCCTTTGCTGACGACACTGTGACATTGGTTTACCTTGCCTTCTTCATTATTTGTTGTGACTTTGTAGAGAGAAACTCACCAAAGAACTTCTTGTGATATTCTGGCAGCTTCTTGCTGCTTCTGCAGACTCGTCCCACTTGGCAGAGCCTAGCATTTTCTTCTGGATCAAACTGATACTGCTGATTCATGAATCGAGCTACCACTGCTGATTCCTGACAACGAGAACTGGAATCGCCCTAAAGAACTATTTCTAAACAGGTCCACATCTCCCTTTGCCCTCTTATCCTTTCCCTTCCACTACCTCTGGTAGGCAGTGGGCTAGAAGAGAGGTTAAAGTATTTAGCAACCCTTTTGAAAGTAGGTTTTTAAAAATCTAAGCCTACAGAAAACAGGATATTGTGATGCTGTAGTTCTTAGGGTCATGTAGGGCCTCTGGATCCCAGCTTTCATCTTCTATCTTTACCTTTCTCATCCCCTGCTATCTCCCCACCAGGACTTCATCACTCAGGAATGACCAGCTGGTACAGGTCACAGTCACATCTAATTTAAAATTTCAGGTATACTTTTTTGTTAATTATAAGAGAAATTATGTTTCCTTCTCTACACCAGTAGAACACACACTTGTGTGGCTCGTGTCACCAAAGCTCATGTGTACAAGAAAGTTAGAATTTGAATACCTACTGTCCTAGTTTGCTCTATTTTGCTGTGATAAAACACTGACCAAAACCAACTTGGGGAAGGAAAGACTTTATTTCAGCTCACTGGTCATAGTCCATCAGCTCATCAAGGGAAACTTAGGCAGGAACCTGGAAGCAGGAGGAGGAAGAGGAGGAAGAGAAAAGATAACAATACGAAATAAAATACTTAGAAAGCCCTCAGTGTAGCATAAATACTTACTGTGACCAAAACACCTGACAGAAACGGACAAAGAACTACAGATATAGAGGTACCAAGTGTGTCTGACGAGCTTGGGAACAGCAAGGACAGTTTCTGGGCTTAAAGGTGGAAGGATAGGAGAGTTTTCCTTAGAGGGGATGGAGAAACGGCTTAGCATTCAGGAGCACATCTTGCTCTTGCAGAGGACCCTGGGTTCTGTCCCCAGCAGCCATATCAAGCGGTTTACAACCACCTCCAACTCCAACCCCAGGGGATCCCCCTTCTGGCCTCTGAGGGTATTGCATTTTTGTGCACATAGACGCACGCATGTCATTAAAAATAAAATAATCTTTTTAATTTTTAAATTTCATGTGTTATGGGTATTTGTCTGCATGTAGCTATGTGCACTGTGTGCATGCCTGGTGTCCAGGGAGGCCAGAAAGGAGTGTCAGATCCCCTAGGACTGGAGTTACAGGCTGTTGTGAACTGACAACACATGGGTAAAACCAAATGAGGTTCTCTGCAGGAACAGCAAGCTCTCTTAACCATTGTGCAGCCCAAACAAAATAAATCTTTAGGAAGGAAGAGGAGGAGAGGAAGAGAAGGAAGAGGTGAGTTTTCTAAAGAAAAGCAACATATTAAATGTCTTAGTTAGGGTTTCATCGATGTGAAGAGACAGCACAACCATGGCAATTCTTATAAAGGAAGACATTCAACTGGGCAAACTTACAGTCTCAGAAGTTCAGTCCATTATTATCATGGTGGGAAACATGGCAGCATACAAGCAGGCATGATGCTGGAGAAGTAGCTGAGAGTTCTACATCTGGATCGATCGGCAAGCAGCAGGAGAAGACTGTGACACACTGGGACTGGCTTGAGCTTCTGAGCTATCAAAGCCCACTCCCAGTGACATACTCCCGCCAACAAGGCCACACCTCCCAATACTGCCAGTCCCTGTGAGCCTATGGAGCTGTTTTCATTCAAATTACCACAGTAAGAGTTCAGCTTTAAAAATCATGTTCTTGATCAGCTGGAGCCGAACAAAACCAAAAAAGAGGCCAATCAGCCAGTTACCACAGGGCAGGTCCGCCTCAGAGGCTGCAGCTCTGAGCTGAACACTCGGCATGTCTTAAGTATCTCTTCCCTCAGGACAGCTCTTTGTTTTTTGTTTGTTTGTTTGTTTGTTTGTTTTTCAGACTTAATTCATTTATTTTTCTTGTATAAAAACCCTTATGTGGTAGCCACAGCTGGAGCCTGGGTCCTCTGAACAGAGACTCTGGTGTGGATTTTCACAAGATGAACAGTGAACTCCTGATAAGGAGACTTGGTGAACACAGTCTCTTTCCAAAGGTCGGGAGTCAGGTAGCTGTAGGTCTTGGAGATGGCATCAAAGGTGGCCTTGGCGAAGTTGCCCAGGGTGGCAGTGCAGCCTCTGACTGAAGTGTAGCAGTCATCTATACCGGCCATCATCAGTAGCTTCTTGGGCACAGGAGCAGAGACGATGCCAGTGCCTCTGGGGGCAGGGATGAGACTCACCAGCACAGAGCCACAGCGGCCTGTCACCTTGCATGGAACAGTGTGGGGCTTGCCAATCTTGTTCCCCCAATAGCCTCTCCCCATAGGGACAATGGAAAGCTTTCCCAAGATGATGGCCCCTCGGATGGCAGTGGCAACCTCCTTGGAGCACTTAACACCAAGTCCAACGTGACCATTGTAGTCCCCAATAGCGACGAAAACCCTGAACCTGGTCCGCTGGCCAGCCCGAGTCAGCTTCTGCACTGGCATGATTTTCAGAACCTCATCCTTTAGGGATGCACCCAGGAAAAAGTCAATGATCTCAGACTCCTTAATGGGCAGGGAGAACAGGTAGATCTCCTCCAAGGACTTGATCTTTATGTCCTTAACCAGGCGGCCCAGCTTGGTGACAGGGATCCACTCCTTGTCTTCAGCTTTACCTCCACGAGCTCCCCGGCCTCGACCACGGCCACGGCCACGGCCTCGACCACCACCGCAGCTCCTAAGACAGCTGCCGAATCCTCCGCTCCGCGGAAGCCGCCCCAGCCTAATCCTGGGCCCCCGGGTCCTCCGGGCCCTCCCGCTGTATTGGCGTCATTTGCCATTTGGTGTTTTCCCCGAAGCAGAAGAAGGAGGAGGAGGAGGAGGAGGAGGAGGAGGAGGAGGAGGAGGAGGAGGAGGAGGAGGAGGAGGAGGAGGAGGAGGAGGAGGAGGAGGACAGCTCTTTGGACATGTGTTAGATGTAAGTTCAAACAGCCCAACACATGAAAGAGCTCTCATGGTCCTATTATGGTTTAAAGACCAAATGTCCTCCCCAGGCTAGTATAATGGGGGCTTGGTTACCCGCTGATAGGTTTTGCAAAAGTGGCTGGGTCCTAGTGGCTAGCTGTGACCTAATCAATGGATACATTCTTTGAAGGAGTCATAATTGGGTATTTTATTAGGAGATAACTAAAATGTGTTTGGGTTTCATTGGGAAACATAGGTCACTGGGGATGCGTTCCTTCTCCAGCCCTCCACTCTTTGCTTCCTGTCTCCCACGAGGTGAGCAATCTCCTCCACATGCTCCTACCACCACGGGCTTACAAAAAATGCAGACACTGGAGATGGTGCAGAGATTGAGGGAACGAACGGTCACCAATAACCGTCCAACTTGAGACCCATCCCATGGGTCGGCAAAGTCCATAACACTATTAATGATACTCTGTTTTGCTTGCAGACAGGAGTCTAGCCTGGCTGTCCTCTGAGCAGCTCCACCCAGCATCTGACTCAGACAGACATAGAGACCCACAGCCAAACATTGGATGGAGCTTAGGAACTCATATGGAAGAACAGGAGGAAGGATTGTGGGCCCTGAAGGGGCAGAGCCAAAGACAAGGAATTGAATCCGGGAGCGCATGCCCTGGCCCCTCTGTGTGCAGTTATAATGGTGCAGACGGAACTGCCAGAGAGTCTATGGGAGAAAGTGCAGGTAGGATGCATGTTTAGTATGAACCTTCCACTGATGGAAGCTGTTTTCCTTACCATTATTCTTTCATTTTGGTTTGGTTTTTGAGACAAAGTCTTGCTGTGTAGCTCTGGCTGTCCAGGATCTCAGTATATAGACCAGATTGGCCGCAAACTCAGAGGTCCATCTTCTGCCTCCCCATTCCTGGGATTCGAAGCATGCACCACCCAGCTTACGTTATTCTTATTAAGCCCCAAGGGAGACGATGAGGACCAGCAGACAGAACAGTGAGGAGAAAACAGAGGTCAGAGTGGACATGCTTTCTCCCTGGACCATGAAGACACAGAAGTAGGAAAACCAGGCAGGCAAGATGCCCTTACTCAAGTTGAGATTGGTACCAGCTTTAATAATATGTTAAGCTACTTGCTATAATATCCATAAGGTCAGGTTATGGGCAAGGGACATGGGTTCATGTTTATTTGTGGCAGACTTACAAAGCCCAGACTAGCATCAAACTTACTATATATGTAAGGATGGCCTTGATCCTCTGAACTTCTTGCCTCAATCTTCCAAATGCCAAGATTACAGAAATGGACCACCACATCAAGTTTTTTGTAGTCCAGGGGAATTGAACCCAGGGCCTTTATGGATGCTGGGCAAGCACTCTCCCATTTGAGCTATATTCTCCAACCCAAATAAGGCTGCTTATAAGCTAATGTGCCTTCCACAGTCCTATCCAAATGCATCCTTTTCTACAAGCGACACTGCGTCGGTATTTCTATGAGGGCTGTACCCATTTTGGAACTGTGCAGGAATCGCTAAGGGAGCATACCTAGCCTCTAGCTGTGAAAAGTCAGTGGAGATACTGAGGGAGGCATGAAACCAATTCTTTGAGAAAAGAGAAAACAAGAGATGCTATTTCAGGCGACTATTCAAATGTTATATCAATTCGGGAAATCTAAAAGCCTGAAATTGAATTAGAAAGCTAAATAAGTAAGCGTTGGAATAATTACAAATGCAATCAAAAGGAGCAGGTAGAACTATTTCTCTTCTTTCTTTCTTTTGTTGTTTTTAGTTAGGTAGAATAATTTGAAACTACAGTTTCTATAACCAAAACAAATTAACTATCATACAGCTCAACTCAACATTTCATGATAAAATAGGTGGCTTTAGCCATACTCTGGGGCTAGAGAAATGGCTCCGCAGTTAGGGAACTTGCTCATCTTCCAGAGATTCTTCTCAGTACCTAACTCAGGCAGCTGACAGCACCTAGAACCTAGGGGAATCTAATGCCCTCTGGCCTCTTCAGGCACTGCACACGTATAGTGAACATAAACACACACACGCACACATACACACACACACAGTGAGAGAGAGAGAGAGAGAGAGAGAGAGAGAGAGAGAGAGAGAGAGAGAGAAAAGAAGCAGTGTAAGAGTTCTAAAAGGAATCATTTATTATTCTTATGATCAGAGAACAGTAAACAAATATTAGTTTTTTAAGTGAAGTAATTTGGGAAGAAAGCAACATCTTCCTGGAAGGCGTCTACAAGATGGGGTGTGAAGAGGGGTTTAAAACTCAACAAACACCCCGACAAAGCCTCAGCCAAAGAGCAGACATGCAGGGAACGGGAGGGGGAAAAAGTGGCGATAAAAAATAGTTTTATGTTTGAAGTACGGGTGTATTACAGCTCACATTCAATATTGCAAAAATGGCAATTTATTAAAACATGAATTCCACTTGATCAAGAAAAGCAAATTAGTGACTGGGTAATTCCTCTATTTATTATTTATTGAGCTAATAACAAATGCACAGGGAAATGAGACAGAAGGCTTTAAAACCTATTGGAAGCCTCTTTGTGGACCTGGGCCAATCAGCTCTTGCAAGCGGTTCTAACTCATGACACAAAAAGCCCTCTGGAGCATTCAGATGGGTTCTTTCTAAATATACACAGCTGCTTGACACCAGGACGCCACTATGGGGTGGGTTAAGTGCCTACGAACAGACATGGGGCCTGCAGCACTTTAATTCTCTAATCTGTTTTATTCTAGGTCTAATGGAATACTTAGAATACAATGGGGCTGCAGGATGGAACTTGGCCTTCCCCTCCCCCTCCAAGAATATCGGCAAGTGCTGAGGGCCTAAAACGTGCAGGAAAGCTGAGGTAAGAAGTCACCAAGGGCTCAGATGACCCAGAACTCACCTCCTCCATCAGTCAGCAGGGTCTGACTCATGGATCCTTGCACAGATCCACACGCAGTTCATGGCTCAGAGCTCACCTCTGTCGGTCAGCAGCATCTGACACACGGACCCTCGCATGGATCCTCTCACAGTTGCCGGCTCACTGTGTGCTGGTTTCATTCTCGTTTTTCCTGGCTTCTTCCATTTTGTGGCCCCCATAGATCCTTTTCTGCTTCTAACTATGAAGTGGCTTGGGGCTCGGTCTGAAAACATCTTCTTTTATTTCAAAAAAAAAAAAAAAAAGCAAGGACTCTTATCCAGCCCTGTGGTATTGTTATTATTGTTGCTGTTGTTTTGAGACAGGGTCTCTGGTAGCCAAGTCTGTCCTGGAATTCTACATAGCCAAGGATGACCTTGAATTCCTGATCATCCAAGACTCCACCTCTAAAAGTTGAGCCTTACAGGTATGTACCTGGATCCTATGGCTTTGATTTCTCTGTATTTTCATATGTAATGTGAATGTATGTGGGTGCATATTTTGTATATATGCCCAAATTACACATGTGTGCCCATGCATGTGGAGGCCTAAGGCTGATCTCCAAAATCATTCTCTATTGCTCTTGTACCATGTCTTAGTTAGGGTTTTACTGTTGTGAACAGACACCATGACTAAGGCAACTCTTATAAGGACATTTAATTGGGGCTGGCTTACATGTTCAGAGGTTCAGTCCATTATCATCAAGGTGGGAGCATGGCAGTGTCCGGGCAGGCATGGTACAGGAGGAGCAAGGCTGCTAGGAGAATACAGGCTTCCAGGCAGCTAGGATGAGGGTCTTAAAGCCTACACCCACAGGGCCACACCTACTCCAACAAGGCCACACCTACTCCAACAGGGCCACACCTCCTAATAGTGCCTCTCTCTGGGCCAAGCATAAACAAATCATCACATACCATAAAGATGGAGGCAGATGCCCTGTGGCCAACTTCTGAGGCTAGAATTATAGGCAGCCTGCCACTCCTACCTGCCATTTATGTGGGTTTCTGAGGATCCAAACTCAGGTCCCTCACACTTGCTTAGCAGCCCTTTAACCACTGAGCCATTTCCCCAGCCCCTTGTGTGATTTTTACCCCCAATGCCAAGGGTTAAACCTGGGGCCTTGAACATGCTAAATAAGCCATTCACCAAGAGCAACGTCCCCAATCTTTAAAGTTTTGTTTGTTTTATTTTGTTGGCTTTGATTTCTCCTTCCTTCTCTTCCTCTTTCCTCCTCCTCTTCTTTCTCCTCTTCCTCCTCCTCCTCCTTTTGGTAATGGGCTTTCTCTGTGTAGCCCTGGCTGTCCTAGAACTTGCTCTGTAGACCAGACTGGTCTCAAACTCAGAGATTCACCTGCCTCTGGCTTCCAAGTGCTGAATTAAAGGCATATGCCACCATGCCTGGCTTCTTTTTCCTTTTTTGAGACAAGCTCTGCTATGTAGTCCAGGCTGGTCCGGAACTCAGATCCTCTTGTCTCTGCCTCCCAAGTGCTGGGATTCTAGTATGCATCACTCCAGCTAGCCTAATCACTAAGGCTTTTGATATCACCCATACGCCATGAGAGGGACTTAAACGTCTCTCCAGCCCTACCCCTCTCCTCTGGATATTACACATCCTGGCATGCACCACACCTTTCTACCTGTGTGGATAATAGGTATTTTAGACTCCACATGGCCAAAATAACTCTGCACATAAACCATCTGTAACTAGCTCCAGGGGATCGAATGCCTTCTTCTGACCCCTCACAGCACCAGGTACACATATAATGCACAGACATATATGCAGGCAAACACTCACAGAAATAAAAATAAATCTTTTAGAAAGTGGTAAGTGATGTCTTCACTCCCAAATACCACAAAGTATTTAAAGCCACTTGCTACACTTACCTAGATATTTAACCTGGACTAGGGTAAATAACAAAATAAAATTTAAAAATTATTCTTTTTAAGAATAGGCAAATGGGGTTTGAGAGATGGCTCAACAGTAAAGTGTTTGTCATACGAGCATAAACCTTACAGGCTAACAACGGCCTGTAAGTTCAGCTCCAGGGAGATTCAGTGCCTCTGACCTCAGAGGGCACCTGCACCCAGGAGCATGTGTGTACATAAGCACACACACATGCTCACACACTCATAAACATGTGCACACAAGTGTATACACACACAATGTTCTTTGTTTTCTGAAGTCATTGGTATGTGGGGGGGGTTGATAAAAGGATAAACTTGTGCAGAGAATATATTTGTTTTATTCTGAACATAGACATACAATAATAACTTAAACCTCTTAGAAAAAGAAATCCACAGCACCTACATAAAAAAACCCGGACATGACAGCATGCATCTGTAATCCCAGCTCTAGGAAGGTAGAGACAGGAGGACCGCTGGCGTTTGATGGCCACTCAGCCTAGTTGAATTGGCAAGCTCCAAATGAGGCAGAGAGCCGGGAGATAGTGCAGATACAAAGCATTTGCAGCAGCAAGGGTGAGGACCAGCCATGTAAGAGCCAGGTAGGCAGGACAGCTTGCCAGGAATCCCAGCTCAGGAAGCAAAGACTGGGAACCCTGAAAACAATCTAGCCAGGCAGACTCCAGGTTCAGGGAGCAAGACCCTACCTCAGTGAGGAAGAACGACATCAGCCTCAGGCCTCCACACATGTGCACACGCATCCCCACATAGTCACACCCCCACTACATGTGAACATACATATGTGCACACCATACACACGTACATGAGACAAAAACATTTTTTTAATTGTTTAATTAAAAAAATAAATAAGGATGAGGTCATCTAAAGGGCTCAACAAGTAATGCACTTGCTGCATAGTCCTGAAGACCTGAGTTCAATCCCTGAAACCGACATGAACATGGAAGAAAAGACTCTACAAAGCTGTCGTCTGAAAACACATACTCACACGCACGCGCGAGCGCGCGCATACATGACCCACACAATAATATTAAATAAATAAATATTTTACATTTTCAAATTGCGTGTGTGCACACTCGTGCACACATGTTCATGAGTGTGGGCATGTGTGCACGTGAGTGTGTGCGTGCACGTGTATATGCACGCTCATGAGTGCAGGTGCCCTCTGAGGTCAGAGGCACTGGATCTCCCTGGAGCTGAACTTACAGGGAGTTGTTAGCCACCCAGTGTGGATCCTGGAGATGGAACACTGGTCTTCTGGAAGAACAAGCGCCTCTTAACCAATGAGCCATCTCTGCATCCTTTAGTGTAACTATTGTTTAGGATTACAGCATGGATCATACTATGTGCCGGTCACATTTCGAGGTGCAAACAGCTACAGCGTGCACGAGGATGAACTGACCACCCCTCTGTTGCCTATTGATCTCCGGCATGGATTCGGCTGTTCTGGCTGGCTGGTCCTACCTCACCACTTCATGTGTGTCCCTTTGGAAGCTATGTACTGGGTAGAAGAGAACAAGCTCCTTCACAGAGAAGAACTTTCCACGAACGCCCTCAGACAAGCTCTCAAGACAATCGAGTGGGCGTGGGAGTGTGAAAACTTTAATCATTTTATTGCAGATGAAAGGGAAATACAGTTGATACTTGAGACTTAACAAGTTCATAACTTTTAAATTGAAATTATTTCTAGATAACATCTCTCATCCCTTCCCTCTTTCAAGTTCAAGTCCACACAGGTTACATAGTAAGTTCAAGGTCAACCAGGGCCACAGAACAAGCCCTTGTCTCAAAACGCCAAGAAAGAAAATAAAAAGTAAATAAATCTGTCTAGAATATATGTTTACATGTTATACCTGTCTATAATATATGTTTTTTAATTAAAAAAAAAAGAATAAGCTTGTGCAGAGACTATATTTGTTTTGCCCTGAAAATAGACATATAACTTAAACCTGTTCGAAAAAGAAATCCACAGCCCAAAGCCTTGTTTCGTATCCTAAGCGGGAGGAAACCTGAGGCCTCACCTGGCAGGGCTAAGAGCCATGATATGCTCAGTGTAAGACCACACAGATTCATGTGGACATCACCCGTGAAGGGGGATGTCTGGTGCACTTTCTCATCCACAACAAATGAAAAAGAAACAATGAACTTTTAAAAAAAAGAAAGAAAAGAAAATCAAGACTGCCTCATTCAACAGGAACTGACCAAAACTCTACTCACAGTGGCAAGAACATCAAACGAAAACGAAGCTGTTTTCAAAGAAAGCCGAAATAAAGAATAATGCAGCCAGCGAGGATAAAACACTGAGAGCGAAATAAATTTATACATCAGACAGCTATTGCTCAAAATTCTCGCGCGGCTTTGGACGCTCCCGTTTGCCTGGGAGCTATGAGCACTGTCTTCACACGCTGGGAAGGCTTGCAAAAACTAGTCTGTATTCAGGGTTTAATCCGCAGTCCCGTGCTCCAGCCCTCGGGCTGCGGCTGCGCAGGCAGACAGCGGTGTGTCCTCCGGAGAGGTTAGGGGTTGCAATACAAATATGCAAACAAGAGAGTTTGTCTGTGATTCCTGCTGCTATTTTCTTTTTTAAAAAAAGGAGGGGAAAGGGAAGATGGTGCACAATCTTAGAGATTTGTTTAAATATCTCAAAATATTTCGATTTAGAGGGAAGAAATGATGGACGGGAGTGGACACAGTGGTCCTGGGGAAAATCGATACTCTTTGGAGAAAAGGTTGACGTGTGTGTGACCGTTAATTCACCAGACTCACTAAGGAGTTATTGATTTCTCAATCAGTGCCCTGGGCACTTGATTCTCCCCAAGGGGAAATTAACAATCCCAACTAAACTAACATATTCCGCTATTGACCTAAACCAATGCATGCAAAAGTCAATCCTGTCACGGGGCGCGACATCCAATTATGGGGGGAGGGGAGTATGTCTGTCCTTTGAGGGAATACCTGGAATTAAAAGTTATTTATCAACAAAAAAAAAAATAGTGTGTTAAATGCACAAAGTGGAAGCCAACAGACTTTAAATTTCCAAAACAGCATCTTGGATGTAGCCCAGACTAGCCTTGAACCTAACATTCTCCTGCCTCAGCCTCTTGGGTGCTGAGATTGCAGGTGTGCACCAAGGCTAGGTTTCCAACAGAGATTGTTGTTGCTTGATTATAAGATAGGCTGTCATGCAGCCCAGACAAGCCTTTAATTTGGGATGCTCCTGCTCAGCCTTTCCAATGGTGCCTGGTATTGGTTTAAACAGGAAATGCTCCCTAACAATCTCATGGTCTGTTGAACATTGAACACACGCTGGTGGCCCTAGCTGCAAGACTACAAAATCTTTGTGTGATGGAGACTTGCTGGAGGAAGTATGTCAGAGGGGGCGGCCTTAAGGTGTCATGGTCTGGCACCACTTCCTGTTCTCTCTGCTTCCTGATTGCCGCTGCAGTGTGACTGACCAGTTCTGTGTTCCTGCCTCCAACCTATAGGGAGTTAGTCTCATGCTGCTTGTATTCAAATGCTAAATTCTGTACCCCAAGATCTGGATGCTCCAAGACAAGTGGATCCCCACGTACAACAGCGTTGTTGTGTAAGCCTTGCTCCCCAATTTAAAACTATTGGTTAAATAAAACTGGTGACAGCCAATTACTGGGGGTGGAGTTTGAGTTACAGGGCCAGGGGTAGAGACTAGAGGAGAAAAGGAGAGAAAGGAAAAGGAACACAGAAGAGGGGAAAAGATGGAGAGAATGGGGGGGGGGGGCTCTGTTAGTCATGCTGGACCAGCAGCACCTCATGCCAGAGTGAAATGCCTCCCCTGGACACCAGACTGCTAGAGCAGAAGTAATTCAGAGAAGTTCAAACAGCAAGTATTGGGGAATACAGTTTAGACAGTAGCCAGACTAGCATTAGAGATTTAGGTTAGAGATAATCCCCCAGTAATTGCACAGAGACTAATAAATAAATATTATATAGCCTGAGCCCCATTTATTTGAAGCTAGATGGGATGAGTCCTCCCAGCCCCTTCTCCTTTAAATTACTTTTGTTAAGATATTTTATTATGCCGGGCAGTGGTGGTGCATGCCTTTAATCCCAGCACTTGGGAGGCAGAGGCAGGCAGATTTCTGAGTTCGAGGCCAGCCTGGTCTACAGAGTGAGTTCCAGGACAGCCAGGGCTACACAGAGAAACCCTGTCTCGAAAAACCAAATAAATAAATAAATAAATAAATAAATAAATAAATAAATAAATAAATAAAAAGATATTTTATTATAGCAATGAGAAACAAACTTACATACTTGGCTTTCTTTTTTTCCTGTTGAAGACATCTCTATATATATCTCTGGCTGCCCTGTAATTCACTATGTAGGCCCAAGTCTTCCTTGAACTCACAGAGATCCACCTACCTCCGTCTCCCTAGTGCTGGGATTAAAGGCTTGTGCCACCATGTCTGGCTACACCCAGCATTTTTAAATAAACTTTACCAGAAATATGAGGTCCCTTATTCAGTCCCTAGTACTGTCAAAGGAGATGGGGGTCAAAGTTAGCACACTATCAATATAATAAAAAGACAAAGCAGAAGAATCATGAGTTCAAGACCAGCCTGAACTTCATGATGAAAAGTTTGAGCACAGTCTAGGCTACCTAGTGAGACCTTGTTTTAAAGAATAGGGGTCAGGCATGGTGGTATACACCTTTAACCCCAGCACTCAGGAGGCAAAGGCAGATGGAACTCTGAATCTGAGGCTAGCCTGGTCTAAATAGTAAATGATAGAACAGCTAGGGCTACATAGTGAGACCTTGTCTCAAGGTGGGGGGAAATCACTAAGGAGAAGGCTCAATGTATAATAGTATTTGCTACACATGTGAAGGACCTGAGTTCAAATCCCCACAGCCCACATAAAGAGCTGGACACAGGCTAGAGAGGTGGCTCAGCATTTAAGAGCATTGGCACCTCTTCCAGAGGTGCTCGGTTCAATTCCCAGCATCCACATGACGGCTCACAACTGGTTGTGACTATTAGTTCTATGGGATCCTATATCTTTTTCTGGTATGCAGATAAATTAACCATACACATGTAATAACTAAATAAGTCTTTTTTTAAAAACTAGATGCAGTACTAGGTGTTAGGGGGGTGTGCAGAGTGCTAGGATTAAAGTGTAGCATGCACACCTGTAATCTAGCACTCCTACAGAGAGATGAGAGGCTTAGAGAAGGAACTTCCCAGGAGCTGGCCACTGAGTCTGGTGTACATGGTGGAGAACAGCAGGGGACTTTGTCTCAAACAAGGACCAACACCTGTGGCTCTCCTCTTAGCTCCACATATATGCCACAGCCTATGTCCACTTACATTCACACATACACAGTGTACACACACACACACACACACACACACAACTGTACACAAACATAAAAGGCTATAGTATACCAACATAGTCTAAAACCTTCCTGGCCCTTTCAGTAAAGCTCTCTAGGTCTTGAAGGAAGTCTTGAAAGCTTCCGAGATCAAACGTGCATTTCACAAATGCTGGTTGGGCAGTTCACAACCATCTGCAACTTAAATTCTAGGAGATGTGAAGCCCTTGTGTGGCCTCTGCAGAAATCACACACACACACACACACACACACACACACACACACACACAGTGCACTTACATGCATGCTGGCAAGACACACACATGAATAAGTTAAAAATATAAATAAACCTTTAAAAAGTATTTATCAATCAATCAATACAACAAATGAGAGATAAAATTGGACTTGTTTTAGTATAATAATATAATGCAAGAAAAAACTGTAAATGTGTTTAGAAGTGGTGGGGTGATTTCTTAGCTCTAATCTCAGTATCACAGACCAAAGCAAACTCCAGGCCTCAGGTATAGTTCTCAGTGGGCTCAGGATGATTGGGACAGATGATGGGGCTGACCCCGAGGCAGTGAGGCTCAGTGGTCAAGAACTCAGACTCTGAAATCTGACAAACTCAAGTTTACATTTTCCACAGTTAACCTTAGACGAGTTATGTGAATCAATGATCTGCTGATGTACAAACTGCATAAACCAAGACTGTTCTGTCTCTCCTCCCCTGGCTACCTGAGCATCTTTATAGGATGGCAGCTGTCTTCCCACACGTCATAGGTTTGTGGCATAACGTGATCTAATATGGTTTACATTCTAAAGAAATTGTTCTCACTATGGTATTGGGTTCCAATTTAGGTCAGCCTTAAGGTGCCCTCCTCCACCCCACCCCCAAGCCATCTCACCAACCCTATTTCTGCAGTCTTATGAACCCCCTTCCTTCCTATAGAAGGGACTGTTCCACACGGATAGAAACACAAAGGTGAGGTACCTACTCAGATCCTGGATTTGGATGGAAAAAATCAAAGTTTGCCATTGGTTCTATGTGAGGGGAAGAGAAGAATCAACAGCTCTGACATTTTTGACCCAAGCAGTTTAAAGAATGGAGTCACCATTTACAGACCGGTAATGAGATTCAGGAAGCGTAAGTCAATGTCTTAGCTAGGGTTTCCATTTTTGCGAAGAGACACCATAACCACGGCAGCTCTTATAAGGACAATATTTAATTGGGGCTGGCTTACCAGGTTCAGAGTTTCAGTCCATTATCATCAAGGCAGGAGGCATGGCAGTGTCCAGTCAGGCATGCTACTGAAAAAGGAGCTGATAGGTCTACAACTAGTTCCAAAGGCAAACAGAAAACTGACTCCCGCTTGGCTAGGAGGAGTGTCTCCAAGCACATTTCCACAATGATGCTATTCCTCCAACAAAGCCACACCCACGCCTACAAGGTCACACCTCCTAATAGTGCCACTCCCTGGGCCAAGTATATCTAAACCACCACACACACAGCAACAGCAGCAGCAACAACAACAACATATCATCT
The DNA here is from genome assembly GCA_028551405.1 of Uromys caudimaculatus. Taxonomy (NCBI): domain Eukaryota; kingdom Metazoa; phylum Chordata; class Mammalia; order Rodentia; family Muridae; genus Uromys; species Uromys caudimaculatus. The sequence goes on along the minus strand of CM052717.1, from coordinate 57,529,422 downwards.
TCTTGTTACTTTTCTAACACAAAACTCATCATTTCTTACCAGCCGTAAAGCTAAACCAAGTGGGCTGGCTACACATAAACCGTGTATAACTGCAGTTCCAGGGCATCTGATGCCACCTTCTGGCCTCCATGGGCACTGCACACACAGGATGCACAGACATACACCTATGCACATAAAAATAATAAAGAAACAAATCTTGATTTTAAAATACCTAGCAGGACAGGGCTTCCTTGGGTCTAGGGAAGGTTATGTGTTTTGAAATGCCCCCATCTCTAACAACCAGCCAACACCCAAACAGCGCAACTTACTGTGAACATTCATTCAGGGAGGTTTAGCTTCATAAAATAGTTGGCCCAGGAGGAGTGGGAGAAGGCCAGGTATTTCCTTATTGTTTTGTGGGAGCTGGTTTTGTTTTGCCTGCCACTTACAAAATTCCAGGTTCACCTAGTCCTGGGCCAGGTGTATTATTTAACAACACAAGAGGAAACTGCAAACACACATAAGCCATACATTAATCCATCAGATGACAAGGTCTACGGACGTTTTGGCAAGTACTATAAAACACTGCCCTCTGGTGTTAAGGTCGTCCCATATTTTTAACAAAGCAGAAAGGGGAAGAGAAGTGACTCTTTTTGAAGTACAGAAACCCTTACCATCAGGCACTTCTGTTTCTGACCTGTAAAAAAATTGAGAACACAAAACCCCACCGGACTTTAGTAGCCTGCATAGGGGGATCCTTCCCTGAAAAGCCTGAAAGACCAAAGTCATGCTATTTCATGCTGTCTCAGCCAACATGAGTGGAGCAGTCTTTTACAAATAAATATAGAGCAAGCATATGTTGGTGGGTGCATGCTTCTCTATGGAGGCCGGAGTCTGACAACTGATATTCTCAGTCACTGCCCACATTACACTTTGAGAGAAGGTCTTGCATGAGAAGTTTGGCTCAGCTGGCTAGCCGTGGAGTTCTGGGGATCCACCAGTCTTTGCCTCTCCAGCACTGAGATTATAAAAGTGTGTGGCACTGGACCGTGGTGGCACATGCCTTTAATCCCAGCACTCGGGAGGCAAAGGCAGGTGGATTTCTGAGTTCGAGGCCGGCCTGGTCTACAGAGTGAGTTCCAGGACAGCCAGGACTACACAGAGAAACTCTGTCTCGGGGGGCGGGGTGTGTGTGGTGATGCTCAGCTCTCAGTATAGATGCTGGGGATTCAAACTGAGGTCCTTGTGCCTCCACAGCAAGCACTTTCTCCAGGGAGCCATCTCCACAGCCTTCACACAGTATAGTTTGAAGCACAAACTACAGTGACTGAGCATGAATTCTCAAAACTCTTAGCTTCAGGCATCCACAGTAGGCTTGCTTTCTCTCCCATAGCCTCTCCACTCAGGATCAGGGTCACAGTTACAGTTCAGTTAAAAGGAGGGATTTATCCAGTGGTGCATGCATTTGGAAGGCTGATCAAACCAGGGTGAGGGCCAGCCTGAGCTACATACCCTGTCTGTCTTAGTTAGGGTTTTACTGCTGCGAATAGACAACATAACATGACCAAGGCAACTCTTATAAAGGACAATATTTAACTGGGGCTGGCTTACAGGTTCTGAAGTTTAGTCCATTATCATCAAGGCGGGAGCATGGCAGTGTCCAGGCAGACATGAGGCTAGAGGAGCTGAGAGTTCCACCCCTTGTTCCAAAGGCAGCTAGGAGAAGACTGGCTTGCAAGCAGCTAGGATGAGGGTATTAAAGTCCACACCCACAGTGACACACCTACTCCAACAAGGCCACACCTCCTAATTGTGCCACTCCCTGGGACAAGCATACACAAACCATCACACTATCTCAAAAAAAGAAAAGCAAAAAAAGAAAGAAGAAAGAAAGACTCAACCAGTAAAACAGGTAAAGGCACTTGTCATGCTTACATGTGTATGTGGGCACACACAAAAAGTAAGTGTCTTAGTTATGGTTTCTATGGCTGGGAAGAGACCCTATGACCACAGCAACTCTTATAAAAGAAAGCATTTGATTGAGGTTGGCTTACAGTTCACAGGTCTCGTCCATTGTCTTCATGGTGGGAAGCATGGCAGCACACAGATAGGCATGGTGCTAGATTGGCAGGCGGAGAGGGAGACGCTGGGCCTGACTTGAGCATCTGAGACCTCAAAGCCCACCCTCAGTGGCACACTTCCTCCAACAAGGCCACACCTACTCCAACAAAGCCACACCTACTTCAACAAGGCCACACCTACTCCAACAAGGCCACACCTACTCCAACAGGCCACACCTACTCCAACAAGGCCACAACTACTCCAACAAGGCCACACCTACTCCAGCAAGGCCTCACCTACTCCAACAAAGCCACACCTACTCCAACAAAGCCACACCTCCTCATAGTGCCACTCTCTATGGGCCTATGGGAGCCACTTTCATTCAAACCACCACAATGACTAAAATAAATTTAAAGTTTTTAATTTTTAAAAAAAGAAACAAAGGAGCTTCCCTAAGGGGTGACCAATTAGTGAAGTACAGAGGCCATTTGTAACTCCAGCTCAAGGGATTCAATGCCCTCTCCTGGCCTCCTGTCTAACTGACAACTGACAAGCCATCCCGGGGAGATTATCACGTGGGTCTGTCTGAGTGAAGAATCTCCTTAAGCTATACATTCCTGTTAAATTAGGAGTTACACATAGGCAAAAAGCAGTATTCTTTCCTGTGGGCTCAGCTGTAGCCCCTGAGGTCCAGTGAAAGTGGCTATCCGGGCTGGCCACAGCAATGGCAGGGAAGCAAACATTATAAAATGGTTAAAAGGAGCCTCACGGCTAATTTTAGGAACATTGGTAAGGAGCATGACACCAGTAAACAGGAACATGAGAAGAAGCCCTAGCTCTGACATAGAATCCAGGAGATGCCATCAGGATTGGCCCCACAGCAGGCAGAATGAGTTTGGAGAAGGATTCAGGCAGGGTTGTAAGTCTGTAAGTGCTGACCTTGGCACATGATGGTTAGATTGTCAACCTGTCAGGTTCAAAAAAATCACGTAGAAGACGCATCTCTGGGGTGAGAATCGGGTTCCTCGACTAGATTAAATGAAGTTGAGGATGCCTACCCTGAATGTGAGGGGTGCACTTCATTGGCTGGGATCCCAGACTAAATAAAAAGGAGAAAGCAACTGGGGTTCCAGCATTCCCCTTCCTGTGCCTCCTGACCATGTTGCTATGTGGCCATCAGCCCAGGCCCCCATCACCACACCTTCTCTGCTATGATGGACTTTACGTTCAAACTGAGCCAAAAGAAACCCCTTTTCTCTAAAAAGAAAGTTCTACTATGTCTAGTAGCACCACCCTGGGGACCGAGCCTTTAAACACACCAGTCTGTGGGGGCACATAAGATCAAGGCATAGCAGTGTGTTTTACAGATCTATTCCATCTTTCTGTGGACTGATTAGCCATGAGAAATAAGGGAGGAGTGTGTGTGTGCGTGTGCATGTGCATGTGTGTGTGTGCGCGCGCGTGTGTGTGCATATGCGTGTGTGCGTGTGTGTGTGCATGTGTGTGTGCGCATGTGTGTGTGTGTGCGTGTGTGCGTGTGTGCACGTGTGTGTGCATGTGTATGTGTGTGTGTGCGCGAGTGTGTGTGCATGTGTGTGTGCGTGTGCATGTGTGTGTGTGTGCGTGTGTATGTGTGCGTGTGTGTGTGCGTGTGTGTGCATGTGTGTGTGCGTGTGTGTGCATGTGTGTGTGTGCGTGCGTGTGTGTGCATATGCGCGTGTGCGTGTGTGTGCATGCGTGTGTGTGTGTGTGCGTGTGTATGTGTGCGTGTGTGTGTGCGTGTGTGTGTGTGTCTGTGTGTGCGCGCGCATGTGTATATTATTCTAATGGCTGACTTAGGGTTATCTGTTGCTAGAATTCTTTCCTAGAGGGAGAGGTAAGCAATATCTACCCTTCCGATTAAGATCCCAATGGCAAACCAAGAACCAAGGTGCCATTCCACCAGAGTTCACCCTGGGGAATTGAGTGTATCAGGTTTACTGACAGAGCAGTGAATGAGGGGTTATGAGTAGGAGCATGGGTGACCTCAAATCAGCCACACTGGAAGTTCTGCAGCCAACATGGATGATTGACAACTCCCACCAGCCTGTCTAGATGGGGTCCCCAAGCCCATCTTTTCCTACCTATATCTTCTAGCCCTTCCCACAGCCCCGAAGGTCGTGTGCAGTTTGAGTGGAATTGCCTATGACTGTTCAGGAAGGGCGTCTGGATTCCTGGGTGAGGGCCCCATGCCCTCTCTGCCCGTCTCCTCAAGCGAAGCTATGAAGATCTTGCATGAGCAAGCCCAGCAGAACTCCTGAGAATGGTCCTTACCACATCGCCTAACCTGTGGAGTGAAATAATTCATACTTTCTGGAACTAAAGAGAAATTGCCAAACATGTTCTCCCTCCATAAGTAAAAAGCCTTCCTATGCAAATGGCTTCTGGAAAAAGTGAAATACCCAAAACTGGAGGAGATTGTCTAAGACAAACAAACAAACAATGATTTCTAATCTCTTAAACTGGAATCTAGCTCAGTGCTTAAGAGTACATAATGGCCGGGCAGTGGTGGCCCACGCCTTTAATCCCAGCACTTGGGAGGCAGAGGTAGGCAGATTTCTGAGTTCAAGACCAGCCTGGTCTACAGAGTGAGTTCCAGGACAGTCAGGGCTACACAGAGAAACCCTGTCTTGAAAAACCGAAAAAAAAAAAAAAAAAAAAAACATACTGTTCTTACAAAGGAACCAAGTTCAGTTCCCAGAACCCTCTTTAAGTGGCTCACAATTGGTAACACCAGCTCCAGTGGACCCAATGCCCTCTTTGGTCTCTCTGGGTACTGCACTTGCACAAACCCACACACAACCACACATATACACAGAACTTAATAAAAAATAAATCTTTAACGATTCCATGAGCTTTCAAAAAGAAATTGCCCTACAGCTACTAGGCAAACAAAATAGCACTAAAAAATGTATGGTTTCAGTAAAAACATTCAGGATTTATGTTATTTGAGACATAATATACTCTCCTTCTCAGCCGTCAACTTGCCTCTGTTTATAGCCCTAGTCCAGCAAGGGCAGTCAAGACCCTACAGTCCTCCCCCTACAGCTCAGCAGATGACCGTTGTCTCTCCCCAGAATGGGCAGAACACCAGCATCTCTCATTTCCTGACCATGGATCCATTTTACAGAATTTCTCTTCTAAGCAAGGGTAATGAGGAAACTTTGAGTCCTTGATCCAGTCCTCACTCCTAGGGCAGAAACTCTCCCTAGGGCATGGTGAGTCAAGGACCCTGTGCACAGAGTTGGGAAGATGGCTCATTTTGTAACATACCTGCCACATAATCATGAGGACCTGAGTTCGGATTCCCAGAGCATAGGGGGAAAGCCTAGAATAGAGGCACATATATTGCCTATAATTCCAGCACTAGTAAAGTGGGGACAGAGACAGGCAGATCCCTCAGTCTCACTGACCATTTAGTTCAGAATCTACGAGCTTCAGGTTCAGCAAGAGACCCTGTCTCAAAAAATAAAGGTAGAGAGTGATCCAGGAAAGACAAAAAACAGTCTGTAACCTCTGCAAACACACACACACACACACACACACACACACACACCAAGTACCAAGTACGTACACCACAGACAGAGAGAAAGAGAGGGAGAGACAGAGGGGAGGGGAGAGAGAGAGAGAGAGAGAGAATCCCCTGGACTCAGTGTGCTCAGAGGGAACTCTGTGCCAGAAGAGGTGAGCTATCAGAAGCCACCACTCCCTTCAGTGCCCTCCTCCTCCGAGAGCAGTGATATCACTCACAAGTAGTGGGTCACCAGTGCTGTGCACATGCCTGTAATCCCAGCACTTGGGAAACAGAAGTAGGAAGATCATAACTTTGAGGCCAGTCAGGTCTACCAAGTGAATTTGATGTCAGCCTGGTCTACACAGCGAGACCCTTATCTCAAAATAAAAAATGGCCAGCGTCATCCTCAAACAGAGATTTTCCCTAGCAGAAAGCAGGGTAGAAACAGAGGCCTCCAATCTTCTCCCCAAGAACTACTCAATTCAAACTGAATCAAACACATCCAAACTGAAGTAAACACGTAGGTCCGTTCAAACCCAAGTGTGTTGTCGAAGCAACAGACATTGGATGTTACACAATCAGGAGGGAGCTGACGGCCACGGGTGCAGTGGGCAAATAATAAACCAGTAGGAATTTTAGTAAAGAGAAGAACCAGGGGAAAGGCAGCTAGAATCCTACTGAGGCCTGACCAAACCTCCAAGACTGTCCTCTGAGACTATTCTTTAAAGACTATTGATTTTAATTAGAACAGAATGTGTAGTAATTTATATCCCCGGGACTATCACAAACAACAGAGCAATCTCCGCCATTAGTGGAAACTGTCAATGCTACCAACACAGACAGATCCTTGTGGCATAGATTTGTAATATCAGTACTTGCCCATGGAGTCAAGATGATCAGGGGTTCAAGGCTAGCCTCAACTATGTAATCAGTTCTGGACCAACCTGGGCTACATGAGATACTGTCTCTAAGCAAAAAAAGCAAGGAAAGGAATCATATCTGCTCTCTTGTCTCCTTAAAGCACCCTTGCTTTGCCCATTGGGTGCATTGAGGTCTTCGAGTTGGTTGATCCTCCCTTCTCCAGCTCAGTGCTGCCGCAGAGATGCTGTGCTGAAATTCGTCACTGTTGTTTTCAACTCCAAAGTTTCTACTGTCTCTCTCTTTTAATAGTTTTCTCTCTTAACCAATCATGTCTGCTTGATGATACATTTGCCCAAATAAACTCTTCCTTCTATGCGTTGCCTTGGTCATGGTATTTTATCACTGGACTAGACAAATGACTAATATAGAGCCAAAAGGTTGAAAACGAGCCAAATACCCACCTACAGGACCACCCACCAACAGGACCACCCACCAACAGGACCGCCCACCAACAGGACCACCCACCAACAGGACCGCCCACCAACAGGACCACCCACCAACAGGACCGCCCACCAACAGGACCGCACACCAACAGGACCGCCCACCAACAGGACCACCCATCAATAGGATCACAGGATACACTAAGTGCTCTACCGTAATTAGTGTCTGCCGTCAACACAGCACAGCCAGAGTCATCTGAGGGAACCTCAATTAGGGTATCCCCCGGATCAGACTGGCCTGTGGCCTGGGTTATTTGAGAATGGTAGCTGAACAGGAGCCGGGGAGAGAGCAAGTCAGTGAGCATCATTTCCCCGTGGTTCTACCTTCAGGTGCCTGCCTTGCACTCCTGCCTGACTTCCCTCAAAGATGGACTGTGATGGAGTGTGAAGAAAAGCAAACGTGGTCACTAGGTAAAATCTGTATATGGGTATATCATTTGAACACAAAATGGAAGTGGTACGCATACAAACCGAAGCACAGATGAACCTTAAAAGCTGCAAGCTAAACAAAAAATGTCGGTCACAATGAGTTCACATTCTGTGATTCCGTTCATATAAAACACTCAGAGCAGGAAATCCAGTCATAAAGTAGATAGCGATAGCCAAAGGGCGAACGGTTTCATTCTGAGGCGATAAAAAATGTTCCACAATTGTCTATCGTCGCAGTTGCACACATCCATAAACACACTAAAAAAGTCACTGAATACTATACACTAAGTGGCCAAATCCTAAGCTAAAGAATTAGATCTCAATAAAAAGTTTTTTTCTTTTAAGACGGAGTCTTATTATATAGCCCAAGTTGACCTGGACCTTTCCAAGCTCCTGCCTCCATATCCCAAGTGCTGGTCAGAGGAGTCAAGAGGATCAAGAGTCCTAAGTCATCTTCAGCCATATAAGCTCAAAACCAGCTAGAGCTGCATGAGACCCATTTCCAAAGAATAAAAGAAAATAACCAAACCCAATACCAAAAGTTTAAATAAGGGTCTGAAGAGACGGCTCAACAGTTAAGAGCACTGGCTGCTCTTCCAGAGGACCTAGATTTGATTCCCAGCCCCCACATGATGGCTAACCACCATCTTGAACTACAGTTCCAGAGGATAGGACACTCTCCTCTGACTTCTGGAGTCACCAACATGCATGTGGTATACAAACATACATGCAGGCAAAACACCTATGCACATTAACAAAAGGTTAAATAAGAAAACAATTGATTTTTTTTATTTTTTTAATTATTAGTCTTTAATAAATTTTTACAGTCCAGTTGTTATCTCCCTCCTGGTCCATCCTCCCACTCTTCCTCATCCCACCCCCCCCCCCCATCTCCAAGAGGATGTCTTCACACACACACCCCCGACCCCCACCCCACCAGATCTCCCTAACAGTAATCTTTTTTAAAGGTTAATTTATTTATAGATTGTACATGTATGAGTGTTTTGCCTACATGTGTTTCTGTTCTCCACATGCATGTCTGGTGTTCGTGGAGATCAGGAGACATCAGATTCCCTGAAACTAGAGTAATGGATGGTTGTGAGTCTGCACATGGGTGCTGGGAACTGAACCTAGGTCCTCTGGAAGAGTAGCAAGTGCTCTTAACCACCGAGCCAACTGTTCAGCCCCAGAAACAGTATCTTAATCATGCTTTTCTTTTTTTTTGGGGGGGGGGGGGTGTTTGGTTTTTCGAGACAGGGTTTCTCTGTGTAGCCCTGGCTGTCCTGGAACTCACTCTGTAGATCAGGCTGGTCTCAAACTCAGAAATCCACCTGCCTCTGCCTCCCAAATGCTGGGATTAAAGGCGTGCGCCACCACTGCCCGGCTAAATCATGCCTTTCAAAAAGCTTAAACACAAAGGTAATTGCTGTAAAAAAAAAAAAAAAAAAAAAAAAACCCAAAATTTATCTTAGATCTAGGAGATGGCTCGCTGGGTAAAACCACTTGTGGCAGCACAATCCCCAGAATGCAAGTAAGAAGCCACACAATATCTCCTGTCTGTAATCCCAGCATTCCTGTGGAGAGAGGGCAGCACAAACAGGAGACTCGACAGAAGTTCCCGGGCCAGAAAGCCTGGGGGACAAAACACAGAGGTTAAAAAAAAAAAAACCAACAGGGTGGAGGTCAAGAGCCAATGTCTGAAAACTGTCCTTGGACCTCCACACAAGTCCAATGGCAAGTGTGTGTCTGCACTCGTGCATATCTACACAAATGCACACGTGAAATTTCTAATTAATTAATTAGCTAATCAAAAATGTAGCTGGCGCCGGGCAGTGGTGGCGCACGCCTTTAATCCCAGCACTTGGGAGGCAGAGGCAGGTGGATTTCTGAGTTCGAGGCCAGCCTGGTCTACAGAGTGAGTTCCAGGACAGCCAGGGCTACACAGAGAAACCCTGTCTTGAAAACAAAAACAAAACAAAAAAAAAAATGTAGCTGGCGTTTGCTGCTCTGTGGCTTCTTCTTTTTCCCCACTCTTTATCACCCTCCTTCATGCCCTAACACTAGATAGGAGAGATGGAAGGATAGAGGCAGAGGGGAGGGAGGGAGAGAGAGAGGAGAGAGAGATCTGAATCTAATTTCCTTCCTTTTGTTTCCTCTTTGACCATGGCTTCTAACAAACCACAACCAAGCTCCCTAACCATCTAACGACCCTTCCCCTCCTCACCTATCTGGAATTTACCTACCCTCCAAAAAGTTTCCAGAATTCCAAACATCGCACAGTCTCAGGAACTATCTGCAGTTGGCAAAATCATGCCTCTGCAAGAGCACGAGGTAAATCAGGGTCAGCTGCCATGGGCAATCTGAAGCAGCCCCACACCTCCACACTTGGGGTTAAAACAAAAACAATTCTTATAATATTTCTTTTTTTTTTTTTAAAGAAACCAAAATATCACTACAAGAAATCCATCTTCCTAAATACGTTTAGTACAAATTAAATATAAGAACTAGATATGGAAGGTGTGATGGTTTGTATATGCTTGGCCCAGGGAGTGGCACTATTTGGAGGTGTGGTCTTGTTGGAGTAGGTGTGGCTTTGTTGGAGTGGGTGTGGCTTTGTTGGAGTGGGTGTGGCTTTGTTGGGGTGGGTGTGGCTTTGTTGGAGTGGGTGTGGCTTTGTTGGAGTAGGTGTTTCACTGTCGGCGTGGCATTTAATACCGTAGTCCTAGCTGCCTGGAAGTCAGTCCTCCACTAGCCGCCTTCAGATGAAGATGTAGAACTCTCAGCTCCTCCTGCACTATGCCCGCCTGGATGCTGCCATGCTCCCACCTTGATGACACTGGACTGAACCTCTGAAGCTGTAAGCCAGCCCCAATTAAATGTTGTCCTTTACAAGACTTGCCTTGGTCATAGTGTCTGTTCACAGCAGTAAACCCTAACTAAGACAGAAGGGATGTAGCTCAATTGGTAGAGTGCTTGCCTTATTATGGTGACTGTTAGGGTTTTTATTGCTGTGAAAAGACACCATGACTATGGTGACTTTTACAAAGGAACACATTTAATTGAGACTGGCTTACAGTTCAGAGGTTTAGTCCATTGTCATCATGGCAGAAAGCATGGTGCTGGAGAGTAGCTGAGAGTTCAACATCAGGATAGGTAGGCCGAAAGGGAGAGTGACACTGGGCCTGGCTTGAGCTTCTGAAACCTCAAAGCCCACCCCCTGTGACACACTTCCTACACCAAGGCCACACCTACTCTAATAAGGCCACACCTACACCAACAAGGCCACACCTCCAATAGTGCCACTCTCTGAGTCAAACCCCTACATTCAAACCCCAACACCTAGCATGTTGAAAGCCCTGGGTTTGATCCCCAGCACCACGTAATCCAGGTTTGTGCCTAGAATCCCAGCAGGTAGAACTGGAGTTCAAGGTCATCCTCAGCTACACAGTGAATTCAAAGCCAACCTCTTCCAGCCTCTATGGGCACCTCACAAAGGTGCACATGTATACACACATCTACATGAATTTTTACTGTATTATATTTTATTACAAAATCTTTTTTAAGAGAACGCATGCTCTCTGTCTGGAACATCTATTGTAAGTGGGGTTCAGGAACAAATAAATTTGAAAAACTAAAAGGTATTTGACATACATTCATACATTCTTTTGCATGTATGAAAAAGTACATCAGAGGAATATAAATAATAGCTTCATGAAAGTGCTTTAGTGAATAGAGATTGTGGGGTGCTGGGAGGGCTGTGCCAGCCCTCTGCACCTCAGGACAAGAATGCTTTTGCTTCACAGCAGGCTGAGCTCAGAGCAAAGCCACTGCTGTCTCCAAGTGGGGCCCTTATCTCCTCGGAAAGAGTTGACTGTTAACAGCCCAAAATGCAAACACCTGTTTAGGACAGGTGGTCCTGCTGAGCCATGTCTGACTCAAGTCAAGACCATCACTGCCTCAAGGGTAGGCCATTGTTAGGCACGATAAGCCCCTACTGCAGTCTTTCAAGGACACCGTGACATTGAAACAGTGCCTGACTTCGCTAATAGAAACAAACAAACATATAAAATTAGCAGCCCCTTAAGGCCAGCAAGGTAGCTCAGTGGGTGTAGATATTCAGTGCAAAGCCTGGTGACCTGAGTTTAATCCCCAAAATCCATATGGCAGGAGAGAATGAACTCCCACAAACTGTCCTTTGACCTTCACACAGGTGACTTGATGTGTGTTCATGTGTGTGTGTGTGTACACAAATGTAATGTAAAATTATACTACAGCAAGTGTCTCTCCACCGTTTGCCCACGACATATTGCAGTGTGTCTAATCAACTTGGCTTCTGCCTTCCATCCTTGGCCTCTCACAGCATGTGTCTCACTGGCCTGTCAGCACCCTCCCTGATACAGCAAAGATGACACTCTCACAGGTGGGAATACAGCTCAAGAGGAGAGCCATTTCCCAGGAGAGACAAAACCCTAGTTTGATCTCCAGTGCCCTCAAAAAATAAGAGAATCTTGGCGCTGGAGAGACGGGTCAGCAGTTAAGAGCATTTGCTGCTCTTGCAGAGGACCCGGGTTCGGTTCCCAGCACCCACATGGCGGCTCACAACTGTCTGTTACATCAGTCCCGGGGGTCTGCTGCAATCGCATAGTGTGCAAACACACATGCAGGCAAAGCATCATTCACATAAAATAATTTTTAAAAAACCCACCTTTTTAAAAAATTAAATGAGAAAGGATATGCTACAGGTAAATACAGCAGCACAAATGAGTTACATTTTTATTCTTCCTCGGCCAGCAGTATCCACAGATTCATTTTCTGAAACACAATGTATTTCTCGACTAAACCACCACACATTTAAAATTGAGTTTTCTCTTTTTGAAGTACAGCTCCAAGCAACTACAAGTTTTCATCCCTCTAACCTGAGGCAGCGGTTGCTTTTAACTTCTATCTTTTATTTAAAAAACTTAATTGGAAGTTTTTGTAGCCAGAAGGAGCACTTCAAAGGAAGGGGGGAGAAAAATCCTAAAAATGAATACTTTATGTCAGAGGTTAGTAGGGAGAGAAACAAAGATTGCAGACACGAGGGGTTAATGGTACAGAAGAAATCCCCGAAGAGAGGAGGAAGACTGGGGTGGACTCAAGAAAGAAAGAAAATGAGAAAACATTCTTTTTAAAGGTGGAGTGAAGACAACATACGGCTTCCAGCAGTGTTTGTAATGTCTCACATAGATAGCCCAAAGGCCCTGAGTTCAAATCCTACACCCTGCCCAGTGGTTTGCCCTACCCACACTTACCTATCCAGGGACCACAGCTCTTCCCAGACAGTCCTGCCATTGTAGATTCTATTTTTTTTTTTTTTTTAAGAATTTCTCTTCATTCTCGTTTCCTTTATAAAAGATGTATTATTTTATTATTTCTTTGTGTGTGTGCACACTTGTGTATGAGAGTGCCTACAAAAGCCAGAGAGAACATCACATTCCCTGGAGCTGGAGTTACAGGCAGTTGTGAGCTACCCAACATAGGTGTTAGTTAGGAACCAAACTCTGGCTCTTTGCAAAAGTAATGCATGCTTTGAGGCATCTCTGGGGTCCTGGCTGCTTCAGATCCCGGCATTCCCTGTATCCACACCCCCTCTTCAGCCTTTCTGTTCATTGTGACTGTCCTGGTTTGGGTCTCTGTTATTGTGATGAAACACTGCCCGCAACAAACCTGGGAAGGAAAGAATTGATTGGGTTTGCACTTTCCAATCACAGTGCATCACGGAGAGAAGTCAGGACAGGAAATCAAGGCAGGGATCTAGAGGCAGGGGCTGAAACAAAGACCATGGAAGAACACTGAATACCAGCTTGCTTGGTCGGCTTTCTTATACAGCCCAAGGACCATCTGCCCAGGGGTGGCGCCACCCACAGTGGGTGGGGCCTCCAACAATAATACCTAATGGTATTATTCCCAGAGACTTGCCTATAGGCCACACTGATGGAAGCATATTCTCTGTTGAGAGTCTCTCTTCCCAGACGACTCGAGCTGGTATCAGTCAAGCTGACGAAAAAACCCTAACCTCACATCCGGTATATGTGACACTCTGAATTGAACCCCTAACACCCCTCTATGGATGTCTGTGTATATGTGTGTGTGTCACATTGCAAATAGGGCTGTAGAAAGGGAGCTCAAGGACTGAGTCCCAGGTCTTCGAATATTTAGGTGGGAAGATAAGAAATGGCAACAAAAGAGACCGGGAAGGCTCACACAATGAGGAGGGCTCCCACAATGAGGAAGGCTCCCACAATGAGAAAGCGCCCTGTGGGTGTTAGCCCAAACCTGAGGTTTTGTTCAGAGCTTGAAGAAGAAAAGAAAGCAGGCTAGCTAAGAAAGATAGAGCATGAGAAAGGACCACCAGGGGCTAAAATCTGAACTACATACATTCCAGAAAGAAGATGACAGCGGGACATGAAAAAGTGTGGCTGTCACCTCAGAGCTCCAGAAGCTGAGGCAGGATTGATGTGAGTTCAAGGCCAACCTGAGCTGTGTTGTGAGACTATCTCCACAATAAGAACCTGCCCAGTTTCTCGAAGAAACTTTCCAGAAAGTGGAAATGTAAAAGAAAGCTGTCACTGGAGAAGGACAAAGGATAGCACTTTTCCAATCCCAAAATGATGTCATTCTAGCAAAAACGTACACAGAGGGGAATGAGCCAGTCCATAGGGAGACTTGGGTGGAACAAAGACCCGCAGAATGTCCTTTAAGAGGGGAAAAGAAAGCCGGGCAGTGGTGGCCCATGCCTTTAATCCCAGCACTTGGGAGGCAGAGGCAGACGGATTTCTGAGTTCGAGGCCAGCCTGGTCTACAGAGTGAGTTCCAGGACAGCCAGGGCTACACAGAGAAACCCTGTCTCGAAAAAACCAAAAAAAAAAAAAAGGAAAAAAAAGAAAT
>CM052717.1:57437884-57514612 GCA_028551405.1 Uromys caudimaculatus | reverse complement strand
AATTGTCAGGCAGGATGCCTGCCTCAATGCTGGGGACCTTGAGTTGGGAACCAGGGTCTGTGGGGCAAAATCCAATATTGCTATGAGTGAATGCTGAAAGTATGAAGGGGCTGGAAGAGAGGCCTTCTCCAGGAGATTTAGGCATGGCTCTTTACTATGAAGGCCTCCCTCCACATTGATCCTTGATGAAAGAGACAGTCCTTGCTTGTCCAAACTTTTTTTATTGTTATGGCAGATGTGAATTCACACGACTTACTCAGGGTGAACCAGGGATTAAATACCTTTTGCAGGAAGGGATCCCAGGAAGGGAAGCTCATTGGCTAAACATTTGGGGCCTATTTGGATGCCTCATTAGCATGGAGAACTCTAGGTTTTTATGCTAGGTGACCATCTATCATATTCCTCTAAATGAGGTGTCATGGTTACATGTTACAGGACAGGTAGACTCTGGCCAGGAGGTGGTCCTAACAACTACCATTCTCAGTTATGAGAATTCCTAGGGCTTTGAACCTGCTTCAACCTTACCAGGCCTTCTGTCTGGTGGCACTGTCCACCTCCCCCACAAAAAATACTTATTTTTATTATGTTTAGGTGTGTGTGTGTTATGTGTGTTAGGTTTTATATACTCCAGGCTAGCCCAGCACTCCCTGTGTCACTGAGGAGGACCTTGAAGTTCTTATCTACCTCCTGAGTGCTAGAAAAATTCAGGCATGCACCACAGTGCCCAGTTTTCATAGTGTTGGGCTTAAACTCAAGGTCTTGTGCATGTTTGGCAAGCACTCTACCAACTGAGCCTTGTCCCCAGCTCCTTGGTAGCAAAATATTTTAAAAAGATTTCAAAGGGCTGGAGAAAAGGCTGGATGGTTGAGAGAACTTGCACCCTTAAGAGGACCTGGGTTCCACTCTCAACATCCACATGGTGGCTCACAGCCATCTAGAATTCGAGTTTCAAGGGATCTGACATGCTCTTCTGGCCTCTGTGGGCACCAGGCACAAACCCGGCACACTAATATACAGGCAGTCCCAGGGCATCCAATGCCTACTTCTGGCCTCCATGAGTACTAGGCAAGCACATGGTGTATCTACATACATGCAAGCAAAACACCCATACACATAGTTTTTAACTAATATTTTTATTTTTTATTTTGTGTGTGAGTGTGTGTGTGTGTGTGTGTGTGTGTGTGTGTGTGTACACAGAAGCCAGAAAATAATGCCAGATGCCCTGGAGCTGTAGTTATAGGCCAATGTCATCTGCCCTATGTGGGTTCTGGAAACCAAACTCTAGTAAAGCAAACGGCACTATGAAATATGAACAAATTGCTTGATCGAAAAGAAATATTTGAAGCTGAGTTGAAAAGACTTTGGCAAAGATAAAGCATGAATTTGAATTAGCCCTTGTAAAACAAGGAAAAATTATAAAAGCAAGTGTTGGCTTAGACTTCTCAAAACCTACTTTAATTATAGTTCTTTAACGCTTTAACCTCCCTTCTAGCCCACCACCCACCAGAGGAAGGGGAAAGGAAAGGTTAATAGGAAACAGGGGTTGTGGACCTGTTTAGAAATAGTTCTTTGGGGTGATTCTAATTTTCTATGTCAGCAGTCCAGTCCACCACCAAAACACCAAACAAGAATCAGCAGCCGCACTCTAGTCCACTCGGCAAGTGGCTTGATCCAGAAAAAAAATGAGACTCCCCATCTATTATAGTCCACAGAAGTAGCAAGAAGCAACCAGAACGCCACCAGAAGTTTTCCGATGCATTTTTCTCTGCAAAGTCACAACAAGCAAAGATCAGCAAGGAGTTGCAAGGCGAACCAATGCCAGAGCATTGCCCGCTGTCTGTTGGGTTAGACTTACACGCTTTCCAAACAGCATGCACCTCTCTAGCGTCCGCCCCAGCAAAACATCACATGCCCTTTCACCAGGCAGCTTCCAGGAAAACATCACAGGACACAACTGAGTCTCCAACGAAACCAGAATTTTTTTAACCAGAGAATTTAAAACAAACAAACTGAAGTAAACTATTTTGCTAAAGAAGCTGGTTTAGTAAATAACAGGAGAGTGGTCTCAGATTTATTTTATAGACAAATGAGAGCTACCTAAGGGTTTGATGCTTTGGGCATGTGGTGAGCCATCCCAGCAAGAACGCAGTCAGAAGGAGGTTGCTCATCTCATGACAATTACAAAAGCAAAAGAGAGACCAAAGATAGCCCAATGTCTCCTTCCAGGACGTATGACTTAACATCCTCCCCGTAAGCCACACCTCCTGAAGGTTGCAGCCCCTCCCAATAGCATCATACTGAGAAGGAGACCTTTCTCCCAGGAGCCTTTGGGAAAACATTCAGGATCCTAAGTATAGCACTAACACATTTAAGCCAGAGCTCCTCATGAATCTAAGCCTGTACTCAGCCAGTGCCCACTGGGCAAGCATGAAGGACCCTGCTTCCCTCAGACCACATCCGTTTACACCAGCTGGGTCTGTTTATTAAACTTGATGAGATCAGCGAGCACCCTCCAAGGCTCCTGATGCCATCTGTTGCTCAGCCTTGCCTTGGACCTGACAGGAACATACATCTTATGGGATCCTTGGTCTTCTGGCTTTCCCTTTGCTTCTCTTTTTTTTGGCTCTGATGGCTGTGTTCATCTCTTTACAGCTGAGGCAAAGATTACATGAGACCAGAGAGATGGCTCATCAGGTCATGGGGGGGAGGGGAGGGTAAGCAATGAGAATGTGTGTGTGTGTGTGCATGCGCACACATGTGCATGCGTGTTATAATAACAATCATATTAAAATATAATTCTAAAGATCAAGTATGCATATTGTCTTAGGGTTTTATTGCTGTGAACAGACACCATGACCAAGGCAACTCATAGACATTTAATTGGGGCTGGCTTACAGGGTCAGAGGTTCAGTCCATTATCATCAAGGTGGGAGCAGGGCAGCATCCAGGCAGGCATGGTGCAGGAAGAGCTGAGAGTTCTACATCTTCATCTGAAGGCCGCTAATAGAAAACTAGCTTCCAGGCAGCTAGAACTAGGGCACTAAAGCCCACACCCACAGTGACACATCTCCTAGTGGTGTCACACCCCATGCTAAGCATATACAAACCATCACACATATCTTGACCTGTGGGGGTTTTTTTTTGTTGTTTTGTTTTTGAGGCAGGGTGTCACATGATGCCTCAAGCTGGCCTTGAATCCTACATTTCAGCCTCCCAGGCTCTGGGTTTGTAGGTACATTACTACCGTGCTCAACCTCAGACTAGCCCACACTCATCATCTTTTATGGCTCCATTCTTGAGGCTGAGGACCACAGAAAGAAGACTGCTGAATTGATTCCGCTGTGTAATGGCAAGAGTTTCTTTCCATTCTTTTTATTCTTTTCTAGTATACGATCTCACTGTGTAGCCCGGCTGACCTAAACCTAGCTATATAAACTAGGCCGATGTTGTCCGACAGAGGCCTGCCCCTCTTCCACTCCACTAGGATTAAAGGCCAATGCCACCACCCATCAGTTTCTATTCTTCTATTCACCAGGGAACATCTATGCAGGCTCTTCCAGTCCTCACCAAAGCCTTCTGCAGAAAAACATCTTGGGAAAGAAGTTTAAAATGTATCATCTTGGGGCTGGAGAGAACACTGGCTCTTCCAGATAACTGGGATTCAAGTCCAAGCACCCGTAGGACAGCTCAAAGTTGTAAGTCCAGTCCCAGGGGATCAAACACCCTCTTCTGGCCCCCACAAGCACTCTACACATGTAGTACACAGGTATATATACAAGCGAAACACATAAAATAAAACATAAAAATAAAATAAAAATTAAAGTTAGAACATAAAACACCATCTCAGTTTCTTTTCCTATGGCTGTAACAAAATACTCTAGCAAAAGCAATTTAAGGGGGAAGGGGTTGTTTTAGCACACACATGGACAGCCCATCGAGGCAGCAGAGACTTGGAGCAAGATGGCATCCACACGCAAGCAGAGAGGAATGAACCGGCCACTGCTCAGCTCACTCTCTCTATTGTCTATATTGTATACAGTCCAGGATCCCCGGCCAGGGAATGGGTCCACCCACAACTAAGATGGCCAAAACCAATTCATGTGATCAGGGTAATTCCCCCACAGGCATGCCAAAAGGCTCCTAGTGAGCCCAGACCCTGTGGAGGTGGAGTTTGCTGCTGGGTCTCTGGCGTTACTGAAGGTTATGTCACTTGAACTCTATCTCAGCACATCTCTCATTGGAGTCTAGAGAGCACCCCGTGTGGGCGACAGAGGCAGTTCAAGGCCAGGTGACTAGGGCTTGGACTTGGAGATACAGTTTAGTGGTAGAGCCCTTGTCTGCCTTACACAAGACCCTAGCTTCAACCTCTGTCTTAGGGTTTCATTGCCGTGAAGAGACACCATGACCAGGGCAACCCTTATAAAGGAAAACATGTAATTGGGGCTGGCTTACCGTTTCAGAGGTTTAGTTTGTAATTGTCATAGCCGGAAGCACGGCAGCGTGCAGGCAGACATGGTGCTGGAGATGGAGCTGAGAGTGCTACATCCTGATTCACAAGCAGCGGAAGGAAACCGGCTACAACACCGGTCAGAGCTTCAGCATCATCAAGGCGGGAGCATGGCAGGACCCAGGCAGGCGGGGTGCAGGAGGGACCGAGAGTTCTACATCTTCTGAAGGTTTCTATGAGAAGACTGACTTCTAGGCAACTAGGAAACCATCCTCAAAGGCAAAAAGGAAGAGACAGCGAGTAACTCTACCACCTCTGCTCCAGGCTCAACTGTTTTATTGTTTTATTAGTATCTTATGCATATGGATGTTTTGTTTTGTCTGTCTGTATACCTCATGTATGCTTAACCCACAGTGGCCAGAAGAGAGTATTAGATCCCCTAGGACTGCAATTACAGATAGTTGTGAGCCACCATGTGGATGCTGGAAATCAAACCCTGGTCATCTGAAAGAACAGCCCGTGCTCTTAACCCCTGAGCCCTTTATTTTACTCTGTGAGACAAGCTGTCACTCTCTAGTCTAACCTATCTTCGAACTCACGACCCTCCCACCTCGGCCTTCAGAGTTCTGGGATTATATGTGTGTATCTACATGAACAGCAAACCTTTACTTTCTGGAACACTCTAATAATTGTAACAGATACTGTCAACATGTTTAAAGAAATTCCTTTGGGAAGAAAGGAACTAATACTTCTGAGAACCGGCTTATCTGCTGAGACTTCTTGTAAGTAGCGTCCATGCACTGTTGACCTCCAGAACAGTTCTTTTAGGGAAGCCAAAGCAGCAGCCACCGTAACTGCATTCCTGCGCCCCAGCACAGTCCATTTTCATTGTCTTAGTAGATCCTCCTTGTCTTCACTCGGCCTTCAGGCTCCGGACAGCTCAAATCAGCTCTCCAATTGACTATATGTTTTTGCATCTTGTGTTTTCATTACATCTCACTCAAAAGTTGTTTCTCCTGATTTCATTATTTTTAAAAAGAAAAAAGCTATACTCATTGGGCAAGGTGACATACAACCGCAACCTCAGTGTGCCGGTGCTTCAGACATAGCTCAGTAGGTAGAGCCTTTGCTTAGCTGTATGGGGCCTTGGGTTCCATCCCCAGCTCTGCATGAACCAGGTGCTGTGAATTTCAGCGGTGGGGAGGTAGAGGCAGGGATATCAGGTAAGAGTTATAGTTACTCTTGAGGGTTAGGTGTGGTGGCGTACTCCTTTAATCCTGTGCTGGAAAGGCAAAGGAAGGCAGATGACTGTGAGCTCAAGTACAGCTTGGTATATATATTGAGTTTGAGGCCGGCCAGAGTTATAGGCAGTGAGGCCCCCTCTTAGGTAGGTAGATAGACAGACACAGACAGAAGGAAATAAATTAAATAGGAATACTATAGAAAAGCAAATTTAGGGGGCTGGAGAGATGGCTCAGCGGGTAAGAGCACTGACTGCTCTTCCGAAGGTCCTGAGTTCAAATCCCAGCAACCACATGGTGGCTCACAACCATCCATAATGAGATCTGATGCCCTCTGCTGGGGTGTCTGAAGACGGCTACAGTGTACTTACATATAATAAATAAATAAATCTTAAAAAAAAAATGTTTAAAGAAAAGCAAATTTAAATTAGACATACCATAGCCAACAATTGTATTCCTTGGTGAACATCCCACAGGAAAAAAATGCTTATAACAGCATTACTCACACAAAAAGAAAGACAACGCTGGCTGATCCCTCTGTAGCCCATGCCAGGAACCGAACTCAGGTTATCTCTGCAGCACCACTGTGCCCTCTTCCCTGGAAAGCAGGAAATTTTTTGGTTTGGTTTGGTTTGGTTTGGTTTTAGTTTTTCAAGACAGGGTTTCTCTGTGTGGCCCTGGCTGTCCTGGAACTCACTCTGTAGACCAGGCTGATCTCGAACTCAGAATCCACCTGCCTCGTGCGCCACCACTGCCCGGCAGCAGGAATGGTTTTTAAAGGGTGTTACCCTTCACTTATACAGGAAGAAACAATCACTTTAAACAGAAAATTCACCTAGAAATAATCCACTCCGGTGTTGCATCTATTTTTGCAACTCGGCCTGAAGCGCGCACCTCCACGCAGGAAGGGCATCCTAGGTGAAGTCCTTAGGTGATGGAACTGCAGGCTCAGTCCTAAGTGAGCGGAGGACCAGGGAAGAATCATCCCAACCTGCACCACAGACACCCTGCCTCCCTTCTTACAAAAAAGCAGAGTAAATAACCTGGGGCCCAGCGATCACTCAGCCTGGCTTGAACCCTCCCCTATGCAGGAACCTACAGCAAGAGGCGCAGTGTGAAGAGGGAAAGGCTCATTGCCCTGCAACGCCCACAAAACCTAAAATCCAGCTCCACCCTCGCACATCTCCTGTTTGCACGCGTTCCGAGTCCTGGATGTTGTGCTACTGGGGCCTTTGGTGGTTATGTGGATGACCTGTTGAGCCGCCGCCTCGGGCTCACAGGTCTTGGATTTCACTTCTGTTCAGGCCCTCTGTGCCTCCCGGCCACCCATGGGGCCCCTCTTCTGCCGCCCCCCCCCCTCGGTGAGACCCTAGCAATGATTCCCCGCGGCTCAACGCTGAACAGTGTCCCTTCACTCCCTGCCGACTCTACGATGATTATTGTTATTCAATCCCCTCGAGATTGAGACGGGGAAAGTGGGAAGTTAAAGGAACTCTGTTAAAGTCGCAAATCCAGAATGTGCCACAAGCAGATTGCATGCTGCCAGACACCTTTCTCCCTTGTACATTACACCCAGCAGAAAACTATGTGCTTTTACTAAATAGTGAATCTTGGGTCATTTCCGTCATGCCTATGGCCTCAGTGTTCCTTCATCTCTGTTTTAGTCTTAAACAGCTTTATGAAGAGATGGGCGTTTAATGGCTTGCACTTTCTGTGCTCAGGGGGTCGAGGCAGAAAGATCGCAAGTTTAAGGCAATTCTTACTACATAGTGAGTTCAAGGCCAGTTTGCATTAGAGACCCTGCCTTAAAAAGAAGAAAAGACAGCACTTGGGAGGCAGAGGCAGGCGGATTTCTGAGTTCCAGGCCAACCTGGTCTACAAAGTGAGTTCCAGGACAGCCAGGGCCACATAGAGAAACCTGTCTCGGGAAAGAGAGAGAGAAAAAGAGAGAGAGAGAGAAAGAAGAAGAAGAAGAAGAAGAAGAAGAAGAAGAAGAAGAAGAAGAAGAAGAAGAAGAGGAAATAGAAGGAAAAGAAAAAAGAAAAAGAAGAAAAAAAAGAAAAAGAAAAAGAGTTTGCATATACTAAAACGTGAAGTTTTTACATGTGTGTGCCTGCAGCCCTAAAACTATCACCACAGTCAAGAGAATGGGTATCTCCACCATGCCCAGACGTTCCTTTCGGCCTACCTGCAACCACAGCCTACCCTATCTGTATGGATTCCTTATGTAACTATGGGGTTGTTTCTACTTACTGTACATTAGTTTACAGCTAGGCACCGTGGCTCACATCTGTAATCCTAGCACTCTGGAAGCTGAGGCAGGAGGATTGCTGCAAATTCAAGGCCAATCTGGCTGACAGAGTGGGAAAAAAATTTTTTGAGACAGGATTTCTCTACATAGCTCTGGTTGTCCTGGAACCCACTATGTAGACCAAGTCACAGAGATCCACCTGCCCTGCCTCTGGAATGCTTGGCTTAAAGGTGTATGCCACCACACCCTGAAGAAGAATCTGAGGAGGAGGAAGAGGAGAAGAGGAGGGGGGAGGAGGAGGAGGAGGAGGAGGAAAAGGAGGAGGAGGAGGAGGAAGAGGAAGAGGAGGAGGAAGAGGAGGAGGAATTTAGAAGTTAGAGATAAGAGAATCGGGACTGGGTCTACAGAGGAGAGATTAAGGCTACCCTGGATTCCATGAGAGTCTGTCTCACAAAAACCAAAAACCTGAGTCAAACATAGTGGCTCATGTTTATTAATCCCAGAACTCTCAAGGTCAGGCAATGTTAGGAGTTTAAAGTTAGCCTGATATGCAATACAGAAAATTTGTTTCAAGAAACCCAAACCAGCCGGGCAGTGGTGGCACACGCCTTTAATCCCAGCACTTGGGAGGCAGAGGCAGGTGGATTTCTGAGTTCGAGGCCACCCTGGTCTACAGAGTGAGTTCCAGGACAGTCAGGGCTACACAGAGAAACCCTGTCTCAAAAAACCAAAAGAAAGAAACCCAAACCAAACATACAGTATAACCACTCATTTTACAAACTCCTTAATTCAGACACCTGCCCATTGTCTCTTTCCATGTCTAGGTTTCTCGGGATGAGGCATCAATATTTTTTTCCCCTTTTTCCTGAGGACCTGCCCTTTATTTTTCTAACTATCCTTTCCTGGAAACAGGTAAGAAGGTATGTGTCAACTATGCGGCCAAACAACATTGTTTCTAATGAAAATGACCCCCTAGTTGTTAACTTTTATCTAGGCAAGGAATCACCATAGCTTTGGGCTCCTTCTCTAACTGCCAGTTCCCCTTGGGGATCTGGAAGCCAGGCCTGCATGCTGAATTGTTATCAAAGAAACTGTTAGCCAGGGGGCAACAAGGCGCCTCTCACACCTGCCCCTCACAGATCTTGTCTCCATAATCTGAGCCGTTTGTGCAATTCTGCAAGGCTTCCCTCTACTAGGACTATTGACACACTGGCTGCTTGACACACTGGCTGCCTGTGTGGGTCCTGTCCCGGCTCCTTCTGAAGACACCAACGGGACTGGGATTCTTGTGTAGTTGGGTCCTAGAAGACTCTGCCATGGGCACTGCAGAGCAGTGAGTGACACCCTAGCTCTTCCAGACCCCCTGATTCAATTTGGCCAGTGGACTGAGTTGGGCAAGGTGGCTCCCATCTAGAATTCAACAGCTAGGGTCAAGCTGGGTATGGTGGCACCCTCCTTTAGTCCCAGTATTCAGAAGGCAGAGTTTGAGGGCAGTCTGGTTTATTTAGTGAGATGCTGTCTCAAAAGAAAGTAAAAGAACTAGAGGGAGGAGGAACCTGAATTCAAAGCTGGCCTGGGCTACATAATCATTTCTTTAAAAAAATAAATAAATAAATAATTTTTTTTTTTTTTTTAAAAAGCTTGAGCGAATCTACCTACCTTTCTTATAATACAGAAAAGTCTGTATTGCATGAGGAGATAAATCAGCACTTAGTCGCTGTGTGAAAGGCAGACAGATTGGAATCCAAACAAATCCATGCTGAACAGAAACCGCTCGGCGTCCACTCAAGGGATCTAAATAGAAACCCAGCGGCAGGTGGGCTTCCAGGATAGATTAATCTACACCTGAGATGGGTACGAGGTGGGTGCAAAGAAGGCGATTGAATAAACTCAGAGACCCCGTGCCAGTGACGGACTCTAGCTGAAAGAGCAAGTGTGACTTCCAGATGGACTCCAACTGCGTCCAGACTCTCAGCTTCACGGATTCGTGTGGGATCGTTAGAGTGCGGGCAGAGTGCAAATGCTGACAGGCAGGGGCTACTCCAGGGCTTCAGGAACAGATCCGGAATCACAGATGAAGGATTAAAAGAAAGTTCCCCCAGTAGAAACGTTAAAGAAACTGGGTGTGGTAGTTGCAGCCCTGGAATCCAGTATTCAGGGAGTTCCAGGCAGGCCTGAGCCTCAGAACAGAACAAGAGCTAGGCATGGTGAGCAGGCCTTTAATTGCAGCTCTCAGAGGCACAGGAGGGCGTTTCAGGACAGCCAGGGAGGGCTATGTAGAGAGACTCTGTCTCAAAACAAACAAACAAACAAACAAACAAACAAAACAGAAAAAAAAAAAACTACGGTGAAATAGAAACGGTGAAATAGCTCAGCAGGTAGGTACTTGCCATCAAGTTTAGAAGCCCGAGTTAGAGCCTTATGATCCACATGACAGAAGGAGAGAGAAAGCTCTCTGAAGTTGTCCTCTGACCTCTCTTTGGTAAACACACTATGGCACACATAATAAATGACCGGTCTAATTTAGCCCAACACCGCAGTCAAACCACTGTCCTCTGCTGCCATCTAGTGGAAACCGACAGGAATGCGAACATTGCTTAAAGCGACAGACTTTGGTTAGGTTTTTTTTAGCTTGTTGGGACAGGGTCTCTTATGTAGTCCAGGCCAGACCAGAATTCACTATTGTAACTCAGACTGGCCTTGAACTTCCTGCCTGAGCCTCCAGAAGATAGAATTACAAGTATGTACCACTATTTCCAGCTCATAATTTCTTATTTTAGAGGTCCTGAGTTGCTCCATAAGATTAATAAAAATCCTGGAGCTGGAGAGATGGTTCAGTGGTTAAGAGCACTGACTGCTCTTCCAGAGGATCCGGGTTCAATTCCCAGCACCCACATGGCAACTCAAAACTGTCTGTAACTCCAGTTCCAGGAAATCCCACACCCTGACACAGACATACATTCAGGCAAAACACCAATGCACTTAGATGATAGATAGATAGATGATAGATAGATAGATAGATAGATAGATAGATAGATAGATAGATAGATAGATAGATTTAAAATTTTTGAAGATTACTAAAACCCTTCATTTACATATAATATCTAGCAAAACGTGCTTTTATAAGAAAATTGAGTAATTTTCACTGTAGTAAACTGTATCAGAGAAAAACTATCATATAACACTGTTTGATATATAGTTTCTATAATTACCACAGTAGGGCTGGATGTGCCCTACCACTTGGGAGGAAGAGGCAGGTGGGTCTCTGGGAGTTTAAGGCCAGCATGGTCTACAGAGCCACTTCCACGCTAGCCAAGGCTATATTGAGAGAACCTGTCTCAACAAAACAAAACCAATAAATAAATAAATGGGTACAATAAAAGGGGCAGACTGTTCTCTAACAACTAAAAGCACTGATGGCCAATTGCATAGAGTATGGGGTCCACATCCCATTGGGTACACAAAACCCTGCTGGTCACAAAATGTAGTGTCTTTTTCTACTAAAGTCATTAACCAAAGTTACAGGAGTAGACCAGCAAAATGCCCACCTAAACATTTAATTGTAAGCTTATGTATGTCTCTGAAAGTGTCAACTGAGCTGCTAAGAAAGATGGCTTTGAGTAAAAATGGTTAACTGTAATTGGCTGACAACTAGATGACGATACAGCTATTAGCTTTTGTTCATCTGTTGTGTGGGAGATCGCTTGGTTGTGTATTTGCAGGGCTGGGACTCGAACCCAGAGGCTTGCACAAGCTCAGCAAGCTCACCATCCCTGAGCATGTGCCATCGGTACTTTAGTTTGTGTTTCCTGAATTTGGAATTTTTTTCCATGGGCCCATCCCTTGCAGAGGCCCTGGAGGCTGCATCTAGGAAATTGTTGTGGGAGTCTCCTGTGAGGGAAGGAGCTTTTAAATCAGAGCTGCCCTCAGAAAGACCCAGGAGGGGCTGTTCTGTGTGGTTTTGAGCCCTGATGGAGCTAAAATTCACTATGTAGATTCCCACTTAGGGTAAAGGAAGTGGGATGGACTTTTATCTCATGTTAGTTCAGTTCTAAGCCCCATGATGGGTGCCAATTTGTTGCTGGAATTTCCAACCCAAACAAGCCCACGTAAAAACCCACACAATCCAGTAGTTATGATAATTATAAGCTGTATGTCTACGTTGGGCAGATCTAACACTGTACTAAGTTATTCCCCAGCTATGAGACCCCTTGTTACTTGTGGTTTCTCCTGGACATTGCTCCTCATCGTGGATTTCTCTTTCTCCTCCTCCTCTTCTTCTTCTTCCTCCTCCTCTTCCTCCTCTTTCTCCTTTTTCTCCTCCTCCTCTTCCTCCTCTTCCTCCTTTTTCTCCTCCTCGTCCATCCTCTCTCCTTCCCCTCTAGTCCTTCTCTGCTTCTCTACCTGCCCCCACTCTCAAACCCCCAGTCCCACCTTTCCCCTCCACTGCCCAATCCCAAGCTCTAGCCTTTATTGATCAGTTAAAATGGGGAGAAGGTTCACCTGAGATCACCCGAGTACATGAACTAACATTAGAATACAAACAGCGTCAGGACGACCCACAACACAGGTTGGCCTGGAACTCACAAAGATCAGCTTGCCTCTGCCTCCCAGTGCTGGAAATAAAAGTGTACATGGCCATGCCTGGCCCCAGTGCAGTTTTTACCTGCTTTCTTGAACCCTCTGAGTGACCTACAACAAACACACTTTCTTCCAGGAATACAGGAAGAAGTTGACCCTTCTGTGAGCTGATCCCTGCCCTAGGACCTTCTGGTCTAGTCATCTCCAAGCTAGCATGTGCGTGCGTGCGTTCATTCATTCATTCATGGAAGTGCTGGGGTGAATCTAGCACTGCTCTGTCACCAAGCCCCCTCCTGCTCAGCCCTCACTTGAGTTCTTATTTTGAGGGCCTTGAACTTGTGATCCACCCACCTCAGCCTCCAGATTAGCTGGGATTATAAACCTGTGCCTTCAGGCCCCAGGTCCTGTGAGCTTAAAGAAGCCTAAAGTCACTACTGGCAGACACTGTGCCCACAAATGACTTTTACCTCCACTTTCTTTTCAGCAGTATATTGATTTTCTTTGTCTTTGGAGCATTTAGAAGAATGTTGAAATCTGGGTAATGTATTGGTGGCACCATAGGAGTGAGAGGGGAAGGATAAAGAAGAAATGCATTATTCATATATATATATGTATATATACATATATGTGTGTGTGTATATATATGTGTGTACCAATATAGAATCTATATTGCACATGTATATATTACATTATATATTTTTGCTATAATATATAAACAATAAATATACATATCTATAATATGAACTATATATTATCATTTTATATACATATACATAATGGGTTTTTGAGACAGGGTTTCTCTGTGTAGCCCTAGCTGTCCTGGACTCACTTTGAGGAACACAGCAGGAAGTCTGGGAGGCCAAGCCTTGCTGGAAGAACTTGAGCCCTAGAAGTGTGCCCCTGAGGACCATTTCCTGTCCCTTCTCTTTCTCTCTGCTTCCTGTTCGCTGCGTAGTGACAGTCCCTGCCACATACCGTGCCCCTCTGCCCAGCATTGATAGCGCTAAAGACTACGAAGAACTCTCTGAAACCTGAATTGGAAACTTCTGGTTTCTTTGGAAAGTCAGTTGTGTCGGATGGTGTTTCCGCTAAGGCAGACATGTGAAGGAATTTTTCACAGAAGGAGACACAGCAAAAGAATGTTTTGCTAAAGCAAGCACATGAAACAATACATGACGAAGGATTCTTTGCTAACAACATGCATGTATTGGTTCGCCTTGCATTGTGTAGCTGAGCTGTTTGTTGTGACTCCATAGAGAGAAATGGAAATGCACCAAAACACTTCTGGTGGTGCTCTGGCGGCTTCTTGCCACTTCCTCAGACTCAGGCTGATTGGCAGAGTGATGTCGCTGATACAGACTCACGTCCTGAGGCACGACCCTGAAGGACATGTGATGTTTGGAGAGAGTATTAATAGGACCAAACTAACTGTGAAAGAGGCTTGCTTGCATAGCTAGCTTTGCAATTCTTCTTGGTCTCTAGTCTTTGTTGATCTTCTTTGCTGAGAAAGGCACAGCAAAGAACGGCTCCTGGTCTCTCCTGCTGACTCATGCTGATTCAGCTGAGGCCTCACTGTTTCTGCTAGGTCATACCACTGCTGTTGAACTGGACTGCTGGTATATCCATGAACTGTTTGTGAGTGGATCGAGCTGCCGCTGCTGACCTGTGAACTGAACTGCTAATTTCCTGACATCACAGATTGTATTTGCTCCAAAGAACAATTTCTAAACAGGTCCACTTCCTCCATATCCTGAAAACCTTTCTTTCCCACTGCCTCTGGTGGATGGTCGGCTAGAAGGGAGGTTAAAGAATTTAAGAACCCATATTAAAAATAGGTTTTGAAAAATCTAAAGCTGCAGAAACCATATGCCAAAACAATTCATTTCACTTCTGTCTCCTTGGACTTTCTTCTGTCGGACAAGAAAAGATGATAGTCAGATTCAGGTGTAAGGCCTGTACCCTGAGCCTCCTCGGCACTGCTCTCAAGTGTGCCACCAAGGACTGCAAGCCCTCTGGAGCCCGTCCATTGCATTTGACCTTCTAGATCCAAGGTTGGCAAACATTCTTTTCAAAGGTTTCTGCCACAACCACTTCATTTGCCACTGCAGTATGAAGGCAACCCAGGTTCCATGTGGATGAATGAGCATGGCCATTGAATATTCCCACAGAGGTTACTTCTGGCTCTCTCCTGCAGTCCCAGCCTTGGGGGTAGGAATAGAGAGATCAAGTTCCAGCTCTCATAGGACATATGAACTGGACATAGAGCTCAAGGCAAGTCTGGAAGTCAGGAGTAGAAGTAAACACCTTCAGTCCTGGCACTCGGAAAGCAGAGGCAGGTAGGGCCAGCCTGGTCTACATAGTGAGTGCCAGGGCAACATAGAGACCCTATCTCAAAGAAAAAAAAATCCAAACAGAAAAGCCAGCCTAGGTTACTGAAACTCAGTGTTAAAATATTTTTTTAGAATAAGGGCCTGGAGAGAGGGCTCAGCAGCTAAGAGGACTTGCTGCTTTTTCAAAGAACCCAGGATTGGCTTCTGTTTGACTCATTGCCTGTTACTCCAGTTCCAGGTGACCCAGCAACCTCTTCTGCACTTCCAGGGTACTCCACACATGTCACAGACAAACAGGCACACATACACACACACATGCACACACACACACTCACATGCACACACACTTAAAAGTAAATATTTTTTAAATGTAAAAATAGGATTGTCTATATGGTTGATAGGATAAAGGTCCCTGGGTTTGATTCCTGGAATCCACACAGTGGAAGGAGAGAATCTACCCCTACTACTTGTTCTCAGACTGCCACATGCAGTCTGCAGCATGAGCACACCCACACATGTGCACACATACACGTGTACAAGCATGCGTGCACATGCATGCGCGCACACACACACACACACACACACACCCCATAAAATAAAATTAAACATAAAAAATAAAAGTGAAAAATGTAATCTCCATTGTGAATTAGTAAGAGATCAGACCAGAAGCTGGGCATGATGGAAGGAGGATACACCATGGTGGAGCATGCCTTTAATCCCAGCATTCAGGAGATGGAGGCAGGAGGATCACTTTGAGTTCAAGGCCAGACTGGCTCAAGGACAGCCTGGGCTACAGAGCTGAATGGTCTCTTTTTTTTTTTTTTTTTTTTGGTGTTTTCGAGACAGGGTTTCTCTGTGTAGCCCTGGCTGTCCTGGAACTCACTTGGTAGACCAGGCTGGCCTCGAACTCAGAAATCCGCCTGTCTCTGCCTCCCAAGTGCTGGGATTAAAGGCGTGTGCCACCACCGCCCGGCTTGAATGGTCTCAAAACAAAACAACAACCTAAATGAGAGCCAAGTGGGACTTTTAAACAGAGGTTAAGGCCCTGCACCCAGAGCACATTAGTGCATGTATGTCTCACGGGCTCAGGGGTTATGTGGACCTGCTAAGAAAGTCAGTGTGGCTCTGTCGAGTGCCTGCATCTGCTCTTTGTTGGATACCCTCTGCCACGCCACAGCCCAGCAGGAAGGCCTTTCTCACACGCAAGTGCACGTCACTGCCCTGTTCTTAAGCTTTTCACACTCTCGGAGAGTGAGTTAAATAGAGTGAGTTAAATAAACCGTTAGTTCTTTAAGTCACCCCGTACTCGGTTACTGCAACAGAGTTAGACTGTGACCTTTCGTTGTTCTCAAGGAGGTGGTATTTTTTCCTCCTGTGGAGTTTGCTGTTCCCTTCCCTCCCTGTCACAAACACACATGGATTTGTAGGGGAGGGTGTGAGGACAAAGCCCTGATTCCAGAGTTAGTTTCTTAGTGAGCTCAGAAGTGACAATTTACCAGTATAGTGCTTGCTACACCAGAGTTGCTGACATATATGATTGAGATATATATATATATATATATATATATATACACACATATATATTTGTGTATGTATATGTGTGTATATTATTTATATATATATATATATATATATATATATATATATATATATATATATATATATATATATATATATGGATGGTATGTACATGGGTGTTTTGCCTACATGTATGTCTACACATCACATATATGCCTGGTGCCTGTGGAGATAGAAGAGGGTTACTGGATAGCCTGGAACTAGACTTACACTTACAGTTGTGAGCCACCATGTGGGTACTGGGAAATGAACCCCAGTTTTTCTGGAAAATCAGCCAGTGCTCTTAACCCCTAAGTCATTTCTTCAACTCCCTATTTGCTTTGTTTCTGTTTGTTTGAGTGAGGTTTTTTTTTAAAGCAGGGTATTATTGTATTGTTTAGACTGGCCTTAAACCATAATCCTCCCAACTTCTACATCCAGCTGACTGACCTCTGTTCTAGCTCATGCCTGTCCAGCAAAAGCCAAAGCAAGCATAGAATTCCATACCTAAAGTACCAAACTCATTTCTAGACTGTATGATCTTCACCCATGTCTTTTATCCTGTTACAATGTTATCACTGGAACGTCTTTCTCTAGGATTTTGTGTGACAGAGATGGCTGCTTTGAGGACAGATTTAGTAGCTGATGGGAAGAGAACAAAGCTTGGCCTGGCAGTCTCCCTTCAACTCACCAGGTTCTGAAGTGGAACTCAAAGGATCTGAGAAGTCTACCTTTGAAGCCAGCTTTCCAGAACAATTTGAAGTGTAGTTAACACAAGTAAAAGGGATATAATGTATTTATCAACTGATTGGTCTGTCTGTGTCTGCCTTTTGCCTACATGTGTGTGTACATGCCAGTGTATGTGCATGCCTGGTGTCCTGGGCCAGAAGAGAGCACTGGAGCTCCTGGAACTGGAGTTACAGAGAGTTGTGAGTTGCTCTGTGGGTGCTGGGAATCAAAACCATATCATCTGGAAGAGCAGCCAGTGCTTTTAATGGCTGAGCCATCACCTCTCCAGCCCATATACAGTCAGACATAGTGTGTGGTCTCCATTTGTATGTTACCCCTGCTGTGTAACACAGGGACTGCCTGTGTCTAACTGTGAACACTGAGATGAGACACCATCGTGCTGTACTTGTTCACACAGGTGTTCAAGGACACAAGAGTCTGCAAGCTGCCTCCTATGGCCATTGCTCCCTGAGGATCAGAGCAAAACCTGGCAATGCTCCTCCACCCATCTCCTTGCTTGGTACCAAGAACCCGTCTTAGTGCTGTGCCTCTAAAGAACAGAACAAGAATGTCCCCAAACGTTAGTAGTTCTTCAGTCCTTCCACATTCTCTCTCTAGACTATCTTTGCTTTGTAACTATCTAAATTGTTTGGACATGAGGATTTGGGGGCCAGAGAGACAGGTCATGGGTATACGATTCTTTCAGAGGACTTGAGTTCAGTGCCTCGAATCCATGTCAGGCAGTTCACAACTAACTCCAACTCCAGCAACTCCAATGCCCTCTTCTAGCCTCCTAGGGAACTGCATGCATGTACACAACTCCCTCAGCGCGCGCACACACACACACACACACACACACGGGGGGGGGGGATATTATACCTCATTTCTCTTACAGGAGAATTAAAATCTTAGGATGGAGAATTCTTGGTGTCTCTCATTCACTGAACATAGCCGCTGTTGAGGTCTGGGAGCCCCTCCACGAACCACCCAGACACTGACCTGTCAAACAGGGCTGATTTATTGAATGCATACCTCAATACTGGTCAATCAGGGAGGCAGTTCAGACTCAGGAGCTAAACTGTGACTCCCAACCAGAATAGCACAGGGTTTTAAAGCCTGAAACCCACAAACATCTGCCAGGTTATTCTACCAATCAGGATTTAGGGATAGGGGACTTCCTTAGGAACATGTCTTTGTTGTACACTTATCCTGTCCCCATTGGTTGGGGTGTGTAATCGTGGTGGGGGACGTGCCTTGCCTAACACTCATGTCTTAACTTGCCAACCAGAATGTCAGTTACCCATGAATAGGTCTCTTTCTGCCACATAGGATATTAATTCCCAGGGAGGTCTCCAAAACTTAAAACTTCACTTGACCCAAGCTATTGTAGCTAACTATACAAAGCAGTTCTCACTGACCTCTATTGTGATTGTTTTTCAAGAACACCAAAGCACAGAACATAACAGAATATGCAGTCAACTCAGGCGTGAGAAAGTTTCCTTAAAACAGCATAAGATGGCTGGCTAAACAGGCAAAAGTTCCCCAGGCCTTAACAGCCACTATCACTATGCCCAGCAACCCAGTCACCCCTGCATCTGTCATCCAATCAGTGTAGGGCTTTAAAGTACAGCCCCCTTTACCCAGAACACAGATGGAGAATGTATAGCAGGCTGCCATCATGCCCACATATGCTTGGTTACGACACATTCTGAAATTCCTAGAAACCAAATAATAACACTATGGTACCAACATCATTTTTTATTTAAAAGATTTATTTTTAATTATGTAGATTTGTGTGGGATTAATATTTATGTGCTTGCAGTTGCTCGCTATGGCCAAAAGAGGGCACCAAATCCCCTAGAGCAGGAGTTCCAGGCTATTCTAAGCTCTCATGCATGAGTGCTGGTCCCTGAACTCGGCAAGACAGCAGTGAGCACTCTACAGCTGAGTCCTCTCTCCAACCAAAAACGTTTTGGTTTTTTTTTTTTTTTTTTTTTTTTTTTAAGATTTATTTATTTATTATACAGTGTTCTGCCTGCATGTGTGCTTGCACACCAGAAGAGGGCATCAGATCCCATTACAGATAGTTGTGAGCCACCATGTGGTTGCTGGAAATTGAACTCAGGACCTCTGGAAGAGCAGTCAGTGCTCTTAACTTCAGAGCCATTTCTCCAGCCTTTGTGGTTTTTGTTGTTGTTGTTTAAAGTGTATGAGTGTTTTACCTACATGTATGCATGAGTACTAAGTGCATGTCTGGTACCCGAGGAGGCCAGAGAGTGCATCAGATCCCCTGGACTAGAGTTAGAGGGTGTGAATTGAACCTGGGTCCTCTGGAAGAACAACCAGTGCTACTGAATCAGCTCTCCAGCCCCCAAATTTGCATTCTTGAAACTTTGAATCTCTTAAAACAAATTTCATGAAAGTGTTTTGCAAAAATATATCGATCATTCTACTGTCCTATTTGATATTATGTCTATTGGCATACTATTTGTATTTTCAACAACTCAAGAACACGTAATCAAGATTGGGGGCAGGGAGCAGTCATGATCTCAAAGACTAGCCCAAACTGTGTCTGAGCTTGTAATCTTCCTCCATCAGTCTCCTGAGTACTAGAATCAGAAGCATAGATTACCACATGCAGTGAATGCAGCTAACAGTCAAGAGATGAAATGGACAAAAGTATGGGGGTTTATACCCAAAAGTATGCACATTGGGATCAGTTACTGGTTACTTTTGGGGGGGTGGGAGTGTTCAAGACAGGATTTCTCTGTGTAGCCCTGGCTGTCCTAGAACTTTGTAGACCAGGCTAGCCTCCAACTCAGAGATCTGCCTGCCTCTGTCTCCCCAGTGCTGGGATCAAAGGCATGCACCACCACCGTCTGGCTATTGATTTATTATTCTTCTAACAAAAGACTGTCATAAAAAAAGAGTTGAAGAGGCTAGAGAGATGACTCAAGTCACTAAGAGAACCTACTACTCTTGCAGAGGACCCACGTTTGGTCCTCAGCACCCACATGGTAATTCGAAGTCACTAATAACTCCAGTTCCAGGAATTTGCAACCCAGGTGGTGTTAAGACTACTTGTAAAAAGCCTGTACAAGAACATTGCTAATGATGACCCTGATCTCCCAGCATGCAGGCTTTCCTTTAGGCTGAGATTACTACTGCAGTTGGATGTGCATTTCCTTTGACAGGTCATAACAATTAACTTTAGGTGTGGCCTTGACTGTAAGGGATACTCAGGTGCTAGTAAAACACTATTTCTGGACATTTTGGTAAGAAGGGGTGGGAAGGAAGTTTACATTGGACCAGTGCACTGAATAAAGAGTAGCCTCTTTGTCAATGCCAGCAACCATTAGCCAACCCACTGAAGCCCCACAGCATAGAAAGGCAAATGCTATAGTTTGTTTGCAAGTTAAGCATCTCACAGAGGTTCGCGTGTGGTGAAGGCTAGCCCTCCCAAGGAGCCATTTTTGGGACTAGTGGAATCTGTAGGAGGTGAGGCCTAGTGGGAAGGATTTTTAGGTCACTGGAAACATGCCCTTCAAGAACATGGTGAAACCCTGTCCCCATCTTCTTCCTCTCATTCCCTTCTTGGCCACAAGGTGCCTGCTATCCCTCCACCGCCCAGTTGTACCTAAATGAGCTGCCTAGCCAGCCCGTGCAAAGGAGCCACTCATAGTCGTAAGTTGATTCCTCGGTATTCCATGTGACATTTGTGTTGTGCTTCAGGGATTCTTTTTTTTTTTTTTTAATCAGTGTCTAGTAATTATATAAAAGAATACGTTTGGCTATGACATTTTCTCCTACGTATACATGGAGGTACACATTTTTTCTTTGATACAGGGTCTTATTCTGTAGCCAGGTTGGCCTTGAATTTGAGAGCCTTCCCTCAGCCTCCTCCAGGGCTTGGTTCACAGGCATGGCATATGTTGTGTGACACTTTCCTCAGGAGGCAGGGATAGACCCAGAGTCTTAAGAGGTGAAGAAAAGGTCACATCTAGGAAAGTCAAAATTTGGAAGATTAAAGTCCCTCTCCAGCTTTAGAAAAGAAGTGAACACCTGAGCAGGGGTTGGGGGTGACAGCTGAGCTGCAGAGACTACTGAGGACTGTTAGTTGCCTGTGGGTTGCTGGGTAGGCAACTCGCATTGTGGTGAGCTTTTCTGAGTCATCCATGCTGCTGTCAGTAACCCCAATAACATCTTGAAAGTTCACCAACTGGGACTTTGGTGTAACCATTACATTGATCTGTTGTGACTTCCATTTTTGGGTAAGTAGATGTGTGTGTTGTCTCCCCCAGGAGAAAGTTTCTTTCGCTAGCACCTCATAGTCTCTCTCCTCTCTCCAATCTCCCAATCTTCTCCACTTACACCATCCCCAAATCAGGGTGAGGCGTCCTCTTCCTCCTGTCTTCTCAGAACAGACCTGTCCTAATTAGTTTAGCTGACAACTTGACACAGACTAGAGTCGTCTCAGAGGAAAGCCTCAGTTGAGAAGAACTGCCGACACAGATTAGCCTGTGAATGTATCTGTAGGGGCTGATTACTAATGGATGCAGAAGTGACCAGCCCCTTGTGAGCAGTGCCATACCTAGGAAGGTGGTCCTGTGTAAGAATGGTAGCTAAGCATGAACCTGAGAATAAGCCAGCAGGCAGCATTTCTCCCCAGTTCCTTCCAGGCTCCTGCTCTCACTTGTCTCAATGATGGATTGTAATCTGAAATTAAAGCCAAATAAACCCTTTCCTTCTCTGAAACTTTCAGTCAGAGTGTTTTGTTGTTTTTTTTTTATCACAGAAACTAGAAACATATTCAACCTCAGTTCCCACCCCCCCACTTTGACATCCTGAGGCCTGCAGCTTCAGGATAAATTATACCACATGCTTTACTGGCTCTCCAGTGCTCTAGACAGCAGATGGCGAGATCCCTTGACCTCCATAATCGTGTGGGCCAATTCCTAACTAAACCTCTTCTTATAAGTCTATATATATCTTCCTACTGATGTGTTTCTCTGGAGAGCTCTCACTAATACACATGTGTACTCTGGACGTCCCTGTCCAGACAGGGCAGTGTGTTAGAGCAGAGCTCGCTCTCTGGGAACTGTGCCTCAGGCATGAGGACCTCCTTAAACCGTGCGTACTCAGTGCTTGGTTTCACACTCTTCCTGCCCTCGTCCCTTGCTGAGGAAGCATGCAGACACAAGAGCAAATACAGATTCTTTCCAGGCCAAATGTGCCCTGGTTTCTGACATTTCATAACAGAGGACTTGGCTGTCCACATTCCTCTTCACTGAGCTGTCACTCGATCCAGAAACCCCAGAACTCTAAAGTAGCACATGGCTGTTAATTCCATTTCCCTTGCTATCACTCTCATCCAGCACTGCGACAGCCTAACGTGTTATCCCTTGAAAATACTGATGTAGGACTGTAATTGCAATGCTCAGGAGGAAGATGCAGGGGCATCTGGAGTTCCAGGGCATCCTGAACTACATGCTGAGATCTGGTCTCAAAAAATAAGAACAGGAGACTGAGCGTGGAGGCAGAGGCAGGCGGATCTCTGTGAGTTCAAGGCCAGCCAGGGCTACCTAGAGAAACTTTGGCTTAAGAAAAAAACAAAAACAAAAACAAAAAAATCCAAAAGAGAAAAACAAAGGAACAAAGAAACAAAAGCAAAGGGCTGGAGAGATGGTTCAGCAGTGAAGAGCACTCACTACAGTTCAAAAGTTCAGTTCCCAGCACAAACATTGGGCACCTCAAAACCTCCTGTAACTGCAGCTCCAGGGAACTGAATGTCTTCTTCTGACCCCCACATACATGCACACAAGTGGCATCCATTAATACACACACACACACACACACACACACACACACACACACACACACACAAATAAAAGAACACTGATAACTTAAAAAAAAAAAAAGTACCAATACAAATTTGTCATCCAGAGTTTCACTAGTAAAGTTCCCAGTGAATGAAGCATACTAGAAAGAGAGTCCCCAAATGAGTTATTTATGATCTTATTCTCATATATGTTCAATATGGCCACCAGACTTAGACAAAGTTTTCAGCATGGAAGACTTGCTCTACAATAAACAAACAAAAGGTGCTACCAGCAGCCAGGTGTCATTGTTATGTAACTATCAGTACAGCCAAGCCTGTGCAGAGGCCAGGCGCCACCTTCCCATGCATGCAGCCCGGACCTCGGGCTTCCATGAAGCCAGAGTGACTGGAGAGTGGAAAAACTTTCACAACATGCCCTATGAAACATATCTTTAACACCAATGGAAATGAATAGCCAGTGTGGTTGCCTATGGTGGCACACACTGTAATCTCAGCCACTCAGGTGTCTGGAGCAGGAGGTTCAAACCTGAGGTCAGCTCTGGCTACATAGTAAGAAACTATCTCAAAAAAAGAAGGAAAAAAGAAAACAACAGACAAACAAAACACCCCTGGAGAAACAGCTCAGCTATTAGCAGCATTTGCTTTTCTTAAAGAGAAGTAGAGTTTGGTTCCCAGCAGCACCCACATCGGGCAGTTCACCACATCCTGTAATTCTAGCATCAGGAGAGCCAGTGCCCTCTTCTGGCCTCTTTGGGCACCTGTACACATGTGCAAGTCCATATGCAAATCTGTACATGAACATTAACAGAAATAAGTCTTGAGAAGGAAAAGGAGCTGGGGATATGAGCAGAGCATGAATACTATCCAGACAATGACAGGGACACCAGAAAGAGTTAAGCATGCTTGCCTCCCTGGGAAGGCAGCTGGGAAGAGGCTGGGAATGGCTGCTAGGCATTACGCTTGCTTCTGCATGATGTGATGGTTTAATCTCATGCCTTTATCAGCAGTATTTCAATCTGAAAAAAAATTTTTTTCCAAAGAGAAATGACTGAGGGGTTTTCTTTTTCCTTGTGTAGCATTGTTTCATTCTGGAATCTTCCAATTAAGCATTTGGCTAAACACATAAATATGATAATGATAATTATTCAGGAATTGAGAGGTTTGCGAAAACACTGTGTGCCATTAGAGTAATCAAGCCAAGCTCTCACACATCTTGGCTTTTCAGGATAATTGCACCACACTGGAGGCCCAGATGGGGTGAATGAGAAAGCCATGGGTGTCTGCCACATAGGAACAAGAAAACACCACACACAACTACTCAACTGGCAATTGAAATTTGCAGTTAACATTGCACATGAGAAAGGAATTGGGATGCTTGGATTGGGGGCAAAACATTTATTTTCAAAAACCAAACATAGAACAGTAGTAAGAAATATTCCTCACAACGTATTTTAATCCTGTAAGACATAATCTCTAAAGCTGGAAATAGTTCCTTTTATGTAGTCTATTTTTTTAAAGGTTTAAAAAAATTTTAGATGTTATTTTATGCGTATGAGTATTTTGCCTGCATGTATGTCTGTGTGTCACATGCATACCTGGTGCCCTCTGAGTTGCGGAATGTTGTTAGCCATCACATGGGTGCTGTGAACTGAGCTGGGTCTCTGCAAAAACAAGTGCTCTTAACTACTGTGCCACCCACTCACCCAAATTTTATTTTGGGTAGTCTGTGTAGCCCAGGCTAGCCCAGGCCTCAGATTTTTTTTTTTCTGCCTCCAGAAGAATACAGGTGTGCATCACCACTTGCTACCACTCCCTTCTCAGTTCAACTCCCAATTAGACCTAAGTAATCAACTTCTGTTGCATAACTATTTCCATTGTAGAAGAGAGGGCTCAGAAGATTCCCAAAACTAAGCACACATTAATCTCAGGAAGCTCCTGAATTCCACATGTCTTGGGAAGCTCAGAAAGCAAGGAGATACACAAGGCCTTTCCCCAGGGTTCTATCACAGCCAGTAATTGTTGTGGGGAGTGTCTTCCTACAGTTCAGGTAGGAAGCACCGGGGATGCAACTTCTGGGAGCTGGAAACGATTTGATTCAGTGATGTTGCTACCTTTGCTCACCTGTGCGCCTGTAGGTAGCCAAAGGACCCATTTGTTCCTAAGCTACATTTGTCTGTGGGTAACACCCTGCCTGGCAGGATTAGGCGTTTGTTCATCTCTCCCAGGAAAAGCCACACAACCGCTCTCATCCGATTGACTAGGAAAGTAATAGGCTTGTCCTCTCTGGTAAAAATATTGACTCTAGTCACTTTAGTTCTTTTAAATAACGTATCTAGCATAAGTTGTAAAAGAAAAAGTATAATTTATATGATTGCAATATTAGAATTAGCAATGACTTTACATGTACTGATTATGTGCTAATGAACTGGAACATTAGATAGACAACATAGGCAAAAAGATGTAGACTTTCAGGAGGGAAAAAATCAACTTCGGGCTTTTTGTTTCATTTTGTTTTCTTCAGACCGCAGGCTCTCACTTTGTACCTCAAGCCTGGAACTCCCAAATGCTGGAGCTACCAGTGTGGTGCAACACCATGCCTGGCTAAATTTAAATAACCTAAGTGCATATTCCAGGACTGAGAAAGACTATACTTACGGAAGGAATAGCTGATTAAGATAAGTACCAGAGGGCTGGAGAGACGGTTCAACAGTGGAGGGCACCGCCTGCTCTTCCAGGGGACCTGGCTCCGGTCCCAGCACCCACATGCTGGGCCATAGCAGTCTGTAAATCCAGTCCCAGGGGATCTAACACCTCCTTCTGGCCTCCACAGGCACCACGCATACTATATACATATACATATACATATACATATACATGTGTGTGTACATGCATACATACATACATATAAAGACTCACATAAATAAATTAAAAGACAAATCTTTTTTTTTAAAGATCAGTACAAGAAAGAATAGTTGAAATCAAGGGTTTGGAAATTAGCTCAGTGGTACTTATCTAGCATGCACACACAATGCCCAGCTCCACTCCACCCCACACACACACAAACACACACATGCACACATATCACTTAAAAAAAGAAATCTATGCAGTATGTACTTTACATTTAGAAGTTAAATTACATGATAATTATAGCCTAGTTGGGTGTGGCACCAAATGCCTTTTCTCAGTACTCAGGAGACAGGCACACATGGATCCCTTTGAGTTCAAGACCAGCCTGGTCTGCAGAGCAAATTCCAGGGCAACCAGGGCTATAGAGAGAGACTATGTCTCAAAACAACAAAAAGGTTTTTGAGAGTTTCCTGGTTAGGGTTACTATTGCTGTGATAAAACATCATGACCAAAAAGCAACTTGGGGAAGACAGGATTTATTTCACTTACACTTCTAGGTAACACTCCATCACTGAGGGAGGTCAGAACTGGAACCTGGAGGCAGAAGCTGATGTAGAGGCTATGGAGGGGTGCTGCTTAATGGCTTGCTCTCCATGGCTTGCACAGCCTGCTTTCTTACAGAACCCAGGACAACCAGCCCAGAGATGGCTCCACCCACAATGGGCTGGGTCTTCCCCCATCAATCACTAACTAAGAAAATGCCTGATAGATAATATGGAAGCATTTTCTCCATTGATGTTCTCTCCTTTCTCTAGCTTGTATCAAGCTGTCATAAAACTGTGTATGCATGCTACCCCCTTTCCCATATATTTATTAAGACAAAAGAAAGCAGAAATAAAAAAGGAGGAGGAGTTAGATGTGAAGAAATTACTAGTCAGGATCAGCAGTTATCAACTTAGTTGGGTTGTGGAGATGACTTAGTAAAGTACTTGCTATACAACTGTGAGGAACTGAGTTCAATCCTCAGGACCCACACCAAAAAGAAAAAAGTTGGTGAAAATCCCTATAATTCCAGTACTTGGGAGGTGGATATAAAAATAGAAACATGGGATTTGCTTGTCAGGCAGTTTAGTCAAACAAACAAGTTCCAAGTTGCAATGAGAAAACCTGTCTTAAAAACTAAGGTGTAGAAGAACAACGTAAAAAGAAATCCATCTTTGATCTCTGATCTCCATATACAAGCATACATGCTCATACTCATGTGAGCATATCTTCGAATAAGAGTGTGCACACTGTGAACACATACATGAAGAACGCAAGGCTTAATTATATGTCATTACCAGGCACACATACTAAATAAGAGAGTATAGAACACCTAATATTGCCCTAAGAAAGCTAGCCCTGTTCATCATACCCAAAGTTGACTTCACAAAAGGTCATAAAGACCATCCATAATGATAAATTATGAACTGTAAAACACAAAGAATTAACAAGATTGATTTCTGAGTAGGTATACCCAGATAACAGCCCATTCTCAGGACTGGACACTGATTTGGCCCACTTTTCCTTTTATGTTGGTTGTTTGGGTTTTAAGATAGAGTTACATGTAGCATAACCTGGATTTGAACTTGCTATGTGGTTGAGGCTGGCCTTGAACTCTTGATCTG
This sequence comes from Uromys caudimaculatus, assembly GCA_028551405.1. Classification (NCBI taxonomy): domain Eukaryota; kingdom Metazoa; phylum Chordata; class Mammalia; order Rodentia; family Muridae; genus Uromys; species Uromys caudimaculatus. The sequence goes on along the minus strand of CM052717.1, from coordinate 57,487,123 downwards.
CCTGCCTACACCTTTAAATACAGAGTTACCATATGGCAAGAGTCACCATACCCCATCATTTCTGTTGCTGTAACAAAATACCCAAATCGAGGTACTTTCTAAGCAAAAGAGGACTTGTTTAGCTCACTTTTGAAGACTGCAAACCCAAGATCAGTTGTCTTATTTGCTCATCTGATTGTGAACTCCACTGAGTCACACATAATGGCATCATAGTTTAGAGTATATAGCATGTTCAAGAGGAAGAAATAATGAGACAGGAAGCCAGACAGCAAGTAAAGGAAGGTCAGCCTTGCTCTTTGTATAACATTTTGCTCTTAAAAGAATTTCTTTCTCAGAACCAGCACTCATTCGTCTCTAACAACCCAAAGACGCAATACTAGGTCCCACCTCCTAAATAGTTCTACAAGCGCCTTTAGACCTAGCTCTTCAGAGGCAGAGGCAGGGGGATTTCTGTGAGTCCAAGGCCTATGTGGTCTATAGTTCTAGGCCAGAGCAATAGAGTGAGACCTAGCCTTGAAACAAGCAAACAACAACAAAAAGTTCTGCCTGTCAGCTGGCAAGATGGCTGCAGTGGGTGAAAGCTGCCTGCCGCCAAGCTCGGTGACACGAGTGTGATGCCCAGGATCTACGCAGTGAAGGACAGACTGATTTCTTTCAACAGTTTGTCCTCTTACCTCTACTGGGTGCTATGGCACATATGTGCATCCACATAAACACACACACACACACACACACACACACACACACACACACACACACAACTTTTCAATATTGCCCTAGTGGGGATTAAATTTTACATGAGTTCTTGGGAATCACATTCAAATCATAGCAGACACAAACTTTGGGCCACTCAAGACCTGAGGAACCATGGATAAAGGCAGTTTATGGGGGTGGGGTGGGGTGTTAGATACAGTAATGGAGAAGTTATCAAATTGGCAATTAAATGTACTATGTAATTAGGGCAGGGGTATATAGCTCAGTAGTGGAGCACTTACCTAATATGGATGGGGTCCCGAGTTCCATCACTGGCTAACACCTTGGAAGGAAAACCAACAGAGATGGCAGTGGTGTGGTTGTGTGTGCAGCTGGGGGAGATAGATGTAAATTTGAGTGTTGGATATCATCAGTTTATAGAAACTGACAAGGGAAAGCATGTGCCCACTATGGAAGCAAGAGAAGGCAACTTGGGTCTGAGACCTACAAAGGGAAGGAGAGTTGGGGTAACAACTTTATGCTGAAGTAGGAACCCCCTTGAAGCCATTGTGCACCACTCACACGGCACTGCTCATCAATCTTCTCTCCTGCTTTCCTGGAACACCCAGATAATCACCATGCATTCGCTCAGCTCACCAGACATCCTACTTGTTGCCTGTGCTCGGCCCTTATCCCAGTTGTTCACTCTTGCAGCAAATGTCTACCGAGCAGCTGTCCTGGGCCAGTTGCTACACTTGGCCCCAAGGATGATGCAAACAGTGACCAAAACCAAAAACCCTTCCTCAAAATATTTGCATTCTAGCCAAGAAAGGAGACAAACACCTATGACTAAATAGACATACTACGAGAGATAACTGCAATGGGGGGTGGGGAGTGAGGAGGGAACAAGCCAAGAAGAGGGGTGTAAATCGGATCTACTGTAGTATTGTAAATAAATCATCTCTTAGGGCGGCTTTGAGCAGAGGATAACTGTGAAAGCTGTGTGAAGAAAGGATGCTCGGACAGCATGGAGCTATGTAACAAGACATCTGTGGAGAGCACTGACTAGAGGGATGTTATCTGACTTGACTTGAAGAAGAGTCCACCATCTCTTATTGCTTAAACATGATTCCCCCGACTGCTGTGTTAGGAAAAACCTAGTGGGATAAGAGAAGTAGAGGGAATTCTTAGGGAGTTACTGCCAACAATTGTGGGGCCAGAGCAACTGAGGCGTCTTATAGAGCTGTACAGATGGAGATAATCCAGGCTGAACAGACAAGATTTGCAGTTAGGACAGGTGTGGAGGTGAAGAAGACAATGCAGGGCTGGGGACTTAGTAGCTAAACGGTCCCGGTTCATGGTTACCTCCGAGAACAAGCTAGAGGGACGAGTTTGGAGTAAAACCGAATATAGTTACACCTCTGGATGCAAAGTTTTAAGATGCCAATTTGGCATCCGAATGGAGAGATGTTCGATATTAAGTTAGTGGAGTTGGCACTAAGTGATCAAAGCTGCAGAGAAACACTTAGACTGGTGTTTCTTGCATAGTTAGTGACCAGTAGCATCTTGAAAGCTAGAAGCCCTGATCAAGCCGTATAAAAAGGGTTGGACTCAGCAGGAAGGAAAAAGAGTTTTGGGGACAGAGTCCCAGCGCCTCCAGGAGCAGCAGCCCTTGGGGTGTGAAACTCCTTAGGCGAAGATGGCTGCTCTGGGGTTGACTGTGAGAGCTCCGTGACCCGCGGAAACCGGCTACTGGTCATGAGTTTACAAGGAGGCGACTGCTTACAAAGACTGGGCTCGTAACAAAGTACAGCCCGCCTAGAAATGGCGGAGGCCGCAGTCAGCATCACTAGGCGGGATGAGCCCTCGTCCAGTCTTCACGCGACGTCTAGGTGCTGTGAAAAACTTCCGTCTCTCCGAAACTCCTCGGGAGCGCAAGCCAAGCGAGCAGTCTCATCAACCGGGCTTGGGCCGCCGCGGAGAGAGCCAGGAACCGTCCGAGAACTCACCGAGTCTCGCGAGAGAGCACGCTGCCTCGCCCTCCCGGCATGCCCTGCGCCGCCGCCGCTGCCGCTGCCGCCGCCGCCGCCGCCGCGCCGCGGTTTGAGGGCGGGAGGCTGGGGGAGGGTAAGCGGAGCGGGCGCAGCCGCCATGTTGGTTCTGAGGCGGCTGCTGTGAGACGCCGACGGAGCGAGCGGGCGGGCGTGCGGAGCGACGAGCGCAGCGCGGGATCTGCCTGAGTGCGAGCGGCGGGCGACGGCGGCGGCGCCATGAGCGGGGGCACCCCTTACATCGGCAGCAAGATCAGCCTCATCTCCAAGGCGGAGATACGCTACGAGGGCATCCTCTACACCATCGACACCGAGAACTCCACCGTAGCCCTCGCCAAAGGTACGGCGGGGCGGGCCTCGGGTTGAGGGGGCGCGGGCCGCCCTCGCGCTCTTCTCCCTCAGCGGTCCTCAGGGGCCTCGCTCCCGGCCCCCGAGCGACAAGGGCCGGGCTGCGGCCTCCCCGGGCTGCTTCCCCCGAAGCTCCGCGCCTTCCATCCGGGGAACGAGTGCGCGGCGCCCGGGGCGGGGCGATCCTAAAGTCCCGGGAACCAGCCAGAGAACACACCCAGGTTCGTGTCTTCGAAGACCGAAATTTGGTCGTTCCGTCTTCTGAAGCTCCGAACAAAGCCGGAGGAGTCGGAGAATCTTGACGCCTACCTAGAGTTGAATGCGGATGTGTTGATTCCCCGGGCACCCATTTTCTCAGCGTTCTTCATCTGGGTTGGTGGCGACGCTTCTCGAGTGAACTCCTAAGGAGTGTGCTCCAAACTTTGGGTTTGCGCCGCAGACTTGCGATCTCGAAAGGCCATTTGGTACTGTCGAGCCGATCGCATCTCGTTTGTCTCCTCTGCGATTGTTACCTGTTAAGCCGAAATTCTTAGGCAACCAAAGGGTGCACGTTAAAATGCTTGCTTGCTGTCCCCACGGGCCTCTTTTCTGGAACCCTGGTAGAAAGGAAAGTTCAAGTTTTGATGATCCGGGACTCTTGAACACAATTCAGATCGAGTACTATCGGGGCGCCGACCGACTCCGCTGTACTTGCGTTCCACGGGGAGAGGAAGTTGTGTTGAAGGGGATCACCTCTACCTACCCCATAGTCTTGTACCGTCGATACAGTCAGTTTGTGGGTTTTGTTTCCGTTCACGTGTGCTAGACCTTTGCTGTGCCAGGAAGGCAGAAAGAAAATAAACTTGAGCTTCTGATCTTAAAGGAAGTCTTATAACAGTTTATGATTCTAGGGAGGTCTATTTTCTCACCACACCTAGTGGAATTGTTAAGAACTGCGTACGCTAGGAAAAGAGGTCCGGGGATAGCAAGATTCTAAATCTAAAAGCGTGTCAAATTGTTAGCTAAATGGAAGAGTCTCTTTACATTACCCAAACAATTTTTAATGACCCCCTCCCCTTTTTTTTTAATAGATGCTCCTTTTCACAGTTCCAAATCGACCTGGGTAAGAAAACTTTTTTTAGGTTGTTGAATTATACCTAATAGAGTTTAGGGGTGTGGCCTGATTGACAGCTCTTCCCTAGCAAGTGGGAGACCTGGGTTCCCTCCCCAGAACCACAAAAACAAAACTTTTAAAAGGTATACTATAGCCGGGCAGTGGTGGGGCACGCCTTTAATCCCAGCACTTGAGAGGCAGAGGCAGGTGGATTTCTGAGTTTGAGGCCAGCCTGATCTACAGAGTGAGTTCCAGGACAGCCAGGGCTACACAGAGAAACCCTGTCTCAAAAAACAAAAAAACAAAAAAAAAAACAGGTACACTATAAAAGAGTAGGGTGATGTTTTCCACAGTTGCATTGTAATGATACTTATGTAACTTTTGGCAGTTTACTTTAAAAAACAAATCCTTGAATCAAATATTGAAAAAGTCAAGGAGTCTGCTTTTTAAAGAGCAGTATGAGGCCTGGTGCTATGACACTCCCCTGTAGTCCCAGATGTGCTAAAGGCTTCTTGAACTAGGTACTGGCAGGGCTGCTAAAAGCAATACAGCTAGGTCATCTCAGTTGATAGAGTGCTTGCTTAAATGCATAAAACCCGATTGGCTCCCCAGTGAGAAAAACTGGGTGGTGTGTGCCTGTGATTCCACCAGAGAGGTGGAGGCAGGAGGTCAGCCATTCAAGATCTGCCTGGTACACGTTTGAAACCCTGTCAAAAAAGACAAAAACTGAGAAGCCAGGGACTACCCCATAACTTTCTCTTTGCCTTATGGAGTGTTGTAACACATTGCCTGTTAAAGAACCTGCTTTCATCTTTGTGGACGTTCACTATTCTTAAGGATGAAGGATTCTCCTTAGTAATTACTGAAGACTTGACTAATGGTGTGGAGCTGCGCTTGGTGGTAGAGGCCTTTGTGCCGGCATTCAGGAGCTTAGAGACAGGTGGATCTGAGTTCCAGGCAAGCCTCATCAGTTTAGGGAGTTCCAAAACTTCAGAGTGAGACGCTGCCTCAAAAACTGCGGTGTTCTTAAACAACTTAGTTTTGCTTGCCTTTATTATCTGTTCTTATAGATGGAGGTTTTGCTTCATGGTGTTAGTTTTAATGACTTTATTAAGGGTGGATAAAGCTCTCTAAGGTTCTTGGTGCTCTTACCAGGTGTTCTACACACTGGTTGAGAACAGTATTTCTCATTGCAGTGTCTTTGTAGAGGTTTGGGGATTGTTATCTGCATGGTCTCAGGTAGCTTGGGCTGACTTCCAACTGGATAGGTGGTCAAGGATGACGTGGAAGTATTGATCTGCCAGCTTCCACTCTTGAGTTCCTAGTCCTCTGGCCACCACCTATGTGCTAGCATTATAAGGCATGAGCCGGGCTTAGAAACTTTTTTTAAAACATTTTTTATTTTTATTTATGTGTGTGTGGTCTGTGTGGTGCTAAGTGCATGTGAGTACAGGTATTGGCAGAGGCCACAGGTATTAAATCCCCACACACCCCAGCTGCAGATACGGTAGTTGTGAACCACCATCAGCAGGTGCTTGGAATCTAACTCAGGTCCTCTGTGGAAGAGTAGTATACACTAACAGCCGGGCCAATGCGTTTTTGAGATTTCTTTTCTCCTCTGTCTCCTGGATTGGCTCTTTTGGTCATTTGGTTTGCCTGTAACCCAGGCGGTCCTAGAACTCACTGTATAACTCAGACTGGCTTTAAATTGTCAATGGTCCTTTTTGTTTCTGCCCTCCAAGTACTGGTACTACAGGTGTAAGCCCATGCCAGCCTTCTGGGTTTTTTGAGGTAAGGGGTCTCACTGTATGCCCCTACTCAGGCCTTGAATGTGAAATTATACTGCTTCCATCTTCATGATAACAGACTTGAGCCATCACAATCATTTTTAAGATTTTGAATGTATTAAATATTTCTTAATTATAAACCTATCCTTTTGTATCTTAACCTTAAAAAAATTATGACTCAAAGCTTTTAAAAATGTGTCTCTTCCAACAAAATATTTTATTAGAGTAAAATTTTGGACCTCTTATTAGTTCATAATAAATTATGATCATTTATATTTATAGCATTGCTGTTTAATCTGTGTATCAATATATAATTTTTCCCCTTAATGTCCAGTACTTAACACTTGCTTTTTCAAAATTAGAAGTTGGTGCCTAGAGGGATGACTAAAGCTTATAAGGTGTCTGCCACCAAGCCTGACAGCTTGAGTCTATTCTTAGGATCCATATGGTGGAAATAGGGAATCAGCTTCAGCAAACTGTCCTCTGACCTCCACAAATGCACACAAATAACTTTAATTTTTTTTAACCTTTATTTTTATTTTATGTGTTTGGATGTTTTGCTTGCATGTATGTCTGTGTACCACATGTGTGTCTGGTGCCCATGGAGGCCTGGAAAGGGCATCAGGTCCTCTGGGACTAGAATTACAAGTGGTAGTGAGTACTGAAAGAGCAACTACTGCTCTTAACCCTAAGCCATTTCCCCAGCCCCCAAAATAATTTTCTTAAGTTATCAAAGAGCTGGAGAAATGGTTCAGCTGTTATGAGCACAACAGTTTGAACTTTGTATAGATAGCAGATAGCGTGTGTGTGTATTAGCTTTTAACTCCCACAGGTTTGGCTATTTGACAGTTAACACTTAGCTTGTTTACAGTTTGGGGCTATTGAAAACAGTGCTTTTAGGAAAATTAATGTTTGAATGCACTGAGGTGTTGAAATCATTTTCTGGGGGGAGGGGGCACATACTTAGAATTTGAGTTGCAGGAACATGGGGAGTATATATATGTCTTTACTAAGTAATGCAAAGTAATTTTCTCTAGTATGTGCTTATGAGTATTTTCAACAGTGAGAAATCTAGTTGTTCCATATGTTTCACCAGCAATAGTACTGAACGCCATATATTTTAATTCTCGCCGTTTGGTGGGTAGGTAGTTCAGTGTGGTATTTATTTATTTATGTTTTAGTTGGATGTGTATGGAAGAAGGTGTGTTCACTTGAGTACAGGTGCAGAGGTGTGGATACTTCTGTAGCAGGAGTTACAGGTGGTTCTGAGCCACCCAATGTGCTGAGAGTCAGATGTGTGCTTAACTACTTCAACCTGTCTTCGAATGTGGTTTTAGTTCCTAGTTCTCTGTCAGCTAATGAGTTTTGGAGGTATTTCCATATCTAAGCCATTTAATGTTCATCTTTCCTAAGTGCCTTTGAAATTGTCACTTATTTTCCCTCATCATTTTCTGGAGTTTTGAGTTCTAAGAACGTCCTTTAGATGTATTTATTGCAAGTGTCTTTTCCTGCATAGTTATTTCTTATTGTAGATAGATCTTTATTTTAATTTAGGCATGTTTATTAGGCTTTTCTTTTAGGGCTAGGTGGATGGTGGTTTGTTTTTTTTTTTTCTTTTTTTGGTTTTTCGAGACAGGGTTTCTCTGTGTAGCCCTGGCTGTCCTGGAACTCACGCTGTAGACCAGGCTGGCCTCGAACTCAGAAATCCACCTGTCTCTGCCTCCCAAGTGCTGGGATTAAAGGCGTGTGCCACCACTGCTCGGCTCTTTTTTCTTTTTTTTTTTTTTTTAATCCCTGTTAATAACATACTTTTCCTTAATCCAATACTATAGAAATACTTTATCTTTTTAGAATGCATTATATTTTGCTTTCTCACATTTATGTCTATAATGCATCTAAAACTGGTTTTACATATGGCATAAAATATTTAGATCTCATTTGGTTTTTTATGGTTCGTATTATGATTTAGGTCTTTTACATGACTATGACATATAGTTTACATATGCCTGGAACTATATAATTCTTTTGATATTTTGGCTAGTTAACATTTGTATGGTATAGAATTAGGGTGACCGTACTTGTAACTTTGCCTGATAGAAAGTTATCATTTATGCTTGTTTTAATGTCATTATTAAAAGCATTGCTCTTTTAATGTGAAAGCTTGACAGGGCAGGGCTGGTAAGGGTTGATTTCCCTTGTCTGCTGCTAGAGTTTTTATAAATTAACTCCCTTCTAGAAGGTGAAGCCCAGATGAGCTTCATGACCTTTGATCCTAACAACATAAGTAAATGTCAGGAAGTCTTAAAGGGCAGTCTGAAATGATACTGACAGCCGCCTTTTAAGTGTGTTTGTAGATAATCTGGGTCATGATGTTTTCAGCAGCTGCTTTTAGCAGCTCCTCCAGTTTGTAGTCCTGTGTTATTCTTTTAAAATTAAAATGCCTGGGACTGGAGAGTGGTTCTGAAGTTAGGAGCGCTGGCTGTTCTCCCAAAGGACCTGTGTTCCCATCTCAGCACTCACATGGCAGTTAACAGCCATCTGTAACTCCAGTCTCTGGGGATCTGACTCCATCTTCTGGCCTCCAAGGGACTGCTTATGTGTGGTATGCATGCAGGCAAAGCATCCATACACATAATTTTTTTTTAATTAAAACATATGATCCCCTAAATGAGAGTATTGGTGAATTTCCATGAGTGGATATATAAAAGAAGTTTTATAACAAAATAGACATTATTAGGAGGGTAACCTTTTACTCTGTGACTTACTCTGTGACTTAAGTTTTCACTTAGAAGAATGAGATTCAGATGTTGAAGAAAATTATAAAGTAAGGGATAGGCACAAATAATTTTTGGAAGATTCTGTCTGGTATGTTTGCACTTCACATGGATGAATACATTTAATAAGTCTGATGTGCTAAAATGAGAGAAACTCATACATAAATGAAAAAATTTTGTATGTTTAGTTAGCTGTCCTGGGGAATCATTCAGGTTGCCATTGAAGAGGGATAAGATGGAAAAAGAATGGCAAGTCAGTAGCTTTTAAATGAGTTGCCCTTAAACTTCAGGGAATTTGTGTCAGAAACTGTTAACAGAGTCTTTCATCATCTGCTGAGTCTTGTCAACTGACCTAGCTTATCCTCCTGATTGTTCGTTGGCCCCATAGTCACAAACCACCGTCCCAGTGGAGTGAGCAGGAAGGAGAGCATCGGAAGTTTCTGTGAGGTATTTTACTGACCTTTTGAGACTGGGTCTTTTTATGTAGGCTAGCCTCAAGTTCATGAGATCCATCTGCCTCTGCCTCTGCCTCTGTCTCTGTCTTTCCGGTGCTGAAATTAAAGGCTTACACCACCATGTTTGGCAACTATTTGCATGATGGGAAAATCTAAATCTAACAACTCATAAAATTGCTACCTCAAACAGCAAAGATCTCATGAAATTTAAAGCTTAGATTTCTTTTGTTTGTCTCATTTAGTGAAGTTGTCCTAACTAAGGCTTCAAAGCATTTTTGTTGTTGCTGCTATACAAGCTACAGAAATATGGGGTACTTCTAAGAGTCTGAACTAGGTGCTGTTTTTCTTGCAAGATGGATAAGATGAGCCATGACTTTCTGTATGATAATCCTGAAAAAACAGTGTACACCAGAAAAAAAGAATAGATGAGAAAAATGAGAGCAAAGAAACCTTACTGACTCAGTACTAGCAAGAGCTGTATTTAGCTCAGTGCTGCAATAAGTACAGGCAGTTTAACTTGAATTTAATTCTTCTCCAGGAACACTTTTCCCTTATTTTCTTTCATAATGCTATAAAGTAATACCTCAGCTATTTTGAAACATGATTATATTAACATATTTTGTGTACATAAAGTGTGAGTTGGTCAGGCTTATTCTAGTTTTATGTGTTTCTGGAAGAGCATGTGACCCAACAGGTTGATCGTCATACAGAATACTCCTTGACCATGGACAAAGGTTTTAGCATCTTTTATCTTTTCTGTGAGATGTAATGCTTACCTTTTACTCATCCTGATAATTACATGAAGTGTTCCATAAAGAGTAATCAGCTACCTAATGAAATATCAAAGCATTTTTTAAGTGCTTAGTGGCTAAAACCCCAACTTTTATCATCTGTTAGGCTCTTCTTTACTACGGTGTCTTGATCCGACAGTCTTTTAGTATCCCTCATTCTCACCGATTGACTGTCTTTATCCTGTTTATGTTCCAAGATCAGTCACTCCAGTCAGAGAATTGTATCCTCCTCATTCCACACCCCTTACTCCTCTCTTGTACTCTTGTACATACGAGCTTGCAGAAATCACAGCTCTCATTATATAACCATCTTCACTCTGCATCTGCTTGGATTCACACACCTCTGCAGTCTTAGCCACTTCACAGAAGTCATGCTGTATTTCCATCCTCTACTCTTTTCTGTGAGGCTTCTGTGTTCCTGCTCTTTTCTTCAGACCTTCAACATTTGTACACCATTTTTACTTTTAGCCCATTAATTTGCTTTCTTTTTAACTCAGCAAAGAATAACAGGCAAGGTACAACAGATAACAGTGCTATAAATCTCAAAAGACTGGAAACAAGGATTTTGGAAGTTTGACAATAAAGAAATAAAAATGAAAAGGTCACTATGTTTAACCTAACTTAAACATTACACAATTAGGATCCATGTAGCAAAACAGTACATGGTACCCCATTGATATGTACAATTTCTTTGTTCTTATGTATCAGCTTAAGAATAAACAATAGAGCCAGTGAAGTGGGTCAGTGCTTAAAGGCACTCACTGGATGACCTGAATCATATAACCTGGGACCCATGTGAATGAGGGAGAGAACCAGCTTCTGCATGTTGTCCTTTGACGTCATGCAGTGTGTAGCACATGTGTATACACATAACATGCCTGCTGGTCAGTAAGGGTAAACCATACCTCCACCCTTCTACCTGAGGAGCACTTTGATCCTTTCAGCTCTCCCTATTGTTTTCTTCTCTAATTGCACTTCTAGTTTCCTTCGTTGTATCACTGGGAGATTAAAATATAGTACCAGCCACAAGAAAGAATGCCCAACTGAATTAGAGTCAATATAAGGCCAGGTGTGGCAAATGCCATTAATCCCAGCACTAGGGAGACTGAGACAGGCAGATTTCTATGAGTTCAAGGCCAGCCTGGTCTACATAGCAAGTTCCAGGACTACATAGAGAGACACTGTCTCAAAAAACAAAACAAAACAAAATGAACCAAGAGTCAAGGTAAAAAATGTAGATTGCTGGGGAAGGACATCAAATTAGACTTGTTTTTGTTTGGTTGGTTGTTTGGTTGGTTGGGTTTTTTTTTTTTTTTTTTTTAAACGTTTCCTTCCTGTTAATTCCTATCAAAAAATGCACAAGATGAACTCTTTTAAATCCACAAATCCAGGGCTGGAGAGGTGGCTCAGTGATTAAGAGCACTGACTGCTCTTCCAGAGGTCCTGAGTTCAAATCTCAACAACCACATGGTGGCTCACAACTGTCTGTAATGGGATCTGATGCTTTCTTCTGGTGTGTCTGAAGACACAGTGCACTCACATACATAAAATAAATAATTTTTTTTTTTAAAGCCGTAAGTCCACAAAAGACCAAATAGATATGGAGTAGAGTATTAGTATTAAAATTTTGGAGGACAAACAGCAAGTAAATGAATTTAAAGAACAAATTTTTAGGGCTGGAGAGATGATCAGTGGTTAAGAGCACTGACTGCCCTTCCTGAGTTCAATTCCCAGCAACCACATGGTGGCTCACGACCATCTGTAATGGGATCCGATGCCCTCTTCTGGTGTGTCTGAAGACAGCTACAGTGTACTCATATAAATAATAAAATAAATCTTAAAAAAAAAAAAAAAGAACAAATTTTTAGTAGAATTGAGCCTGTAAGCTAAGTAGGTGGAAGGTAAAGCCAAGACATAACCTCATCTGTACCCCTAAAAGACTCAGAATTGGCATTGGCAAATACAGAGGAAATTAGAATACCGTAAGTAATTGAGGATGCCAACAAAGCTAAAACTAAAGGGCTAGCCCAGTTTGTTCAGACAGTGCTCAGACCAGCAAGTTCCTTCTTCATTTATGTAACTGGTTACTTTCTTGTTTTCTAGAGACAATAAAACAAATAGTAAAGCTGGTTCCAGAGAAATTAGGCACATTTGAGAGCAGATGGAATGTTGTGAACATAGGCAGCACTGGATGCTGAGAAAACCATGCTCAGTATGTTCCTCTCCCAGGTTATGCTTTGGGTTAATAGGAATTAATGGTTGTGTCCTTTTTGTCTTTGTTTGTTTGTTTGTTTGTTTGTTTGTTTGTTTGTTTTTGAAGTAAGGGTCTCATAATAAAGCCCTGGCTGGCTGGGAACTCTGCAGACCAGGCTGGTTTTGAACCTGCCTTAATCAGCTTTTTCCTGAATGCTGGGATTATAGGTATTAACCACCATACCCAACTACAATTAAGTTGTATTACGTGTATTCAGCAACTATAAATTTTCTCTTCTTTTTTAACAAAATTATTGTATATGGTTTCCATGCCATAAAATTCACCCGTTTTAAGTATACAAAGCAATAAGAGTCATGCAGCTATCACCTTTTTTCTTTTCTTTTCTATTCTTTTCTTTTCTTTTTAGAAGGGTTTATTGGCTTACAGTTCAGGGAAAGGTGACGTGGCACTCGTCTCCATGGTGGCAGGAGTGTACAGCTGAGACTCCTCCCACCTTGGTAGACTAGGAAGCAGAACTGGAATCTGGTTTTGCAACAGTTCCATTAACCAAAAGTTTCTCTGTCTGGTTAGTCATGTCCACTCTTCTTGAACTCTACCACTACCACGGAGCTACAGTTCCTTTGCTTTTAGTATGTAAATTATACTGATTGGTTTTCTAATTCAGAACTGTATTTTAAAAGCCACGATTCAAATAATTACACTGGAGTCCCCAGCTTATGGCCAGTTTTACCTGCATGTATGTATGCGTATCACACATGTGCCTCGTGCTAAAGTCAGAAAGTATTGGGTCCTCTGGAACTGGAGTTATAGACAGTCATGAGTCACCATGTGCTAGGAACTCAGCAACAAGTGCTCTTAACCACTGAGCTATCTCTCCAGCCCTATCTAATGGATTCTTAACATGGAGTTATTGAGTGGATTTCATGAGATCTTTGGTCCCCTGAAGTTATAAATGAATCTTGTCTTGTGTATAACATTCAGGAAGAGAATTCATAGATTTTTGTAGTTTTCTGAGACACAGAGGAGTAAAACCTATCTTCTCTATTCCTAAGAATTTGTTTAGCAGACATATTTTCAAAAAAGAAGGGAGAGAGATTTTTTGTGGACTCTTGAGGTATATGTCTGCCTGTGTCTTATCACTATTCCTACATGTTTAGTAGCTTGCCTTACCAATTCTTTTGTCTCTTTGTTCCATCCCCTCCCCCCCAGTGCTGGGAATAGGATTTAGGGCCTCATACGTGTTAGGCGAGCTATCGTATCTCTTTAGGTGCCCCTCTTCCCATATACTTTTAAACATTGTTCTGTTTTTCTAGCATTTGCTTTTTCAAATAAGTTTGGTACCATTCTGGTGTTCATTTCTGTGTAAAGAACATCTTATCAAGTGTGCTCGGTAGTCCTCCCTGTCTCTCCAGCACTGGAGAAGTGGAGTCTGAAGATCACCACAAGCTGAAGTCCTATTATTGGTGAGCTTTCTGGCAACTTCCTATTTGAGCTGTTGGGACTTTATTTCAACAGTGTATTTACTACATCTCCATGTTGATTCAAGGAAATTAGCCTTTCTTTAGACCAGGAAAATGTTTGCTTCTTTTTTGGTTGTTGATTTTTATTGTAGATCTCCACTTTACAAACACTTAGTTTTAAATATTTTTTCCTCTGTGTAGTTCTGGCTGGCTGGGTACTTGCTGCATAATTCAGTCTATCTGTCCTTGAACTCAGAGAAATCTCTCTTGTCTCTGCTGAGTGCTGGGATTAAAGGTGGGAGCATAGCTTTGTAAGTACTTGAAGCTAGGAGACAGCGTACTGAAGCTTAAGAGAGTTGGCCTTCCTGCCTTTGAATAAACAATGAGTATAATAAAACAGCACCTAAAATTTGCCTCTTCTCCTTAAAGGTTACGTGTTGGTGAATCCTTTTTATTTAAAAGAAGATGATTTAAGCCGGGCAGTGGTGGCACACGCCTTTAATCCCAGCACTTGGGAGACAGAGACAGGCGGATTTCTGAGTTCAAGGCCAGCCTGGTCTACAGAGTGAGTTCCAGGACAGCCAGGGCTACACAGAGAAACCCTGTCTTGAAAAACCAAAAAAAAAAAAAAAAAAAGAAGAAGAAGATGATTTAGAGGTCTCAGTCTACGGTCACCTTGTCCCTTTGCTTGAGGCCTCTGACAGTACAAATGCCTCAGCACCAGAATCCTGTGGCAGACCGGAAGCAGATAGAGAAGAGGCAAGGAACAAAACATGGTTGTCGCAGGGCATGTTCTTAGGGTTCTCACCTCCAACAAGATCCTACTTGCTTTTCAGATTTCCCAATAGTGTTGTCATATTGTGACTCCATGGAGAGATTCATCCATTGTTATGTCAGAGACCTCAAGATCCAATCACTTCCCCAAAGTTCATCATCTGGCAGCCACTACGTTTAATATTCAAGCCATAACCTATTGAGATGCCTTTTGATTGACTGCATCTCTACAGTAGCCATCCTATCCAAGACCCTGTCGCTCTTACCTGGCCCACTTAGTCCCTGTTCTGCATGTCCTATGCTAAAGCACGTAAAACCTCAAGTCACATCACTCTGGGAAACAAGTCTTACTGTGATCTTTACTCTTTTGTTCATTACATTGCCTATCCCTTTTTTTTTTTTTTTTTTTTTTTTTTTTTTGATTTCATAACATGTATCTCTGCCCCAGGGAGTTCACCCCTTTACCCCAAAATCATCTTGGAAACTCAGTTCAGATGTTGCACAGTCAAAGCTGCTCTTTGATCTTCATGTGATTTCCTTTAATCCTCATTTTTCTCATTCTTGTCATTCTTTATGAAAGGAATAGCCACTTCTAATACAGTCTTTGTGTAGAGCAGTTAAATTAAAATTGGGGAAGGAAAGGCTCAAACCCCTACTAGTTAGTGCTCACTGTTAAGCTGCTCCCTGTTAAGTTACTGTAAAGCCATGGCTTTCCTGGGTTTCCCTCTGATATATTTTCAAGCTCTGTTCTAATGTGTCCTCATACATAAGAGGAGTCTACAGCTGTATAAGGCTTACCCATTGTTCTTGGCTTCCATGTCCACGTCTGCTTCATTTATCATTTGAATGGCAGGTTAATGTTTTTCCTGGTATGCTGTAGGGAGCCTTAAAAAGTATTCACCAATAATGATTTATCAGGGTCTAATTTAGGAAGTTCATACTGACAGCATTTTGTAAAGGCTGACCGTCTGAAGCGGGAAGCTGTGTAGTGAGATCAGTTGCTGTTTTAAGAGGTTGGAAAAGAGGAAATGCAGGCTTAAACCTAGCTTTGTAATTAGTAACCTTTATCCTTCTATTTCCCTACAAGACATCAGTGTCTTTGTACATAGCCTATTAGCTATTTGTTGATCTCATGAAAGGTACTCTTTCTGAAAAGTTTTGCCTAGTTGGCAAAAGTATGGTTCAAATCTTGATGAGTGTGTGTTAAGAAGACAGTAGAATGACAGTGTGGGGGGGTGCTTTTTGAGGCATGGTCTCACTGTGTAACTCCCACTGACCTCAAATTTCTGATCTTGTCTCAGCTTCCAGAGTGCTGGGGTAGCCATCATACCCAACCTGAAGACAATATTGGGGATATTTTTTCCTCAAATATGCTTTGGCTATCCTGTGCTATTTAGAAATGTTTTGAGGTCTCCTAACTGGCAGTTTTGCCTTGTAACAAATAGACCCATGGGCGTTATTGTTATTATATCACCATATAAAACCTCAAGTGTTTTGGTTTTTAACATTTCTGTGTTGTTACTGTAGAACTTTTTATCTGTAACAGAATCGGCTCAGTTATCTGTCCTGCTACATTCCCCCACAGCCCCCATACCTTCATATGTGTTCCCTTTATAAACAAGGAAAGAAGTTTGGGGTTTTGTTGTTGTTGCTTTGGTTTTTGTTTGTTTCTGTAATTCGCCATGGATTCACCTGAATACAGGTTGAAGGGAGGCCTAATTGAGCTCTCTGATTTTATAGAAGGGCCTTTGACTTACCCACTGTACTTCATTCAGAACAAGCTAATAGCAGCTGTGAGACCTGGGATATTATTCATTGTGGTGGTGAAGATGGATTCTGCTTTCCGTTCTTCATCCTTTCATGTAGAAAATGTTGAAGTGGGAACTAGAGAGATAGCCCAAGGGTTAAAAGCAAGTACAACTTCTGCAGAGGACCCAAGTTTGATGTCTGCACTCCATATCGTACCACCTGTAACTTCATCTCCAAGGCATCTGATGCCCTCTGCTCTCCTCTTTGGGCATTTTTTTCTCATATGCACATACTTGTGCATAAACACATACAAATACACATACTGTAAAGTAAAGCAAATCTTTTTTTTTTTTTAAAGTCAAAGTCTAAACCTTTTTACTTTTATTAATTTGTGGGGGAGAACGTGTACCATGCTTTCTGTCTACTGGTATACTTTTGGGCATGAAGAGGTGGGCTGAAGAGTGCGAGCTGCTTGGCTAAAGCCTTCTGTATCTGTTCCTTATCATACCTGCATCCTAGCCTCCATCTACCTACTTGGGTCTGCTAGTGAGATTTTCTTTGGAGGAAGAGTGGGCAAAGGATACTACCTGAGCATTCTACCCTTGTTCTTTCAGTTTAGACTAAGTCTATCCAGATGATTGTCATTTTTGAGACTAGGTCTCCTTCACTGTATCTAAGGCTGCTCCCCTGAACAGAAAGGAATATGGAATATACCACCATGCCTGGTTATTTAGGTGTTTGGTGTGGTTTGGTTGTTGTTGCTGTTGTTGTTATTGTTTTGTTTTAAGTCTTCTAAGACTTATTATAAGGTCTCATTATAATCCTGGCCAGCCCAGAATTTATGGGCAATCCTTCTGCCTCAGCCTAACTGCTGGGATTATAGGCAAGAGCTGGTGCTTATTTTAACTTGTTTTTGGTTTTTTGGATGTGTGTGTGTGTGTGTGTGTGTGTGTGTGTGTTTTGTTTTGAACTTCCCTTTGACTTTTATTTCTTTACATTTTAGAGAAGGGCATTCTGCAAACCTAATAATGATGCTATAGTCTTTCTTGAAACATCCTCATATGTATTAGGAATTTTTAGAATAAGGAAGCAAGACATTATTAAACTGAAATAGCATTCATTCTCAATATAGCTGTGGATTACTTTTATGAAAAATTAGCTGCAGGTCCATCTCTGGCCTCCATGCACTCTTGCCATGAACAGTATGTGATCTTTCAAGCTTTCTTACTTGGAACATGACATGGGTGCTGACATTTTCAGTAGTTTCTTAAGATAGTAATCATAAAACTAGTATAAGAGACTTAAGAGCAGCTTCAAATGCAGATTCTGAACGTTGTTCTCAGAGGATAATTCAATGGAATTCTTCATTTATACCCAGCTTACTCTGTTGTATGTAAAACACAGTTTAACTTTGATTAATTCCATCTTCGGTATTAAATACTGAGAGTTAATTGAGTGCAGCAATTTTAGGTGACAGGCATTTTAATCTTGCCCATGGAAACTCAGCTTCTGGAAGACTTACTGTTCACCAAAGGAAATGTTACCTTCATTGTTTTCTCCTTGCCTCAAAACTTAAACTTTGGGTTTTATATACTAGAAAATTGATTGTTGTCACCCCTTCCCAACCAAGAACTATGATGAAAATTATCAGATCTTTATTTTGCTGAATGAAAACACTAAAAATAAATAGCAGTGAAAAAAGGACATTTTCATACCTTACCACAAATAGCCACCAAAAATAGAAGTAAAATTGTGAGAACACAGCCTCATGACACTAGGCTTTTAAGTGGAATACATTCTGCTTTGAGCAAAATGTGTTCCATTTTACTCTTTTAAAAACGTTTGACTATATGGTAATAAATACTTTCTTATGAATGGTGTTTGAAAACTGATGCTTGGTATTTGTAACAGAATCTTCAGGCCCTGCCTAAATATAATGAGTAGCAAACATACGCCTCATGTCTTCTATTTTCTTACCAGTTCGATCCTTCGGTACAGAAGACAGACCAACAGATCGTCCAATACCGCCTCGAGATGAAGTCTTTGAATATATTATATTCCGGGGGAGTGATATTAAAGACCTCACTGTTTGTGAGCCACCCAAACCACAATGTTCTTTGCCTCAGGACCCAGCTATTGTTCAGGTAACTGAAGCAGATTGCCTTTCAGAGATACAGTTATACCTCATTAGGCTTAGCTTTTGCCTTTCCTGAACCTTCATGTAACTTACTAATTAGAAGTTACTTGAATACATAAAATTATTTGAATAATGTTCTTCTATAGGTTTTTTTGGGGATCTTAAGTTGAAACTGGTAAGTAGCTAAAGAATTTAAATAAGTGTTGCTTGGCAGTGGTGGCACGCGCCTTTAATCCTAGCACTTGGGAGGCATAGGCAGGTGGATTTCTGGGTTTGAGGCCAGCCTGGTCTACAGAGTGAGTTCCAGGACAGCCAGGGCTACACAGAGAAACCCTGTCTCAAAAAAACCAAAAAAAAAAAAAAAAAAAAAAAAAAGTTATAATATTTTCTAGTTTCAACACTACTATGTTGTTACGATGGCTAACACTTACTGAAAGTTAACTGTGTAAGACTTTTAATACAAAGCACAGACACTACACTTAAAAGTTGGTCCTCCTGGTACTCTTTCAGCTTGATATTCAATTCTCTTTTTCTTTAAGTGAGGAGATTGAAGAGGAACCACCATTTCAATGGATTTAGGTAGTAAGACTCCAGAATCAGGACCCATGCCTCTACACTGAGTGGATAACGATTCATATTACAAACCAGGGTGATAATTAGTCTGGAATAAAATAATTAGGTTAAATGGAAGAGGTGCTAAATTATAGTATGCATTATACAATATGCAGTGGTATATAATAAGATACCACAAACATAGGGTTTTAACATAAATTCTTTTTTTTTTTTTTTTTTTTTTTTTTTTAATTATTGAGCACACTGTAGCTGTCTTCAGACACACCAGAAGAGGGCATTGGATCCCATTACAAATGGTTGTGAGCCACCATGTGGTTGCTGGGAATTGAACTTAGAACCTTTCGAAGAGCAGTCAGTGCTCTTAACCGCTCAGCCATCTCTCCAGCCCCTACATAAATTCTTTAAAGTGGCAAGCTAAAAGTTAGCCAAAGTATTCTCTTTTTTAACTTTTTATTGATTCTTTATGAATGTCACATTATGTACCCCAGACCCATTCATTCCATTTGTATCCTCCCTCTGTCCTTGCAACCTTAATAAAATAAGATAAGATAAAAATAATGCTTTTAATCACAGCACTCGGGAGGCAGAGGCAGGCGGATTTCTGAGTTCGAGGCCAGCCTGGTCTACAGAGTGAGTTCCAGGACAGCCAGGGCTACACAGAGAAACCCTGTCTCGAAAAACCAAATAATAATAAGAATAACAACAACAACAACCATCTTGTCATGGAAGCTGTAATGTGTCACACAATATACCCTTTTGTCTACACATCTGTACTTGCAAATGAACATTGCAGTGAGTCCTCAGTCTGTTTTAAGGCCTCTGGCTTCTGATACACTCTTAGTACTGAATTCTTATTGGGGCTCCTCTTGGATATCCTGTTGTCGCCCTGTGTCATGGAAATTCTACAGCTTTGGATCTTCAGGACTGGCCTTGTCGCACACTCCAGCAATTCATAGATGGAGAAGATTTGAGATGGGCCAACTCAAAGCCCTGAATCTGGCCTGGGATGTAGCCGAGTTGGTTAGCCCACCAGCTCTCTCTCACCCACACCACCAGGGCAGGCTTTCCAGCACTGCCCAGCTAGGCCACCCAATGCTGCAGCCAACAAGGGACAGGGTCAGCTCTCTTGGTCTCATACCACCCAGGTCAGCTCTACTGTGCTGCCCAGGCAAGGGGCAGGGCCAGCTCTCCTGCTCTCTCACCTGTCAGAGGCTGGGTGGCCATCTCTCCCTTGCCCTAGCCACATCATGGCAGACTAGTTAGCCAAAGTATTCTTAGAATTGAATGTTTGCATCTTTTATTAAAAATAGATACACTCAAAAAAAAAAAATAGATACACTCTCTGGGCAAGCGTGTAGTTCCAGCACTTCAGATGTAGCAGTAGTGTGCACAGCAGGAGGCTGAGGCTTTTCTCCCCTACGTATTCACCTTGGGACCAGACTAGGCTATACAGATCTTAGTAAGAAACTAAAATAAGCAAGCAAAGGTGGGGGGAGGGGGAGCAGGAGACGGGGATTGTAGTTTTCACAGGAGTTTTCTCTTGGATACATCTTATTTGTAATTTTTTTTTTTTTTTTTTTTCTTTCCAAGACAGGGTTTCTCTGTGTAGTCCTGGCTGTCCTGGAACTCACTCTGTAGACCAGGCTGAACTCAGAAATCGGCCTGTCTCTACCTCCCAAGTGCTGGGATTAAAGGTGTGCGCCACCACTGCCTGGCTGGCATAAGTCTTTTATTTCAAATGTTGGTTAGTCAACAAGTCATGCATTGGAAAGTTTTAATTTTCCACAAATTACTTTTAAAATATATATCTTTACTAAGATTTTTCTTCTGACTATTAAAGGAAAATATTAGCCCATCTAAGTGAAATGAGGCAAAGAGCATAGCTCAGTAGAGTGCTTGCCTAGCATAAACAAAGAAAGTCCTGAGTCTAGTTTCTAGTACCAGGGTTAGAAAAAAAGAAATATGAAATATTTATTAAAGTAAAAATTTTAATAAAAGTACCTTGATAATAAATTTTTCTGAATATAAAAGAAGCTTTTTGATAAGAAATTGGAACTTTCATCCTTGCAGATTATTAGATCTTTGTCTTTTAATTTTTATTTTGGGGCAACAAAGTCTAAAGTAACCTTAACAAAACATGAGTCTTTTAAGCTGAGAAAGAGACAATGCTGTACTAGAGGTGGCTCCCCACGCCAGCCCTGCTGTTACCTTACTTAGTGTCTTTTACATGCATCATTCAGTTACCAGTTACTGTGAGTAATGAGCTTTGTGGAAACAGAAAAGCATAGGTGAGCATAAGTCAGAATGGTATTGTCGGGCTTCTTCCAACCATAAATCTTCACTCATGCAACCATGCATATTGAGTCCCTGGCACGTGTCCTTATGAGCAGAGAATGAAAGATAAGGTCTGAACTAGCAAGATAGCTGGGTAAGTAAAGGTGCTAGGGGCCGAGCCTGATGACCTGAGTTCTATCCCTAGCACAGACACGGTAGAAGAGGAGGACTGACTCCCACAAGTTATCCTCCATTCCTCTATTGGCACATCAAAGCACCTCCCCCACACAACAATAAATGTTTTTTTTAAACTTAAGATCTTGCCATAAATTAGCTTATATCCCTGTAAGTCTTCAACTGAATTCATATTTGTATTATAGAATGTTTTATAAGATCATTTGACAATATACATATATTATAAATTGTGTTTATAAACTTTTAATTTAATAAGTTGATCGCTTTATTACAGTAAAAGGAGGAAAGGTTTTTATCTTGGCTTATCATTTCAGAACCTTTAGTTCACCTTGTTAGGTCTGTCGTTTGAGGTCTGAGAGTAGGCACACTGTCATGGCAACAGGAATATACGGCTGAGGGTGCTCTCCTCCTGATGGCCAAGAAGCAGGGAAGCATTCCGGGGTAGAGGGCGTTCATCCTTCATCCTCTTTTGTTCCATCTGGATGTGAAGCCTATTGGTGGCACCCACGTTCAGGACAGTTGTCTTCCCTTAATCATTCAGCTCTGGAGAAGGCTTTCACAGGATATCCTTTCTGATCGTCTAAGTACATCTCAGAACAATAAAGTTGACTAGATAAGCCATCCTATTACGGTTTATTATAAAATGTTCCTTGACTTCATCTAGAGATCTTAAAATGTAGTCAATTTTATGTAGGATGCTTGTTTCTGTGTCCTTTTCTGTGAATTCAGCAGCAGACCTCTGTTAATTGAAAACGAAAAGGGCCTGGAAAGATGGCCCACTAGGTAAAGGATTTTGGAACTAAGTCTAATGACCTGAGTTCAGTCCTCAGAACCCTCATAGTGGAAGAAGAGAACTGCCTCAGGCATGAGTGTATAAACAGCACACACCAAACGAATGAATGGATGTGAAATTATTAAAGGAGATTTATAAATGAGAGTTGTTTTTATGTTGATATCAGACTACAACCCATTATTACTGAAAGATTTCTGTTGGTTTGCTTGTTTTTGTTTTTGAGACCAGGTCTTTTTCACCATGTAGACCAAGCTGGCCCCAAACTTATAAAGGTCCACCTGCTTCTGCCTCCTGAGTGCTGGCACCTCTAAGCCCAGCAAGTAATTTTTCTATAAGCAGTTACTTTGTGAACTGAAGCCACTGTTCATTTATATCTTAAATCTGTTATAAAACTAAACTCAAAAGAGGAATTTATCATAGAAAAAGAATTTGTAAATAGCATTAAATGTGATTGGTATAAGTAGACGTATTGGGACATAGAGTTAGCTCAGCAGTTAAGAACACTGGCTGCTCTTGCGGAGATCTGAGTTCAAGTCCCAGCACCCACATGGCGGCTCACAAGTAGACAAATACTGCAGTAAGGTAATATTAAGTATATACTGTAAGTCATTTAATTGCCTTTTGTCTAACAATTAAACTCAGCATGTGTTTTAAAAAAACTTTAAAAAAATACCTGATTTTTGTTATATACATGTAGCTTTGAATTTAGAAGACTAACCTGTGGTTTTCTTTCAGTCTTCACTAGGTTCGTCATCTTCTTCATTCCAGTCAGTGGGTTCCTATGGACCTTTTGGCAGGATGCCAGCATACAGTCAGTTCAGTCCAAGTACATTAGTTGGGCAGCAGTTTGGTGCTGTTGGTGTTGGTATGTAGTGATATTTTTTCTTTTTCTTTTTGTCTCAGTTTCTTAACTACAAAGGTATAGAAAACTTGCCAAAATTTTGAAAATGTCATTTTAAGATTATAAGTACTAGGGCTGGAGAGATGGCTCAGCGGTTAAGCGCACTGACTGCTCTTCCGGAGGTCCTGAGTTCAAATCCCAGCAACCACATGGTGGCTCACAACCATCTGTAATGAGATCTGATGCCCACTTCTGGTGTGTCTGAAGACAGCGATGTACTCACATAAAATAAATAAATCTTTAAAAAAAAAAAAAAAAAAGAGTATAAGTACTTATGTTGTAATGTTATAAACTGGGAAGCATGTCTATAATCCTGGCACTTGGGAAATAGAGGCAGGGGGATTAGAAGTTAGAGGTCATCTTCAGAAACAGCAAGTTTGAGGCTTGTCTAAAATATAAATATATGTGACCTTGTCTTGAAAACATAAATTGTAGTAAATGTGTCAAAATACATTTAAGGAGCCAGAGAGATGGTTTAGCAGTTAAGAGTACATACTGCTCTTACACATGACCCAGGTTCGATACCCATCACCCCATGTAGTACAACCATTTGTAACTCAGGTTAGGCGATTCAGTGCTCTCTTCAGGCCTCCTAGGGTTTCTTGCACACATGTGTGCATATCCTCTCAGGCACAAATATCTAAACATTTAATAGATAAAGGAGCAAACAAATAAAAGCATTTAATCCTCCTAACCCACCAACATGTTAACTCAGAGTAACACATTAGTCCACAGTTTAAAAAAATTAGTGTGGCCCAAAATGCACTTTTCATGAAGTGCAGAATCTCATGTATAAATACAGATGACATTTGCAGGCATGATAGGGGTGTGGGAATCTGAAGTATCTTATTAACCACTAGCCTGGCTGCACACCACATGGTAAAATGAGGACTGTCTGCTCCTCCAATCACATGGCTAACCAAGAGCTTTGGCTTACTGCATATGGCTAGCTAACCTAGGAAATAACTTCAAGAATAATTTCTACTATATCACCATGCTTTCTAATCACTATAAAGTACACTAATAGTCCGCCATCTTAAATTTGGAGCTATTTATAGTATTACCATTCCTTCATAATAGTTTTATTTGCCATTGATTTCACTGTATTACATTATTTAATTTCTTTCTATAATGAGAGTTTCTAAAAATAGTGGAGAAGATCAGCAGTTCAACACAATTAAGAATTTGGAACTCACTACAACAAGCACAAATGTCCAGAGCTGGAGAGTTAACTTAGCTGTTAAAGACTATGAGTTAGCAAATGAGTTCATATCTCTATTTACATAAAAGCTAGGCACAGCAGTTGAGAGGGTAGAGAGGCCAGGGCAGAGATGAGTGAATCCCTAGAGCTTGCTGCCAGCCAGTCTAGATGAATTGGTGATTTCAGTTCACAAAAGAAGATGAGGAGCAACTAAGGAAGGCACCCAATGTTGACCTCTGACCTTGACACACACATGCATACATATTTTAAAAAAAATACAAACCAGACATAGTGACACATTTAATTCCAGCGGGCAGATTTCTGAGTTCAAGGTCAGCCTGGTCTACAGAGCCAATTCTAGAACAGCCAGGGCTAAACAAAGAAACCCTGTTTCCCCCCCCTCCCCCAGCCACCCCCAAAAAGAAAAAAACGCAGAGGTCCCATAAACATGTAAAAAGGGTACTTAATCTTTGTGCCCAATAAAAAAAAAGTAGTAAAAGAGCCAGAGTCTCAGCATGCAGCACAGTTACTAGAGTGCTTGCCTTGCATGCAGGAGACCCTGGGTCTGATGCTGACACCACATTAACTGGGTAGGTTGGTGCATACCTGAGTGCCCAGCACTGAGGTAGAGGCAGAGGGTCTAAAGATTAATTGATTGATTTTTAAATTTATTTACTTAAATTGTGTGTGTGTGTGTGTTTCTGCCTGCTTGAGTGCATTCATGTACGCACATATGTGCAGGAGCCTATGCCATTATGAGAAGCATCACATGCCCTGGGACTGTGGGTGCTGGGAACCAAACCCAGGGCCTCTGCATGAGCACTAATCTTCTCCACTGCTGAGCCATCTCTCTCTCTAACACTGAAGCAGAGGATCTAGACATGAAAGGTTTGTGGATAGCTGCCTTCAAAAATAAATCACACTGAGGTACCCTGTCTTTGATATCAGTTTGTTTACTCCAGTTTATAAGTTCAACAGGACTAATTTAACACAGGTTTCTGGTATGCCATGGTATGCTGAAGTTGAGTACTCTAACGGGCAGAATGGCAGAATATTGACCAAATAGACAGACGCGTGCATTTTAGTTGGGTAATCAACCAGCTGTTTGATGGTTCTCTTAGGTCTCCAGTGTTAAATAATACTTTAAAGATTTATTCTATTTGGAAAGGGTGGGGGTGTTCAGAAAAGGATCAAATTCTCTAGAATTGGAGTTAGAGGCAGTTGTGAGCCACCTGACATGAGGGCTGGGAGCTGAACTCAGGACTTCTACAGGAATAATATGTACTTTTAACTGCTGGACCATCTCTCCAGTTCCTTGTATAGATTAATTTTTAATTAGCAAGAATAGAAAAGGGCACTGGGACAGTGAAAAAGAACAATCATACATACTAAAGCACATAAAGGTCACAACTGCTGTCAGTCTTCGTATTGATACAGAGGTCAGTTAATTAGAATTCTATAACAATCCTAAATAATGGCTGGACATGGTGGTACACACCTTTAATCTCAGTACCTGGAAGGGAGAGACAGGCAGGTATCTGAGATTGAGTCCAGCCTGGTCTACATAGTGAATTCCAGGTCAGCTGTAATTACATAGTGAGACCCTGTCTCAAAAAAACAAAACAAAATAAATAAAATGCAATCCTAAATGTATGTTAGCTTTTAGAGCCCTAACAGTTGGAATTCTCTGCAAGTGGAAATCATTGATCCTATCAGGGGCCATAGACAAGTTACATAAGCCACAAAAAATTGGAATTATAAAGGTAATTTGAATGAATAAATAATTTGAAATAGTGCAAACTAGTTGATCAGTAACAGATCAAAGATGCATTCACAAAGACCACCTGCAGAACACATTTGCAGGCACCTGATCTAAACAGATTATTGAAATATGTAACATAACACTGCGTACAGCAGTAGGGCAGTAAGGCAAGCCACATACATACCCAGGAGTGAAAGATGCAGAGGACTTCTATGGTGGTATACTGGCTGGTTTTGTGTGTCAACTTGACACAAGCTGGAGTTATCACAGAGAAAGGAGTTTCAGTTGAGAAAATGCCTCCATGAGATCCAGCTGTAAGGCATTTTCTCAATTAGTGATCAAGGGGGGAGGGCCCCCTGTGGGTGGTACCATCCCTGGGCTGGTAGTCTTGGGCTCTATAAGAAAGCAGGCTGAGCAAGCCAGGAGAAGCAAGCAAGCCAGTAAGTAACATCCCTCCATGGCCTCTGCATCAGCTCCTGCTTCCTGACTGGTTGAGTTCCAGTCCTGACTTCCTCTGGTGATGAACAGCAGCATGGAAGTGTAAGCTGAATAAACCCTTTCCTCCTCAACTTGCTTCTTGGTCATGATGTTTGTGCAGGAATAGAAACTTAAAGACAGGTGGTTTCCCTCACTGGAGATAAACCAAACTGCCCACGTTCTTCAGAGGACATTTGACAGTGAAGGGCCAGGGATTGGTTTTGGCTTTTAAAAGCAGGGATGTATTGGAATGTGATGGGTAGAGAGTCTAGGTGTTGAGACAACTAGTAACAAAGCATTGTCTGGCCTGGAATGCAGTGAATGCTGAAGCTGAGGTCACCCTGCTCCACGGAGAACCACAGAACTGATGAGAGACTAAAGCTCTACATAAACAGCTAATCCATGCTTATGGCTTGAGAGTCAAAACATTTCAGGTGACACCCTCTCCTGAATTGATTCACAGATTGAAGATTCAAGTCAAAATCCCATCAGTCTATTTAGAATAGAAGTTTGAAGTCTATACCACCCGTTTTCAAGAATTACAAAGAATATTAAGAGCTGTGAATTATTAGCATAAAGATAGACAAATATGGAAAAAAATTGAGAATAGAAGAAAATCCACCCAATTACTGATTTTTTTTCCCCCCAAAGGTACCAGTACATCTCAGTGGAAAGAAAATCACCATTTTAACAGATAGTGCTGTAGCAGGTGGGGATTCCATAGAGAATACAAACCTCAATTGACCCTTCTTGGGCTGGAGAGATGGCTCAGAGGTTAAGAGCACTGACTATTCTTCCAGAGGTCCTGAGTTCAATTCCCAGCACCCACATGGTGGCTGACAACTATCTAATGAGATCTGGTGTCTTCTTCTGGTGTGCAGGCATATATGCATACAGAACATTGTATACATAGTAAATAAATTTTTTAAAAAATTGACCCTTCTTAAGCCATGGATAAAAAGTGATTGGGAGGCTCATGCCTATTACCCCAGTTTGGAAAGACTTTGAATTTGAGGCTAGTCTGGCCTGCAAAGCAAATAATAATGATTAGTGTTTGAGGAGGGTTACAGACATGAATCAGTAGTAGAATTGAGTCAAGGAGCAGGGGCACGGTGAGGAGATTACAAGGTACAGTTTGCTGCCATTGAATTGGCACTCCAGCCAACAGCAGCAAGGTGGTCAGAGCACATATCCTCCTCGGAGTATGTTCACCTTGCCGAGCAGCACAAGTCGGACCTTTAACAATGCTCACTACTTTACCAGGATTATGGAGGTGATATTTGGTCTCTTCCAGAGCTGACCAGCACAGACACCTGACTGGAATATGCCTGGGTGGACAAGAATGCTCCCATGTGTGAAACTGCTACATTCGGATGGTCCATTTTTAGGGGTTTGATTAATAGAGTTTATAAAATTAGGAGGGTTCTGGGGGAGCTGCAAGTGTCTTAAACAGCATGGCTGAAGTGGTTAGAAGTAGTTGAAAAACTGGAGTTAACCAGTCTGGAAATAAGCAGATTGCATTGCAAGAGCAAAATGTAAACACTTTATGGTTTACCCGGGTTCAAATATTTTGTATATTTGATGTAAGAGGGGCAGGGAACTAGGGCCTTATAAATGGAGGTAATAGTTTATAAAGAGGGTCCCAAACACAATAATGGGGTAATTATATTTCTATTTTGTAAGAGCTTATTTTAACTACCATCCTAGAGTGGTAGACAAATGAGAGGTGAGATAAGTGCTTTCAAATACAGGGCCAACCCTCCTAGATTGATAGTAAGAGAGTGCTGTATATAGAGGCTCCACCACTCATAATACTGCACAAACTTAGAGAAGATTGCTGGGACAAGTATGCCAGAGAATTAGATTCCCTTAATCATTTTGTTATTCATGGTTCCCACTCTTTGGATCTTCAGAGTGGGAACAGCATTAGAGTCTGTTGTCTACTGACTTAAATGGTGGGAAGCTCTAGCAGAAGGATCTGAGGGTTCACCTGTTGGTACAATAATTGAAGTTAATATGTGTCTAATGTATTGTTTCTGCTACTCACCATTTGATTGTGTCCTTATTTTTTGCAAGTTCCTAAGACAGTAATATCTGTGTTCCAGAAGCTGTTTGCTGGAAGGCTATAGGACTACATAGTCCCATTTTTTTCCATCCTACACTGCCGTAGATTTCCCACATTGTTTTGTATAATTTTAAGGATTATACATGTTAACATTTATTTATTTATTATGTATAGTGTTCTGCCTGCACGTATGCCTGAAGGCCAAAAGAGGGCACCAGATCCCATTACAGATGGTTATGAGCCACCATGTGATTACTAGGAATTGAACTCCGGACCTTTGGAAGAACAGCCAGTGCTCTTAACCTCTGATCCATCTCTCTAGCTCAGGATTATTAATTTTTATAAAGTGCAGAGTGGGTACCAAGACAATCAGGAAAATACTGATCTTTTTAAAATCTTTTCAAGCTGGGAGCTCCTTGACATCCTTTGGAACAGAAGCATCAAATAGTGGTACCTTATCCCAGAGCAATGCAGTTGGTTCGGCCTTCACACAAGACACAAGATCTGTAAAACCACAGCTAGCCCAAGGTAAGCTTCTCTGCTTGTTAAGTACTTGCCAAACTTCTAGTTTTTGCCTTGCTCTGAAGGTTTATAAACAGCATGTGTTGTTGGTGTTTGCCCCTTTAAATTTTTGAGACAGGGGTTTCACTGCTTATCTTAGGCTAGCTTAGTATGTTCTCAGTATATTCCTGCCTCAGCCTTCTGAGTGGTGGGATTACAGGTGTGTGCCAACATACCTGGCTAGTTCAGGATTTTATTTTTCCTAGTTACTTACTATATTACAATAAATGTTTTGCTGAATGGCTTCTACTAATTTTTTTAATATTTACACATTGAAATTGAAATAGTATGCATTGTTTAACATTTGTTTACAAAATTTATCAGATTAGTCCCAGATTTGCCACTGAAGGTTGAACTGTAGTAGGTTAATTTGACAACCCATCCAAAGAAATAAACTGTTGATATGCGTGTTTTTGAATCTTACCTAACACCCCACAGCATGTAAAACCATCTGTCTCTGTGATCAACACAAAGAAACTATCTTGTAGTGCTTCTGAAAATGCAGGTCATGATTGAGATCTGGACTGGGAGACACCCTGGAGTCTAGACATTTTAACAGTTTAATAAGCTTAAAGGATCCTGTTTTCATTTGGGAAAAGTCTGTTTTTCTACCAGTCTCATAATCTTTAATCATGCAGTCCTGTTTGTGCTGTCCACTGCTACCGTCAGTGTCATAAGGTCATTGTTTTATGTTCTGTAGTATAGTGTAGATCCACTTCACAGAGGTGGAACAATTGCAGGGTAAAGCTGACAAGTATCAAAATCAGGCCAGTACTAGTAAGGGTAGTCCTGTATGTTTTGTTGTTGTTCCTTAAAGTGATTGTAGCCAGTGTTGTCCATGCAACTAACTTATTGATTGTGGAGCTGGAGAGATGGCTCCAATTAAGAGGACTTAATTAGTCTTGTTGAGGATCTAAAGTCAGTTCCCAGAACCCACATGGGACAGCTCAGAACTGCCCTTGGTTCCAGCTCCAGTGGGATCTAAACTGATAATCTCAGGTTTCCATGGGCATTAAAACATACCCTCACATACAAACATAAGTAAAAGTAAAAATTTAAATATATATGTGTGTATATTGTTTTAAACATTTTAAAGATTTTCTGTAAATAGAAGCATAAGGAATGAAACAAAAGCATAATCTTGCTTCCTATAAATGAGAATGTTTACATTTTGTTCTATGTTTTTTCAGACTTTCTAAGCTAATATAAATGAATATTTGTTCTATACTTAAAAAAAAAAAATAAGTCTTGCCGGACAGTGGTGGCGCACGCCTTTAATCCCAGCTCTTGGGATTCAGAGGCAGGTGGATTTCTGAGGTCGAGGCCAACCTGGTCTACAGAGTGAGTTCCGGGACAACCAGGGCTACACAGAGAAACCCTGTCTCGAAAAACCAAAAAAAAAAAAAAAAAAAAAAAGCCTTAATTTTCTGAATTATGATACGGGATTTTTCCTTGTAATCACCAGTTTTCCTGTAAAAATACAAATTTTGCTGAGTGTGGTAGCTCATGCCTTTAATCCTAGCAGTCTGCAGATAGAAGTACGCAGATCTCTGTGAGTTCCAGGACAGCCAGGACTATATATTGAAACCCTATGTTTTAGTTGGGATTTTATCGCTATGAAGAGACCCATGACCACAGCAATTCTTACAAGGTGAAACATTTTATTTGGGCTGGCTTATAGTTTCAGAAGTTTAGTCCATTATCACCATAGCAGGACACATGGCGTTTGCAGGCAGTCATGGTACTGGAGAAGGTGCTGAGAGTTCTGCATCTTAATCTGCAGGCAGCAGGAGACTGTGCCGCACTGGGCACACCTTAAGCATATAAGAAAGACCTCAAAGCCTGCCCTCACTGTGACATACTTCCTTCAACAAAGCCACACACCTCCTAGAATTTAAACATGTGAGTCTGTGGGGGCCAAACCTATTCAAACTACCACACCTTGTCTTTAAAAAAACAAAATACGATTTCTTTCAATCTATGCAGTGCTCTTGGCATTCGTATCTTCCATAGAACATGCTTAGTAAATGGTAACTTAATTAATAGCCAATATCAGACTTAAAAGTTTAACAAGAATTTTTACTAATGTTAGATGCCTATTCACTGCTACTCACTTAAGAACACCTCTTGCAGCAGACCTAGGTCAGGTCCCAACGTCCCCACTGTGCCTTACTACCACCTATAACTTCATCTTCAGGGGAGTCTCATGCCCTCTTCTGGCCTCGGAGGGCTTTTTGCACATGTAGTGTACTCCGTACACACAAGCAGACATTCCTAACACATGAATAAAAATAAAAAACTTAGGGGCTGGAGAAGTGGCTCAGTGGTTAAGAGCACTGACTGCTCTTCCAGAGGCCCTGAGTTCAATTCCCAGCAACCACATGGTGGCTCACAGCCATCTGTAATGGAATCTGATGCCCTCTTCTGGTGTGTCTAAAAGACAGTGATGTACTCACATAAAATATATAATTTTTAAAAAAGTTTAAAAAAAATTTAAATCAATAGTTGTCTTAATACAGTCTACATACTATAATGGAGATAAACAGCTCTCAATAATGAGAAATTAAAATTATATATGAAATATGTTAAGAAATGTAACAATCTTCTATGAGGAAAGTTTCATGAAATGAGAGAAATATACCTTGTTCAGATAAGAATCAGTATTCAGAAGTCCATGAAGTTTAAATTTAATTGGGAATAGTAGAATTTATTTAATAAGCCAGAATATTGATTATATTTAAAATAAAAATGGAAGTAAAAGGAAAACAACTTTTTTAAATGCAGCAGGAAAATTAAACTCAGATTGCTGGTAAGATGACTCAGTGGGTATAGACTTGCCACCAAGCCTGATGTCCTGACATAGATCCCAGAAACACGGCGGGGGGGGGGGGGGATAGAGAAATAGAATTTGGAGAGATGGCTCAGTGGTTAAGAGCACTGAATGCTCTTCCAGAGGACCTGAGTTCAATTCCCAGCAACCACACGGTGGCTCACAACCATCTGTAATGGGATCTGATGCCCTCTTCTGGTGTGTCTGAAGAGAGCGACAGGGTACCCAAATACACAAAATAAATAAATAAATCTTTAAAAAGAAAATAAAGGAAAATTTGAGAAGTAGCTGGGGGGGGGGCGCAGTTAAGAGCATTTGCTGCTTTTTTCGGAAGATCCAGGTTTAATTTCCAACACAGTATAGAGGTTCACAATAATGCATAAAACTCCAATCTCAGGGGTCCAACTCCCTTTTCTGTCCTTGTGGACACTGCTTGTGCATGGTACATACATGCACGCAGGCAAAACACTATAGACGTGAAAATAGCAAATAAATAGTAAAAAATAAATAAACCTAGACATACATTAGTACATACTTGAAAAGTAAAAGTATGTTACAAGCTTACCTATTTGGTATAATAAAACTATAAGGATTAATTTAGAGATGACTAAAATGCACAGTGTTGGAAACAGCTCTACTGTAAACATGACGTGTGGTGGCCGGTGGTATAGTCTAGCCATAGAGCACTCCTAGCTGCATGCTGGCCTGGGTTTCATCCTCAGCACAGCTGGAATGGAGGGCTACACAATGAGACATTGTCGCAAAAAAAAAAAAGTTTCTGGATTTCACACAAAACACATTAGATTTTCTTTTCACTCTATGATAAGAATGTGATCTTCACTCAAGGAGGTTGTTTTGCATTTTTTGAAGTTTTT
This sequence comes from Uromys caudimaculatus, assembly GCA_028551405.1. Lineage (NCBI taxonomy): Eukaryota > Metazoa > Chordata > Mammalia > Rodentia > Muridae > Uromys > Uromys caudimaculatus. The sequence continues at coordinate 57,454,289 of CM052717.1, read as the reverse complement.
TCTGGATTTATTACTAATCATATACACATTTTGTTATTTGTAGCAGAATTAACAGCATGATTAGTTAGGAAAAAGGGAATGTACTATGCAGCCAGTGAGTCAGTAACTCATTCTGTATGCCCCCTTGTGTTTACTGCTATGCTACCTCAGCGTCCCAGGCTTTCTTCTCAGAAAAGCAATGATAAAAGTAATTTTATAAATTTGAAAGGTCATTTGGTAGAATATTATAAAATGAACTGCAGCAATAGGCAATTCTCAATCTTAACACTTCACGCTGTTTGTGATTTCACCTGTAATCCCAGTGTATGGAAAGCTGAGGCAGGAACATTGTGGGTTCAAGGCCAGCTTTATCTACTTAACAAGGACTTGGTCTAAAGGGGGGGAAAAGAAAATAAACTTAACTCTTTGAAAACTATGCACGATGACATCTACCTGTGACCTTTGCTGCATAGGCAACTACGTTGGAAGGTGAGGTAGAAAGATCATTTGAGTTCAGATGTTCAGTGCCGTCCTGAGCAGCTTAGCCATTCCCTGTCTCAAACAACACCTAGCACTCCCTTTATACTTTCTTGTGAGCCAAACTATTATAACCATAAAGAATGAAAACTTAACAGTGTTTCTACTAATAGTGCCTTTTGTTTTCAGTGTTCTCCAGTAACTAAACTTTTCACTAAAGTAACTTGCTACTAATGTCTGGAAATGTGTAAATACTGTTATTGCATACTTGGAATACCTGGAGAATAGTCCCTGGGATTCTGAGTACTCCACTCCAGAGATCGGTCAGCATTCACCCTCTTCCCCAGGTGACTGAGCCTGCACTGTAACATATCTGGGGGTTTTCTTTTTTTAAAATGAAGGTAATTTTTTAGTACAATATCATGGAATCTAAGAACTTCTTTAGAAATTTAGAGCAGGGACTGGAGAGATGACTCAGTGGTTAAGAGCATTGACTGCTCTTCCAGAGGTCCTGAGTTCAGTTCCCAGTACCCACATGGTGGCTCACAACCATCTGTAATGGGATCTGATGCCCTCTTCTGGTGTGTCTGAAGACAGCGACAGTGTACTCGTATATATATATCTTTAAAAAAAAAAAGAAATTTAGAGCAAACATTACAGGATCAAAAACATGAGTAGAGTATTTAATGTCATTCTGACCTCATAAAAGGAAAAATGGAATTTGGTAAGTCAAACCCATGATAAACAGAGATACGGCAAGAGAGCCTTGTGATGACTTAGCAGTGAAGTGAGGCTGCTCTGCAATTCTCAGAAGGCTTTTTTTTTTTTCCCCCCCCCTGGCTTTTTAAATTCTGATGTTTAATTACCCAAACAGGTAAGGCTTCTAAAAACCATCTATTGGACTGGAGAGATGGCTCAGTGGTTAAGAGTGCTGACTACTATTCAGAGGTCCTGAGTTCAATTCCCAACAACCACATGGTGGCTTACAACCATGTGTAATTGGGTCTGCTGCCCTCTTCTGGTGTATCTGAAGAGAGCAGGTATACTCACATATAGAAAATAAATAAATCTTAATAATCTTAATAAAATCTTAATAAAATAATATAATAATAAAATAATCTTAATATAATAAATATTATAATATATTAATATAAAATTAATCTTAATATAATAAAATAATCTTGATAAAATAAATCTTAATAATAATTCTTATTTTTAAAAAACCCATCTGCCTGCCATGCTTTACTGTTCTTTACATTCTTTTTTTTTTTTTTTTTTTTTTTTAAGAATTATTAGTCGGGCAGTGGTGGCGCACGCCTTTAATCCCAGCACTTGGGAGGCAGAGGCAGGTGGATTTCTGAGTTCGAGGCCAGCCTGGTCTACAAAGTGAGTTCCAGGACAGCCAGGACTATACAGAGAAACCCTGTCTGGAAAAACCAAAACCAAAAAAAAAAAAAGAATTATTTTTTATATATATGAGTACATTGTAGCTGTCTTCAGACACATGAGAAGAGGGTATTGGATCCCTTACAGATGGTTGTGAGCCACCATGTGGTTGCTGGGAATTGAACTCAGAACCTCTGGTAGAGCAGTCAATGCTCTTAACTGCTAAGCCCAGCCCTACATTCTTATGATAGGCTTTCCTACTTTAGTCATTTTCATGGACATGCACACCTGGAATCCTAGCACTTAGGTGTTGGAGGCAGGAAGATCAGCAGTTTAAGGCCAGCCTGGGCTATAAGAGATTCTGTCTCCAAAAAAGGAAAAGAAAAGAAAGCCTCCATTTGACATGCCTGCTCTGTTATCTTTGCTGATATTCCTATACTAGGTACAAACACGCAGATAATGTCATGGCAATGGTGTTACTTTGGGGGCTTTGTTGTTGTTTGGGGGTTTGGTTTTGTTTTATTAGCTTTTAATAACCAGCCCACTGAAGACAACCAGGTTTAAACACTGGTTTAATAAAATGAATTCAGTTTTATGCTAAGGATTTAAATTGGCAAAATGAAATTCTATAATTACTTTCACGAGGTCTAGATGGCTTTGAAATCCCAGGTTAGGGTAGTTTATTATCTTTTGGTTACATTTTAGGTCGATCAAGCCCTCAGTTAGACCCTTTGAGAAAAAGTCCAACCATGGAACAAGCAGTACAGACCGCCTCGGCCCACTTACCTGCTCCAGCACCTGTTGGGAGAAGGAGCCCTGTACCAGCCAGGCCTTTGCCACCTACCAGCCAGAAAGCAATAGACAACCAAGAGCACAGGCGAGGTAGAGATGAGCTGTTTCCTGTTCCTGCATTGTGATCACTCTCCATCTCCTCATGACACCAGGAGTGTTACTTTATATGAATGGTGCTAGCAGGTTGAAGCTGAACTTTATTTTAATAGTGTTCAGTCTTTCAAATTTGATTCAAAGTGGTGTGTGTGTGTGTGTGTGTGTGAGAGAGAGAAAGAGAGAGAGAGAGAGAGAGTGTGAGTGTGTGTGTGTGTGTGTGTGTGAGAGAGAGAGAGAGAGAGTGTGTGTGTTGTGGGTATTGCAGGTGTTGTCATCTCCCCCATTCTAACTTTACAAAAGTTTTTGGTTATATATTCTTATATTCTGAATTGATTGGTTACTTTGCATGTCTTTCTGTAGCTGAAGTACACAAAGTCCCAAGGCCAGAAAATGAGCAACTCAGAAATGACAGCAAGAGGCAAGTAGGTAAGTTACCTGGATCTAATTGGTTTGGGTTTGTTTGATTTGAGGGGTTTTGTTGTTGATTGGTTGGTTGTGTCAAGTCCTCACTGTGTAGCTCTAGCTGTCTTGGAACTTTGCCTCCCAAGTGCTGGGATTTAAAGATATGTGCCACCAGAGCCAGCAGCTACTTGGATTTGAAAGCCCTGTGCCATGGATCTCAATAGGAGAAACCATTTCAAAGATGTATACTTGCTACTAAAAAGAAAAAAGGTGGGAGTTGTAAGTCTGTACATGAGGCACACTGTTGCTGGCCTCTACATAATACATGCCTGAAGATGCTTGTCAGAAGTTAGTGACCTCTGGAAGATCCATAGTTTGGTTAATTAAACTCTCCCAGTGTCTGCTTTCTACTCTTGCTACTGTGCAGTAGTTACATTGTTACTGTTGGGAACAAAGCTGGAAAATGAACTGTAACAGCACAGTGTGCTTTTTTTCATTCTTATATCTGTATTAATTCTTCTGAAATACTATTTTTCTGGAAAGGATTGTACATGATGATACACAGTTGTCTTTGAGTTGGGGGTGGATGTACATGTTCTTATGGGTGTGTGCATGCAGGTACATAATGCATATGTGTGCGCATGGGGTTACAGTCGGAAGACAATATTAGTGTCTTGGTCACTCTCCACCTCATTTTTTGAGGTCAGAGTCTCTCACTGAACCTGGAGATTATTAACTTGACTGGGATGGCTGGTCAGCATCCACCTGTCTTCAGAACTTGGGTCCTCTTGCTTATCTGTACATAGGTATGTGCAGATGGAAGCCAGATGTTGACATCAGCTGTCATCCTCAGCCACTCTTCATCTTACCTAATGAGGGGGTTTTCTCACTTGAACCCTGAGCTTGCTAATTATGCAAGGTTAGCCAGCCAGCTTACTCCAGGGATCCCCTGTCTCTGCCTCCTGAGAGCTGGGGCCATAGGTGTGGGCTGCCGTGTCCTCCCAGCACTTATGTGGGTGCCAGGAACCTGGACTGTAGCCTCGTGCTTGCACAGCAAGGGCTTTCCCCAAGGTGTGCTTCCTCAGCCCCTTTAATTTTTTTTGAAGTGTATTGAGTATTTGCCTGCTTGTATGTATGATTACCACATGCATACCTGGTGCCCACAGAGGCCAGAAGAGGACATCAGATCACTTGGAACTAGAGTTACAGAGAGTGTGGGGTACCCTGTGGATGGTGGGAACCCTAGGTTTTCTGGAAGGGCAGCCACGATCCTCTTCACTGCTGAGCAATTTCCAGCCCCCAAAATAAAATCTTTTTAGAAAAAAACATTTAAGTCACCAGCAAGATAGTTCATCAAATAAAGGTGTTTGCTGCTAAATCTGATGAAATGAATGTTTCTTTGTCTTAAGGCAGAGTCTTGTGAAGCTCAGGCTACCCTGGGAATTACTGCATTAATTGGGGCTGACAGGGCTGGCCTCCTACTCCTAATTCTGCCTCCCAAGTGCACCACCACACACAGACCAACAATTTTTGCCTTTTTCTTTTTTAATTTATTTTATGTGTATGACTATTTTGCCTGTATGCATCTATGTGTGCCACATGCTTGTTGGATCTCCCGGAACTGAAGTAACAGATGTTGTGAACCACCTAATATAGGTGTTGGGATCCAAACCTGAGTCATGTCTTAAGAGCAGTAAGTGTGCTCTTAACCCGAGCTATCCCTCCATCCCCTTTTTGCATTTTTTTTTTTTTTTTTTTTAAAGAATTATTTATTGCCGGGCAGTGGTGGTGCACGCCTTTAATCCCAGCACTTGGGAGGCAGAGACAGGCGAATTTCTGAGTTCAAGGCCAACCTGGTCTACAGAGTGAGTTCCAGGACAGCCAGGACTATACAGAGAAACCCTGTCTCGAAAAACCAAAAAAAAAAAAAAAAAAAAAAAAACCAAAAAAAAGATTTATTTATTGTGAGTACACTGTAGCTGTCTTCAGACACACCAGAAGAGGTCATTGGATTCCATTATAGATGTTTGTGAGCCACCATGTGGTTGCTGGGATTTGAACTTAGGACCTCTGGAAAAGCAGTCAATGCTCTTAACCACTGAGCCATCTGTCTAGCGCGCATGCACACACGCACACCCACCCACCCACTGTTTTGCTTTTTTAAATGAATACTTATTTAAGAACTTTCCATTTTCTTTCATGATTATTGATTAATAAGGTTTTACATTTTTTAGCAATATTTAGTGTGTTTTTGTTCATTTCCAATCTATTAATGGAAAACAAAATCTAAAACTGTTCCAAGTTAAAAACATAACTTAGATGGTGATTAAAAAGTAATCTTTGTATTTATTGTTAGACACCTCAATATGTTCTTGGAAGGGGGGTTGTTTGTTTGTTTGTTTGTTTGTTTGTTTGTTTGTTTGTTTTGAGTCAGGGTTACTCTGTTTATAGCCCTGGCTGTCCTGGAACTCACTTTGTAGACCAGGTTGACCTCAAACTCACAGAGATACCCCTGCCTCTCCTTTCTGAGTGCTAGGATTAAAGGCGAACACAGTTAAGAGCACTGACTACTCTTCCAGAGGACCTGAGTTCAATTCCCAGCAACCACATGGTGGCTCACAATCATCTATAATGGTATCCGATGCCCTATTCTGGTGTGTCTGAGAACAGTGACAGTGTACTCATATACATAAAATAAATAAATAAAATTTTTAAAAGGCTTATTTATTTGAAGAAAAAAAAAAAAAAGGTGAACACCACTACCGCCCATCTTTAATATGCTATTTTTAAGGGTATAAGTGTTCTTATTTTTCCTGTACTTGTTTGTGAGTGCTGTGTGGCCTGGGCTGGCATGGACCTCCTGGGCTGAAAAGGGCCTTCTTCCTTCACCTCCTGAGTACTTGTCGTTTTCCGTGTAGTTTTAGATATATATGTGTTGTGGAGTACTTGATACATTTTAAACAGGTGAACAACTTCTCGGCAATAATTGCCATATTTTTCTTATGCGGAGGTTATATACAAATGCCTCCACAGTCAGAAGCTCTTGCTTCTCTTACAGAGGAGCAGGGTTTGGTTCCTAGCACCACCCCTGGTGGTCTCATAATTCCACCTACACCCAGGGAATCCAGCATTCTCTTCTGACTCTGCAGGAACATACACATCATACACATAAATAAAAACCATAAATCGTTTAATAATGGATGAAATAAGTAAATTATCTTAAAAGTATCCTCCAAAATTCACCACCTGTGTTGGAGATAAAACTTAATGGAAAAGGAGAATGCTTGCCTGACATCCAGGAGGCCTTAGGTCTCCAGTACCACAAAAACAAAAGAAACCAAAAGCCTCACTACCCTCCACCACCACTAAGGGTCACTAACAGAACAGTGGGTTTTCTTGCAGTTTCTCCTTGGATTTTACACACATAGGTATTCTTTTTGTAGAACTTTAAGGTGAATCCAACCCTGTTTCCTGGCATATAACTGAGTTACTTTTAATAATAAAATTGAGTGTGGTAAAGACCTGCTTGTCTAGACATGCCTGGACATGCTGCTCGGCAAGTTTCTGCCCAAACTCAGACAGTTTGCCATCCTCACCAAACAATGAACACAAACCTGTTATCTGTAGTCACTTCTGATTTTTTTTTTTAGCATGTTACACGGGTCATATAACTATTCAGTTTGTACTTCATGAAATTAATCCTGCTTTGTGTTTTGCATGTTTTTAAGTTAAACTCACATTAAGAACTACTCAGATTCTGGGTTTTTTTATTCTTAGTTACGCATGTGTTGAATATTTGGGGTCACAAGTTTTCGCTATGAATTTTGCTACTTTACACTGTTTATTCTATCTCAGATGATTGGCTGAAACCCTGTGGTAGTGTTAGAGAAAGAGAGCACGTAGATTCAGGAAGACTTGAATACATGGATCCAGGTAGAGGAAAACAGTGAAAGCAGGAAGTGCTTGGCGCCATTAAGGACTGGTGCTTCTCTGTTGTTTTATCTGAATTTGTCTGTGCTAATTAGTGCTCACTTACATCATTATTGTACATCTTGCTTCCTGTTACCCATTCCACAAAGGACCTGGCACTTGGTTTGAGGGAATAGGGCAGAAAGAAGAACAGAGCTTTCTAGAGCCTGGGTTAATATAGTGGAGAAGGCCCCAAATCTGTCGATTATACATCTATTTGTTGTACTCTTCATAAATGCAACTATAAATATTATCTTAAAGTTACATAAAATCTTCTATGCTTTTTTTCATGTACATGCTAACTTTTAACAACTTAATTCTTTTCTCTCTCTGTGTTTATGCGTATGGACATGTGTGTACATTACACCTGTAGAGAAGATGACTTGCAGGAGTGCTTTGTTTTGTTTTTAATTTGTGTATATGTGCCAGTGTACACAGTATAGATACGGAGATGAAGGGACAGCTGTGGAAGTCAGTTCTCTTCCCATCACATGGGTCCTAGAGATTATACTTGGGACATCAGCCTTGACCGTAACTCCTTTACCCACTGAGCAATCTCCCCACCCCAACTGCTGGGGGATTGTTGCTATTGTGAGGGGTTTTTTCTTTTATGTGAATGCATGTTTTGCCTGCATGTATGTATGGGTAGAGCATGAGTGCCTGGTTTCAGCAGAGTCGGAAGAAGGCATCAATCACTCCCGAGAACGGGACTTTTGAATGCAAGCCACCATATGAGTGCTGAGAATTGAATTCAGGTTGTCTGCAAGAACAGCCAGTGGTTTGTTTTCTTGTTTTTTGTTTGGGTTTTTTGAGACAGGGTTTCTCTGTGTAGCCCTGGCTGTCCTGGAACTCACCCTGTAGACCAGGCTGGCCTCGAACTCAGAAATCCACCTGCCTCCTCCTCCCAAGTTCTGGTATTAAAGGCGTGCACCACCACTCCCCGCCTAGCCAGTGTTCTTAATCACAAACCCTCTTTCCAACCTACCCCATTTCTTATTTGTATAAAAATACATATATACTGTACATAGAGAGACCTTTAAACATATTGTAGATTGTTTCATACAAAGGCCACAGTACTATTCTAAACCAGCTAATACATACTGAATGTTTATTATAAATATTCTCTATTATCATAGTTCCTGGAGTTCCTTCTGCTCCAAGAAGAGGACGTGGGGGTCATCGAGGTGGCAGGGGAAGATTTGGTATCCGTCGAGATGGTCCAATGAAATTTGAGAAAGACTTTGACTTTGAAAGTGCAAATGCACAATTTAACAAGGAGGAAATCGACAGAGAGTTTCATAATAAACTTAAATTAAAAGGTAAATTTTATTTTTCTGCTCAAAAATGATTAACTTGATCTTTGAGTTAAAGATGGTTTACAGCTTAGGTGTGTAGAGTCTTAACTTGCATATTTTTCCTTAGAAGATAAACTTGAGAAACAAGAGAAACCTGTAAACGGTGAAGACAAAGGAGACTCTGGAGTCGATACTCAGAACAGCGAGGGGAACGCTGATGAGGAAGACCCACTTGGGCCCAACTGCTACTACGACAAAACCAAGTCCTTTTTCGACAACATCTCTTGTGATGATAATAGGTACTGGATTCTATAAAATTTATTCAGTTTTATTTTATGTATATTGTTTTGGTGCTTTGTCTTTATCTGTGTCCATGTATACCACGTGCATGCAGTGCCCACAAGGCCAGAAAAGGGGCATCAGACCCCTTGGAATCGGAGGCGGAGGTGGTTGTGAGCTACCAGTGTGGGAACTTGGGATTTAACCTAGGTCCTCTGGAAGAGCAGCCAGTGCTCTTAACTATTGAGCCCTCTCTCCAGCCCCCACGTGTGTGTGGGGGGTGGGGGTGGTGTTTTCATTTCCTAAAAGAATTTACTATTTAAAAAGTTTTGATTCTTTGTGTGTTTGTGCGTATTGTATGGAGTAGGTGTTTTCTCCTCCTACCATGTGGTTTTCCAGGAATGAAACCCAGATATCTTCATCCACAGAGCCATCTTACCAGCCCAAAAGTCGTGAATTATAGCCCTTTTAAAAAAGTAAAAGCTAGGGATATAGTTCAATGCAGGAATATGCAAGGCCCTGGGTTTTATCCTAGTGACACAAAAAAGAAAGAGTCATAGACTTTAACCTGTAATCCTAGCACTTGGGTAGGAGGTGGAGTCAGGAGGATCAGGGTTGAGGGTCACCCTTGGCTATACCTAGGGCCCACCTAGGTTATGGAAGATCCTGTCCTTAAAAAAAAAAAAGCTTGCACTATGGTTTAAAGATGTAGTCACACCTAGTTAAACAAACATTTGTGTAACATAAACCTTTCTGTTACCTGTCTACATTGTAATTCAAATGAAACCAGACCCAAATGGAAAATACTTCTTCAGAATTGACTCATACAGTAAAACTCTGACATATTATAATAAAAGAAATTCCAGAAAATTTCTAATTGTCAAAAAGAAATGACCTAGCACATGAAGCTAATTGCTGCAGAAGTCTGCTGCCCGCATCACATTGCCTTTGTCCTGACTACAGCTCGGTGCCACCTGGAGGCAACTGTTGGCTTCAGTGTAAGCATGGATAGGGAGGCCTGAGCCCTACTAGGCTGCATGATTGGTGGAACAGTGTAGACACTTGCTGGGTTAATTTCATCGGGTCCAGAGATTGAGCTAGGACACTAGGACCTAACTCCTAGCTTCTCTAAACCAAGGCTTTCCCTACCGGCTCTGTCCTCTTCTTTATGGGTTGAGTGAAATCAATCACAAGTCCTTTGGGTCTTAATTATCTTCATATGAAGGCTTTTGGCATCTTTCTATCAGTTGTATTTATAAGAAACCAGCCTCTGTATCGTGTGAAAACATACTGCAGGAGTGTACAGAGCTTGCATGCCATGAGACCTGGGAGAGTCTAGATTGGCTGCTCTTTTTTCTTCAGTTGAGCTTGAGAAATCAATTAAATTTATCAGGAATTGGGGCTGCATAGATTTGCTGGAAGATGCACCTTTTAAGTAGATACTGCTAATGTTCCTCTGCCCTTACATAACAGAGAAAGGAGACCAACTTGGGCTGAAGAAAGAAGGTTAAATGCTGAAACTTTTGGGATCCCACTTCGTCCAAACCGTGGCCGTGGGGGCTACCGAGGCAGAGGAGGCCTTGGCTTCCGTATTGGCAGAGGGCGTGGTAGTGGCCGAGGAGGAACCTTCACTGCCCCTCGAGGGTTTCGTGCCGGATTCAGAGGTGCTCGTGGGGGTAGGGAGTTCGCAGATTTTGAATATAGGGTAAGTATAGCTGCATGCTGTGGGGATGGCATTTAGAATGTTTTTACTTGTATCTATTTTGGCAGAATTATTTTTAAAACATTAGAATAACTTTAAGTTGAACTTCTTGGAGAATATATATGATTAGATTATTTATTTTAATTTAAAGGACAGTGATTTCTTGGCTAATGAATAGAAAAGAGCTGAGCATGGGTGATGCATGCTTTTAATCCCAGCACTGGAGGATCTCTGAATTCCAAGACAGCCAGAGCTACATAGTGATACTTGTCTCAAAGAAAAAGAATACTGTATTGAGTATGTAGCATCATATTGGACTAAGTAGTAGCTGGAGTGCTGCCTGAAGCCAAAGAAAGGAGGGATAGGAAGGTGACAGGTTTTGTCTTTTATTAGAGCCATGATTTTAGATATCATGAACAGTAAAATCTCTCCCCTCCCCACAAGAAAAAGGAATGAGCTGCTAGCAGTTAAGATAGTGTCACCTTTTTTCTGTCTTTCTTTAAAAGAGAAAAAAAAATTATGGGAAGCACATTAAGGATCACTAAAGCTGTATAATAAAAGAAATGACAGTAGTATTGTCCTCTTTTCATATTACTGAATTTTTACACTTTAACACCAAAGAAAGCAAAGCAAACCTGTGCATCTGAAAGCATTGGCGTTCGCAGAGTAGTTAGCGAGTAACAGGCATGGTGCTGAGTGTTTTTTACACTAACTCATTTAAGCCTCATGTCAGCTCTGTGAGATGGGTTCTATTATTATCTAACTTTTACAAAGGAAACAGATACAGAGATATTAAATAGCTTGTCCAAGGTCACAGAACCAGGGAGGGATGATACTGAGTATTGAGCCTAGCAGGTTGGCTCTTGAGTCACTGCTCTTAATATAGGTTTGTAGAGAACTCACTTGGCTCCTGTTTTCTTAGTAAGGCATGCTCTTGAGAACCATCTGGTATATTAGCATTCACCAACAGCTGTGGGAGAACTCTGTGGCTCTATGTAGTGTGTTTTTGTGTATAGTTTATCCAGTGAAAGAGACCAGTCAGTTAAGGCAGGCATTGCAGCTATCTTATTAAAGGATCCTAGTTTGTCAAGGAAAGAAAATAGAAAAGGGCAAAATCCTGTTATACAGAGATCCACTGATAATAACAAAAGACAGTTGCAAAAAATTTGCTGATGGGAGTTTTGTTGTCTGGTTTTTATAACCAGCCATTGTTGAGGGTCTGTGTGAAAGGACATTGGTATCCGTGGCTTTGGGACCAGCTATGTTGATTTTAATGTCTTGGAGGGCTATTACAAGACCCCTCCAGCTCAGAGCTCCTCTCATCGTGGACTGCTCTTGCTTATCTGACGTCATAGAGTTAGTTACCAGTTACCTTATCACAGTAAAGTGGATCCTCCTCAAGTGCTTAACTCTGTGTTATACTTGACACTGATGATTAGCCACTGACCTTAGGTCTATCTGTCCATCTGTCTGTCTTTCATTCTTCCTTTCTTCCTTTTTTCCTTTTGAGACGGAGTCTTACTGGATGTCCTGAAACTTATTATGTAGACCAGGCTAGCCTCAAACTCACAGACACCCCCCAACTCTGGGACTAAAGCTGTATGACACTCTGCCTAGCCTTACTTTCTTTAATACTCTTGGATTTTGTCTGAAACAGCCTATATATTCTTTCATGATCTGTTTCTCTCTCTTGCTCAGAAATCTGGTGCTGTGTCTAGTCCTGTTGACAGTGGGCCACCCTTTCTGCAGCCTTGTGCCTTTTTGTGTGCCCAGAATATTCCTATCTTAGGTGTTTTTTTCTTTCTTACTTGCAACTTCTTCCTTCTTCATTCCCTCCTTCCTTCCTTCCTTCCTTCCTTTCTTTTTTTTTTTAACCTAATGCTGCCTAGAATATTTAGGGATTGATAGAGGGTATCTTACACAGAGTCAGAATCTTAGTAGCCAAGGCTGGCCTCAAATTCCTGTGTAGTTGAAGGTGATGATGAACTTCTGATCCTCTTGCCTCTGCCTCCCAAGTGCTGGAATTATAGGCGTGGTACCCAGATTTTGTGTGATAGGGATTGAGCTCAGGGCCTCGTGAATGCTAGGCAAGCACTTTTCCAACTGAGCTACACCCCAGTCCTTGGTTTTCTTGAGAGAAAGAACATGAGAGTGAGCTGCTGTGTGTATGCCGGTATGCTCAGTCACCCACATGTGCTTTCTTGCTCAGATACTTTCACTCCCTCTTTTGTGAGCTTGTCTACTTGTGCTTTATAATTTGTTTTTTGTCTTAACACATTGCTTCCGCCGTGTATTTCTTGGGTTCCACCTACTTTGTGTCCTTAGACTGACTTTGCCCCTTTTCTGGGTTATTCTGGGTAAACCATACATTGGAAGTATGTGACCTCCTCACTACATCCATTCATTTGGAATGTCCCTGATGATGGCCCACGGATGAAATTCCTGACAAATCGTTTATGGCAGGAAGGGTTCCAGGGAACAGCCCACCCAGGGTGGGAAGGCATGGTAGTGGATGCTTGAGGCTGCTGGGAAGTAAAGACAGTTGATCGTTGCTGCTCAGGTCTCCTTTCAGTCCAGGACCCTAGGCCTGTGCAGCTAAAGTGGACATTCTCATCCCAGCCTCAGTCCTGTCAAATAGACAGTCAGGATTAGCCATCACACCTGAGTTCCCTAACATTTACAGTGATTCTCATTGTGTGACAAGAAGCTTTGCCCTTGAGCACTGAACTCATTTCTAAAGCATCGTGTCCTGCCACTCCCCCCAGAGTGGAAGTTGCTGCTCTGAGCAGCCTGACTAAGATCAACTGGCTTAGTGTTTGAGCACTGACTGGCTTGAGTGTCAGTGAGAAAGGTGATGTCTGGGCTGGGATATGAATGTAGTCAGCTTCTCTCTCGTATGCTGCTGTTAAGTAGTTTCAGTGATTGTGGTGGGTGAGACTAGACATTTGAGTCTTAGGTTCTGTCAGAGAGAGTCCTGAGACAGTGAAGAATTTGAAATAGGGATTGGAGGTGACTCAGTGGTTAGAAGTGCTTGCCACACTTCCCGAGGACCCATGTCATAGCTGCCTGTAACTCCAGAGCCAGGCAGTCCTCTGGCTTCCACAGGCATGCACACAGACAAATTTTATATATATGTTTTAATTTGGGCAGGTGGGGGAAGAATCTGAAATGACTCAGTCTCTTTCCTTCCCCTTTTTTTTTTTCTCCTCCCTCCCTTACCCCCTTTCTCTCCCTCTCTTTCTCCTATCTTTTTTTTTAACCTTTCAGAAAACCACGACTTTTGGCCCCTAAAAGGTCTGGATTGGTCATACTGCTTTCTGAAAGGTAAAAAAAGAAAAGAAAGAAAGAAATTGGGAGGTGTGAAGGTTGGTTTGGTGGGGACAGAGGGTCATCTTCAGTTCTGTTTCTGTACCACCTGTATTTTGCCATGTGTGCTTCAGTTTAAAGTAACACTACATAGTTTGGTATTGTACCCTCAGAGGCAGTCTTTCAACCAGGAAGTGGCTGACCTACTGTAACTGGGATGTGCCTCTGTAAAAATTTGGTGTGGTGTGGGGTGTGGTTGTACACACCTTTAATCCCAACACTTAGGAGGCATTGGCAGGAGAATCTCTGAATTCCAGGTCAGCCAGGGCTGTTACACAAAAAAACCCTGTCTCTGGAAAAAAAAATAGGTATGGCCATCATTGTGTGTATAAGGGGAACTGGCTCCAAGATCCCACGAATCCCAAAGTGCATGCATGCCCAAGTCCCTTAACACTGTATGTATGTAGTACCCATCACATCCTCTACCTGTTTGTGGGTGCGAGGGATTGGACATGGAGCTTCACCTGTGTCGCACAGGCGCTGCATACTGGGCTTCACTGCCAGCTCCCTGTATTTTAACCTGCAGATTACTTGTAATACAGTCATGCAGTGTGACTAGTATGCAGATAGTTATTATACTCTGTTGTATAAGACCCTAAAGAGCATAAGTACAAAGAGATTTCTACATGTTTCCTGCAGCGTAGACACATAAACACACATGCATAGTTTGTATCCACACCTGAAAAGATAAAGGGAATGGACTATGTAGTAACTGCTTGTCTGAGAGGAAACAGAAGCCCCTGGCTACAAGTAAACCTTGAGTTTAAGGTTGATCTCACTGGAACCTCCTTCAGAGCTAGTTTGCATTTCTTACTGGTTGTGGTGTTTAATTTTCCCAGTTAAATTTGTTTTTCAAACTTACTTCAAATTTGAGAGTTTTATTTTGTTTTGTTTTTTAATTTTTATTAGCTTACAAAGATTTTTTTTTAGACCTAATCTTTCTTATATGGCTTAAAATGGCCTAGAGCCTGCAGAGTAACCAAGGATGACTGGATTTTTCTCTTGACTTTATGTCCATAGTGCTATAGCTAGAGGCATGTGGCACCACAGCCTGTTTACATGATGGCGGAGGTAAAGCCGAGGGCTTCCTGCATGCTAGACTAAGGCTCTGCTGAGTAGGGTGCATCCTAACCCTGTAGGAGGGGGATTTGGGGGGGCTAGAGAGATAGCTTAACAGTTGAGAGTGCTTGCTGCTCTTGCAGAAGACTCAAGTGTGGGTTCCAGGACCCATATTGGGTTGTTCGGAACTCTTATACCCATCTGCAACTCCAGCTCCAAGGATCCAGTACCTTCTTCTGGCCTCTGTGTGAAAACAGACATACACACTAATAATAAAAGCAAAAAATTTTAAATACATTTAAAGTTATTTTTAAAATATATATTTCATTTCTGAGTTCGAGGCCGGCCTGGTCTACAGAGTGAGTTCCAGGACAGCCAGGGCTACACAGAGAAACCCTGTCTCGAAAAACCAAAAAATATATATATTTTTCAAGTCCAATACTGCTTTCTCCTAGCACGAAGTTTTAGAGAGAAATATCACGTTACCTTCTGGATTATTGTATTGCTTGGTAAAAGATGTCAAGAATTTAGGGATTTTATGTTTCAGAATTGTTTTATGAGTGACCATGTGAAAGTTCATGTAATGTTGTGTTTAAATTGTTCCGGCAACCAAAGGTAGTGGGGTCCCCCGTATTCAGAGTAGTGTGCCTGTATGTCAGGCCAGCCACTGCTGCAGCCTCTGCTGACTGGGACATGCAGAGAGTGAGCAGAGAGTGAGGTGTGGACATTAGAGCAGTGCTTCCCAAGAACCAGTGGGACAGTTCTTTTTCTGTGAAAATAAGAGGCAGGGTGTATAAGCAACCTAAATAAACCTAAAGCAAACTAAGAAAGAGCCATGGCTTGGAACAGAAACTAATACTTCTTCTCCTTTTTAGAAAGACAACAAAGTTGCTGCATAGTCTACAAACAACAAGTCTTTGAAAAAAATAGGTGACTCCTAGCTCTTCCTGGCCCTGGAAAGTGGTTTCAGTCTTTGTGAAGAATGAAGACGTGAAGTTGCTGTCTGTCTGTCACCAGCACTGAGTTTTGTCTGTTTTCTGCTTCTTTCAAAGCTACACTGCAGTTGCTTTGGAGCAGGAAGGCTCGTCTTAAAACACAAGCATAAGTGTATGTGGAGTAGCAGATGGTTGTGATTCCTTGCTTAGAGTTGAACTAAAGCCAGCTAAATGGAACTGCTAAGTATTTTTTCATTGCTGAAAGGATTTTTCTTATCACTAATTAATTGTATTTGGCAATTACTTCGAGTTGCCTGCAGATAGGCCGTGATACTGTGTTTTGAGCCACAGAAGGTTTTGTGTGCGTGAGTGTGTGTGTGTGAGTGTGTGTGTGAGTGTGTGTGTGTGTGTGTGTGTGTGCGTGTGCGCGCGCGCGTGTGTTTGTCTTTTTCTTTTTTGGAGATCCTATAATATGAGGTAGCTTATTTCGACACTTAATTAGGGTGCTGGATGGTAGAGAATTTTGTCAGTTAACTATGTACACACAGGTAAATACTGTTTCTTAGGCAAAGGTAACTTTTTTATATAGTTGTAAAATTCCATTATATTCCATTGCCAAAGAAACATTAAGAACTTTGTATAGCTGTATAAAAAGCAACTAATTTTTT
>CM052717.1:57382218-57437784 GCA_028551405.1 Uromys caudimaculatus | reverse complement strand
ATAAGTAACCTTCTCCTTTTTAAGACATTAAAACCTGTTGATATATCAGTTGACCTGTTCCTCCTGCTATGCCTGGAATTCTGTTGTGTTAACACGGACTCCTGTTCTACGTCAAAAAGATGGAGTTTTCAGAATCATCTGGCACCTGTAAAACATCACTAACATAGTATGCGGGCCTGTGGCCTACCGATGACTCTCTGTACACGTTTGTTGCTAACTGTAAATTACTAATAAATCTTTTTTGATATTTAAGCTATAGTGAAAAAAGATCTGGCTACTTTGTGTTTTTAATAAAGGCCATGGAATAAAGAGATCCAAAGATTTCAATATTTTTAACTATATTGTTTTTTGTTAACTTTCTCGCTAAAACATTCAGTAGTGATAAAGGCGTGGGAAACTGCACTGTAGGAGAATAGGACTACTTAAGGATGGCTGATTATTTTTTAATTTTATATCTTGTATAGATCAACAAGAAAATGTCTTGTAATTTGGTTTCATTGTTAAGTTCCAGAACTTGGCAGCCGTCATTTACTGTGCGCCTGCATGTGAGCATCTAACCCTTTTGTAGGGTCCACAGATCATGAGATTGAACACATTTTTAGGCACACTAAGCATCAGAGTACGTGCTGTGGTAATACTTGTAGGCTGAGATGTCCTGACCCAGTTCTCCACGCTCATACAGGGTGAACTCGCACTTTTTCACAGCCCCCTGGGTCACTGACTAGGGCATTTGTTGTCCCAATAATAACTGGCAGCATGAGGACCCCACAGTGTGTCTTCCAATAGCAAAGCTTTTATCCTAAAACTGAATAAACCTGTGCAATGAAAACTCTTCTCAGAGTTCTTTCTTATAGTGGTGACATTGTCTTCATGGGAAGAGAATGAAAAGCATCCTGAGTGTGAGATGCAGCGATGGTAATGTTTGCCCTGGAACAGCTCAGTCATTTGTCTAACCACTTGCAATATTTATTTCTATATTTGTACACAGTCAAGGAACACTAGAAGTCCCTTTCTCTCTGAGCGTATGACACTCACTAATTAAGATCTATGACACGAGGAGAAAAGATCAGCCACACATAAACCATGCTGGAACAGCCCATACAGAACGCACTTCTATGGGCATAGGTGTAGGAGATACCAGGCATGGGTTGCCCATGTAGCTCCAGTGAGTGGTAGGCAGCTCACGCAGAAGCATAAGGCCCACACCACTACACCCAGTTAATGCAGCACTAGAGATGGAACGCAAGGTTCCATTCATGCTAAGAGAGCTCTCTGCATCAACTAAGCTACTTCCTTGTCCCAGCTGAGTGTCATTTTTATGATCAGCTCCAATGTGCTGCACTGAGTGCCTTAGAGGGTTTGTAGTCAGGCCTAGGAATCACACACCTCACAGATCAGCTAGCATCAACATTGGCTCATTTGATGGTCCTCTGAGAGCCTTGGTAGAGTCCATACTAGAAAAGGTACAGTTCCCTCCCACCCCTTTCCAGATCGCGTATATCCACGTCAAAACTGACCTTTAACAAAGCACAAAGAACAGGTTCCCACTGGAGTCTGGTGGCCATCATACCTCTGCTTTCTTGGGATCACAGATGTTAGCCACCACACCCGGCCAAACAGAAACATTGCTCTACTTGCCTTTGGGGTTTGCTGCTTTGGATGCAAACTTGATTTGTTCCTAGCAGATAGCAAATGAGTGCATTTTGTAATCTATCAGAAAAGCTACTGCAGGGTACTGCATTTCCAGCATATGGTGAGAAGCACCTTCTTTTTCTAAGAAGCATTATTTTAAGCTCTTTAATTGTCTCTCCAGGTGCCATGTCTGCATTTAGTGTTATGGGTGCCTGGGCCATACTCGGTATTTAAAAGTTTGCTGGCGTTGGGATATGTCATGGTGTGTGGTAATCAAGGTTTCTCTTACAGTAGCCTAGGTGGCACTGCTTGGTTTACTGGTTACAGTAAGCTTTAAAGCCAGGAGTCAGGGCACATACCTTTAATCCCAGCGTTTGGGAGGCAGAGGCAGGAGGACTCTCTTGAGTTAGAAGCCAGCCTGGTCTACAAAGCAAATTCTAAGACAGCCAGAGGCACACAGAGAGACCCTGTCTTGGAAAAGAGCTGGCAATGTGTACTTCAGTGGTAGAACACTTGACTAATACCTACAAAGTGTGGATTTGATCCCAGTACCACAAAACAGGAATCAAAGTCACGGAATTAACACTATTTACCCATGAATCAGGGTGGTAATTGGGTCTTGCCACATAGCCTTATAGTGACAACTTCCCTGGAGGAGGTATCTGAATATGGCAATAAAGGAAGTCCTACTTCTGAGTGTCCAGGTGGCCAGCTGTTGATGTGCTGCTCACTGGAACACTAGACAAGCTCCTGTGGGAGCGGCCCTCAGAGGTGCTAGTTCTGTTTGCCAGGACCAGAGTTAGGAAAGGGCCAGTGTCCTAAATCCCAGCTCAGTTCATATTTAATAAATTTGGCTTACTGATAAAAAATACTTTCAGATTAAGTCATAAGCCTATCACTAATAGACCCAAATCTAACTCTAGGGCAGGAGGAGGTTGATTTTTAAGGAAATGCCTTAAAATGTGCTGATGCCGTTACGGCTTTTAAGTCCTAGGCTTTGAGGGAAACAAAACGGCTGTCTGAGGCAAGAGCATGTTTTGAGTCAGGAGTGAGGCTTTTTGAGTGACTCACAGTCACTGGTGCTTTAGGGGCATAAATCTGCTGAGAGCCACTCAGCCCAGAAAGTTACTTCTCCAAGACTGGCAGTCTGGAAGCAAACAGTGCCAAGGCTGTGTGGAGCCTGGGCGCAGGCAGGACATAATGAGTTCCAGCTGCTGGCTTTTGTAGCCATTCTAGAACCAAGACGAGGAGCATGTTTACTAGGTGTCTAAAGGGCACCTCTATAATCCCGGTGCTCCCCTAATCCAGGTAAATCCTCCACTGCCAGCCTCCCAGGCCTGTCATTGAAAGTGCAGATCTGGAGCTGGGCAGTGGTGGCACACGCCTTTAATCCCAGCACTTGGGAGGCAGAGGCAGGTGGATTTCTGAGTTCGAGGCCAGCCTGGTCTACAGAGTGAGTTCCAGGACAGCCAGGGCTACACAGAGAAACCTGTCTCGGAAAAAAAAGAAAAAAGCCTCCCTCTACCTCATAGCTCCTAGAATTCTGGGTATGCACCAACTATACTGATTTTGGTATTTTGAGACAGGGTGTCACTGTGTGGACTCAGCTGGCTTGGAACTCATGTAGACTGACTTTGAACTTGAAGCAGTTGCTCTGCCTCTGCTTCCCATGTTGCTGGGACTGCAAGCATGTGCCACCACACCTAGCTAGAAGACGGGCTTATAGACAGGAGAGGAAGAAAAAATGGCATGCTACACCATCACCTAGAGGCGTGTTAGCTCTGTAAAGCTCACCTTTTTTTTTTTTAACTTTTTATTCTTTTCGAGTTTCACATCTTGCACCCCAGCCCCGCTCATCTCTCTGTCCCCTCAAATACACTTTGTGCCCTTGCAGCCTCCCCCAAAAAACACAGAGCATAGGACACATCTCATCATGGAAGCTGTAGTATGTCAGTGTGTCCCACAATATATCCCTCTGTCTACACATCTTCACTTGCCAATGCTCACTGCAATGAGTCACTGGTCTGGTTCAAGATCTCTGGCTTCTGTGACACCATCAATACTGGATCCTCACCCAGTCTCCTGGTTACCCTGTTGTTGCCCTGTGTCATGGAGATTCTGCAACTTTGGATCAGCAGAACTGGCCCTTTCATGGGTCAGAAGTCAACAATCTGCCTTGGCAGATCCCCAGCCTGTCTGCCCCACTCCCAGGAGCCCTACCTTTTCAAGGTTCACTCCTAACCCTTCCCAACACAGATTTCTTACTTGTTTCTATCTGTATAAATAGGAATAAGCCATAGTGCTTGTTTGTGTTTGCTTTCCTGTGCATGGAGCCAGAGGACAACTTGATGGATTCACTGTCCTGCTGTCACCATGTCAGTCCTAGGGGTCAAACTCAGGTCATCAGACTAGGAAGCAGCAAGTGCCTTTACCCACTGAGCCATTTTGCCACCCTCACAGATAGTGTATGTATGTATCTCTCCTGTCTTCCTCTCCCCCTACTCCATCTCCCTCTCTTCCGTCCCCTCTCTCTGTGTAGCCCTGGCTGACCTAGAACTCACTATGTAGACAAGCAATAGTGACCTTAAACAGAGATCCACCTGCCTCTCGAGTGCCGAGGTTACAAAGTGTGGGTCTCCTCTGTATAATCACCATCTGGCTTGTAGACGCTTGATTCTCATTGTAGCGCACTAGATGTGTGAACAGACCAGTCCACCTACTCCACAGACAGTGCCACCCTGGGTAATGTCTAGATTCTAGTAATTAAATATTGCTGGTGCAGTCTGTTCCTAAATTAGAGAAGGCTAGATGGGAAGAGAGACCACTTAGAGCGCTCGAAAAGTCTAGCTGTGTGTATTCCATGTTAGTTATCTACCTTCAGTCATTGGTTTCTAACCCTGAAGAACCAGAACACCCTGAGAATGCAGGTCCAGGATTAACTCTGTGCCTGGTCTCCCATATATAATATCACTCCACCTGTCATCTCTCCCCGTGGTATGCAGTGAGCTAGGTCTTGCCCTGGAAACACATTCAGGAAGTAGTATAGTATTCTTGTGTCCTCTCCTGCTTCAAAGTAAAAAACAAAAGCTTTTGGGATGACACCCACCTTTAATCCCAACACTCAGGAGGCAGAGGCAGGCAGATCTCCGAGTTTGAGGCCAGCCTGGTCTACATGGTTTGTTCCAGGACAGCCCAGGGGTAAACAGTAAGACCATCTCAAAAAAGAAACTGAGTGACGTGATCTTCTTCACTCTGGGTCATGACTGCCCACCCATGCCCACCCCCATCTTGTGAAGTCCAGTGCCTTCCACTCCCTTTTTTTATTAAGTATGTGTTTATTCTTATTTTGGGGCAGATCCAGGCTGGCATTGAAATTAAGAAGCTCCCCTCCCTCTTCTAAGTGTGGAGCTCACAGGTGTATGCCACCACCACACTGTGCTCCTTTCTGCCTTTGGAATGTCTTTGGCTTCTGGCTGGGAGTCCACAAGATCTCATCATCCTGTGGCAATGCTGTGGTCCTGTGAAAGAATTCAAAGCAGAAGGGAGAGGCCCAGGAGCAGAGGGTTAGACACCAGGCCTAAGCATCGAAGGGGACTTGGGATGTGGAGCGCCTCAGGATGGCCCAGTTCTCCAGCATGAAGTATGTATAATAAGGATGGAAAGAATGCTGTCTGCCGACAAGACTTAAGACTCAGTGCCCATGGCGTCCAGGGTGGAGTGGGGAAGACCGGCTCTGTAAGCACCCTCTGCCTGTCTTACACCCAAATACCACACTTCCAGCAGTAACCACAAGCAAACCACATTGTTTGTGCAGACGGTGTAGAAACAGTGAGCCATTCTTAGCAGTTCAGGAATTGGGGCGTGGGAGGAGCTACCTCGCAGTGCACACTTCCAGATGCCTGGCAAGAGGCAGACTTGTGACAGTCCTAAAGCCACAGCAGTCCGACCTGCTGAGATACCTCAGCACATCACTGCACACCCCGACTCTGTCCCTTGCCCGGTGACCTTTTCTCCCATCCCCTCCTACACAACACTGTGGACACAGCCGTCCGTGCACCCCAACTGCAGTAGCTCTGAGTCTTGGCTGTCACTTGCCTTGGTCTTCAGCTGGTTGATGGGAGGTGAGACATTGGGAATGTAACTCCGGGTCTGGGATCTTTCTCAGCTTTATGAGTTTCTTCCTTTCTGTTTCTCCCCAGCCGGTCTCCAGCCAGCTTAGATACCATGATTAATTCATCATTCATCTTGCAGATACCCTGAAGTCCCCAGCTCCTCTTGTGAGCTTCTTGTGCTTTTTTAGCCTGGCAGAAACCTCAGCTCTGAACGGATCCACTTGTCCACACAGTCACTCTTCACCCAGAAGAGAATGGTAGTTGACTTGCAGGGGGTGCAGCTTAATGAGAGAGCACTTGCCTAGTATGCGCAAGACCCCGGGTTCAGCTCCCAGCTGCAAATAGTTGGGAAATGAATACTGCTGGAATGTGAGTCTTCCTCTCCTAGGTCCTGGACATGGCCAGCAAAGCATATTTGTGTAATCGCCTCTCTGCAGACAGCAAGAGGTCTGACCAGCTACTTCAAAGAGAACTGGAAGCCGTTGGACAGAAACTGCCCTCCCAATCTAAACCACCCTTGTCTGCCTCTGGCCTTCCCTGGGGACCCTACTTTAAAAACACCTGTCAACTGCCACTGCCCTGGCACCCTCCCCACCTCCCAGCCTTAAATTACAGACTCAGTCAGCTGCTTTCGTGAGAAGCCTTTCCATTATTACTTAATTACTGTGCTATCGTCCTATTTTGTGTTATACACAGAATTACCTTTATACTATTGTAGATACACAGCACATTTTTTTTTTTTTTTGTGGTTTTTTTGTGGGCACTGGGGTTTGAACTCAGCCTTGCACTTAGCAGCCAGGCCCTTTACTGCCAAGCTAGACGCCCAGACAGTTTTAGAAAAGGTCCCACTATGTAACCTTAGCTGACTTAAGAGGTCTGCCTGCCTCCACCTCCCGAGTGCGGTAGCTTATGGCCCCCTGTAACAACAGTTCCAGAGGTCCGGTGAATGCATGTGTGTGCACTACATGCATGCCTGGTACCCATGGAGTTGAAAGAACAAAGTGTTGGCTCCCTTTGAACTGGAGTTACACACGGTTGTGAGCTGCCATATGGGTGCTGGGAATCACACCTGAGTCCTCTGGGAGTGCTTTTAATCACTGAGCCATCATCTCTTTAGTTCCCAAAATAAAAATAAATCTTTAAAAACTGTATTTTTTAAACTGGACATGGGTGGTGCATGCTTTGAATTAGGAAGCAGAGGCAGGTGGTACCTATGACCTGGATGCTAGCTTGTTCTGCATAGGAAGGTCCAGGCCAGCCACAGATACATAGTGAGACCCTGTCTCAAAAAACAAACAAAAAAACCAGAAAGAGACTTTTAGGTTATTTTTATAAGAAAGGTAGGTGTGCCCTGTGTCTGATTTACATACTTTAGAAGGTCTTGTACTATCACTTGGGAAGCTAAAGCAGGGGAATAGTGACCTTGAGGCCAGCCTGGGCTACATAGCAAGACCCTATATTAAACATCTGTTGAAGCAGAGCGTGGTGAAAGGGAGGAGCTGCAGCATTGGAGAGGCTGGTCTCCCCCTCCCCCACCGCCCTCGGATTCTGGTTTTGGTCTGTTACTTACTTTGTATTTTTTTTTTCTGTTACTTGCTTTGTATGAAAGAGGAAAAACCTTTTATTCAGCAAACATTAAGTTCTTTTTTTTTTTTTTTTTTAAGTTTTTAAGATTTGTGTATATACCATTCTGCCTGCATGTATGCCTGTGTGCCAGAAGAGGGCACCAGATCTCATTATAAATGGTTGTGAGCCACAATGTGGTTGCTGAGAATTGAACTCAGGACCTCTGGAAGAGCAGCCAGTGCTCTTAACCGCTGAGCCCCTGACATTAAGTCCTTACTGTACAGCAACTCATTGCAGAGGAAGCAGCAACAAATGGAACCAAGCCAGCTCTGGCTGTCACTTGCTTTCTGTAAGGAGGCGACTAAATTAGCACTTACTATGTAAGAGGCTTAAGAGATGGAGAATGCAGGAAGTGGGCCGGTCATAAAGAGTGGTCCCAGGAGGGAATTGCTGCCTCCAGTTTTAAGCAGGTGAGGGATATGCACATTGTAAAAGTGACTGCATGGTGGCACACACCTTTAATCCCAGCCCTTGGAGGCAGTGCCTGGTGAATCTCTTGAGTTTGAGGCCAACCTGGTCTACTGAGCGAGTTCCAGGATGGCCAGAGCTATGTAGTGAGACCCTGTTGAGAGGCAGGTGAAGGTTGACCTCAAGGGCTGGAGAGATGGTGCAGCTATTCGTGCACTAGCTGCTCTTCCAGAGCACTTGTGTTAGATTCCCAACATCCACAAGGCAAGCTAACTCTCGTTCCAGGGGATCTGAGGCCCATTCCGGAGCCCACATACACTGCACACACGTGCATGGTGCACAGACATTCATGCAGACAAAACACCCATACACATATTTTTTTTCTTTTAACACTTACGGGAGGAAGGACATTCAAGCAGATACAAGAGCGGCTGCAAAGCCCCTGTGGCAGGGGTGACCCTGAACAGCAGCCATGGAAGTTAGGGTGCAGAACAGGACATTTGAAAATAGGAATGGAGCTGTGGGGAGGGATCCGGGAGGAAGCAGGGCTCCACCCCAAAACTGGCAGGTAGGCTGAACTCTGTCAAGAGAAAGCTAGCAGGCCAAGAAGCATGAAGACCCCTATTATTACCCCAGGTGTCCCTACTCCCTGGTAGTTGGAACACATGGCTTGAATCTTGAGTCCTCCATCTATGTTACAATGGCCTTTGTCATAGACCCCATGGAGCAGAGACCCATGTGACACCCTTAGCAAACTGTCCCTCCATCTTCGATGTATGTATTCACTCAGTTGGACTAAGGGAACAGAGTTCAGAATCAGACCCCTTGCTGTGCCAGATCTGTGGTTACAGGAAGCTAAGTTGTTTCCCAGTTTTTGTAGTCCGGGGAACACTGTAGTTACAGACCTTCATTATCGTTTCATGTGTGGGTTTATCTGGAAGAGAAATTCTAAGAACTGGAAGTTCTTGGAAACAGTATGGCTTTGTAATTGTAATAAATACCTGCTCTGTCATCCTCAGGAGACACGGTAGCAGTGTATTCCTCAATTAGGGTGGGGTGGGTCTGGTGCTGCCGTATATTCAAATGCTAAATTCTGTACCCCAAGACCTGGATGCCCCAAGAGAAGCAAATTTCCACATACACTAGCTTTTGTTGTGCAAACCTTACTCCCTAGTTTAAAACTATTGGTTAAATAAAACTGGCAACAGCCAATCACTGAGGGGAATAGAGAGAGGTTACCAGGTTTGAGTTGCCAGGCTGGAAGTCGCAGGTAGGGACCAGGAAGAGAAAGGGTGGAGCACAGAGGAGGGAGAAGACAGAGAGAGAAGTAGGTCTCCATTAGTCATGATGGAGCAGCAGTACATGCCTATAGCTGAGTGAAATGCCTCCCCAGGACACCTGACTGCTGGAGCAGAAATAACCCAGGAAGATTCAAACAGCGAGGATTGGAGAGCACAGTTGGGGAAGTAGCCAGTCTAGCGTTAGAGAATCAGATTAGGGGTCATCTCCCCGGGTAATTGTGCAGAGCCTAATAAATCATAGTTTGAGTCTCATTCAATGGAAGGTAGATGGGGGGTGAGCATAATTCTTTTATTTTACAGGATTGAACCACGTGGCCATTAGTACTGTGTGAAGCAGCTTTAGAGAGTCTGTGCTCTGCTGGGGCATGGTGGTGCACACCTTTAATCCCAGCACTTGGGAAGCAGAGGTAGGTGGATCTCTGTGAGTTGGAGTTCCAGGGCAATCTCTACATAGAGAGACCCTGCCTTAAAAAAAAAAAAAAAAAAAAAAAAAAAAAAAAAAAAAAAATGCTGTGACCTAAGTTATATGAGAAATGACGTCAGGAGCTAGTGTGCAGCTCAGTAGTAGAATACTACCCAGCATGTGACATGTGAGAGCCTAGGTTCAGCCGCCAGTACCACAGACACTTGTACCAGATGTGTTCTCATACACCTGCTCTTGCCCCTGGGGAGCCGAAAGAGAACGAGCCTTGGATCCACACTGGTGCTCAGGACTCAGAGCCCTCACTCCTTCTTTCAAGGCAAATGCTATTTACTATTTGGCCTCCGTTCTTCCAGAAAGCATCTCTATCCAAATTGAGGCACGTGTGTGCATGCGTAAGAGTGTGTGTGTGTGTGTGTGTGTGTGTGTGTGTGTGTGTGTGTGTGTGTGTGTGTGTACAAACCAATTTTCCTCTTTAAAAAAATTTTTTTGAGAGAATATCTCATTTTGCATCCCTGGAACTCACTATGTAGACCAGGCTGGCCTCAAACTCACAGAGGTCCACCTGCCTCTACCTTCTAAGTGCTAAAAGTAAAGGTGTGTGTTTCCACACCTGGCTTAAAATATTTATTTTAGGCAGGTGGTGGTGGTGCACGCCTTTAATATTTTATACAATTTATTTATTTACTTATTACATCTATCGGCGTGTGCATGCCCTTTGCCACGGTGCTCATGGGGAGGTCAGAGGACAACTTGCTGGAGTTGATTCTCTCCTACCATGTGTGTTCTAGGGATCCAACTTAGGCAGTAAGGCTTGGTGACGAACACCTTTACCAACAGAAACACAGTGCTAACCCCCATCTCTCCCCTCATGTTGTATTATTAAGAAGAATCTGAATATACTCTTTTCCCCATTTGTTTACCAACTGCTATCTAGATACAAAGAGCCCTTGCTCTTCCAGAGGTTCCATTTAGTGTAGAAACAGTTGTTCCAGAACCTTCTGCATTCCGTTAAAGTCCAAACATGTTGTTCTCCGGGTCTTCAGTAAATAGGACTGGGCCTCTGATTATTGCCCCTTTAGGTCAGTCACTGCTTCCGGGACAGCTTTCTAAGAAAGTCCCTGTAGTCAGGGTGTGGTGGCTCACATCTGTAAACCCAGCACTTCAGAAGCTGAGACAAGAGAATTGCCAGGAGTTTGAGGTCAGCCTGCATTGCCTAATGGGTTTTGGGCAACCTGGGCTGCAGTGTGAGACCCTGTCAAAAAGGTTATTGAGATGACCCAGTGGGTAAAAGCTCTGGCCACCAAGCCTACCAACTAGAGTCCGTCCCCAAATCCACAAGGTGGAAGAAGAGAACTCACCACAGAGCTGGCCTCTCACTTCCTCATGCACGCACACTGCAACGTGCACAACATGGCAGGCATCCAGGTCTGTGTAACGGAACAGATAGTAAGGTCTCTGTCACAACTTATTTGACTTACTAATAATACGTAAATACGGTCTCCCTCAAGGCTGGCTCACAGTGAAGATAAGTCTAAGACAAGTCTGTTTCTTTTGCGTTATAGATGACTGGGATTAAAGGTGTGCACCATCACCACCAGGCTATAAAGGAATAAAAACCCTTTTAATACAGATTTTAGGGGGCGGAGGTGAGCTGGTGAGATGGCCCAGTGGTGAAGGTGGAGGACCTAAGTACTGTTCCCTGGATCCACATTAGGTGTCATCTCACACAGTCCAACTCCAACTGGGATAGGGCTAGAGAGAAAGGAAGAATATTTATTTTATTACTTTTTAAGTGTGTGTGTGTGTGTGTGTGTGTGTGTGTGTGTGTGTGTGTGTGTGCGAGCATGTGTGTGCGCGCATGCACATCTGAGTGCAGGTGCCCCTAGAGTACAGAGGAAGGCATTGGATCCCCTGGAGCAGGAGTTCTGACATGGAAACTGGAAGTCAAACTCAGGTCCTCTCCAAGAGCTGTACAGACCCACAATCACTGGGCCAACTCCCTTGCTGTGCCCGCTGCCTCTGCAGGCACCCAGGTATACATGGCATACACACATACACACGCATACATATAAAAACAAGTCAAGGTGCAGAAGCTCCAGGACTCTATGCTGGCCAAGTTTATCATCTGCCATATTAACATAACACCCTCGCAGCAGTAATGAGGTCCAAGGATCACTGAAGGCTCAGTTCTAGGGCTGTTAGAATCTGTATGAAAAACAGCCTCATGTTTGTTTGTACCTGATTACAGGTAACCAGCCACAGCAGGAGAAGGGACTTTTCACTAGTGTGCAGCCATTGGCTCGGTGTCGTTGCTGGCCTGGCTTTCCTGCCTCAGCCTCCTCAGCACTCAGGTGATGGGTAGGGCAGCAGCACTCCCAGGCTGCTTTTCCTCTTTCAAGTCCCCTTCTTGGTTTTTGTTGTTGTTGTTGTTTTCGGTTTTGTTTGTTTGTTTGTTTGTTTTTCGAGACAGGGTTTTTCTGTGTAGCTCTGGCTGTCCTGGAACTCACTCTGTAGACCAGGCTGGCCTCGAACTCAGAAATCCGCCTGCCTCTGCCTCCCAAGTGCTGGGATTAAAGGTATGCGCCACCACTGCCTGGTGGTCAAGTCCCCTTCTCATTCCTACCTGCCGCCATGCCTGCCAGATGCCAGGCAAGTGGTTCCTCCTGCACTTCCTACAATCCTGGTCACAGTTCAGGCATCCATGTCCTACCTGGGCCAGCATCCTTCCAAGGGCTTTGATCAGTCTAGAAAGTCTGTAGTTAAGAAGTCCTTTCCAGCCGGGCAGTGGTGGCGCACGCCTTTAATCCCAGCACTTGGGAGGCAGAGGCAGGTGGGTTTCTGAGTTCAAGGTCAGCCTGGTCTACAGAGTGAGTTCTTGGACAGCCAGGGCTACACAGAGAAACCCTGTCTCAAAAACAAACAAACAAACAAACAAAAAAAAAAAAACAAGAAGAAGAAGAAGAAGAAGAAGAAGAAGAAGAAGAAGAAGAAGAAGAAGAAGAAGAAGAAGAAGAAGAAGAAGAAGTCGTTTCCAGAATAGGAGGAAGGACTGGGGGCCCTAAAGAGGATAGGAATTCCACAGGAAGTCCAACAGAATCAACTAACCTGGACCCTTGGGGCTCTCAGAGTCTGAACCAACAACCAAGCTTTGCAGAGACCTTAAGTGCCAGGGTTGAGGGATACCCAGAAGGGCCCCCACCTGTTCAGAGGAAAAGTGAAGGAGGGTATGATGGGAGAAGGATTGTGGGAGGGGGTGACCAGGAGGGGAGCAGTAAGTGGGATGTAAAGTGAATAATTAAAATAAATAAGTAAATAAAAGAAGTCCTTTCCAGATTTTCCCTGCTTGATTCTACTCAGAAATACCACTTCCTCGGTGTAGTTTTAGGGGGTCTTGGGGGAGGGTCTGCTCACATACATTCCCATTTTTGAGAGGTTGTAACAGAATCCCAAGGGCCAGCCTGGGCTACCTAGTAAGTTCCAAGCTAGCCTGAGCTACACAGTGATACTATCTCAAAAAGAAAGAGATATTCTGTTGCTGCAATTGCCTCTTGGTCCTATGAATGTGATTGTTGTGTGAAAGTCAGAGGTGTCCACAAGAGCCAGTTCTTAGCCAGGCAAGATGGTAGTTCTAATGCTCAGGAGGCAGAGCAGGTAGACTTCAGTGAGGCTAAAGCCAGCCTGGTCACATAGTAAATTCCAGGAAAGCCAGAGCTACATGGTAAAACCCTTCCTTAGAACAAAGAAAAACAAACAGGCAAACAAGCAAAACCAGTTCCCAGGCATGAATTTCTCTGTGTTGGTCCGAGCCTCTGAGTCACAGATCCAAAAATACACCACAGGGCTGTGACCTAAGCTGCATTACTGCTCTCCTCTGGGTCTGGGGCTAGCCTGTGGTCAGTAACAGGGAGTCCACATCAGCACTGCTGCTACCTCTTGCTCTGAGCATTTCTTTTCTTTAATTAATTTTAATTTTAATTAATTAATTAAGCAATTAATGCATATGGGTGTTTTGCCTGCATGTATGTATGTGTACCACATGTGTGCCCTGGTGCCCGTGGAAGCCAGAAAATAGCATCAGGTGCCCTGGGACAGGAGATGGAGCTATCATTTGGGAATCAAGTGTACGTCCTATAGAAGATCCCCAGTGAGCTTAACCACCGAACCACTTCCACGGCTCCTTTTCATTACATTTTGAGATAGAGTCTCACCCTGTGGCCCAGGTTAGCTTACAACTCTCTATGAAATCAAGACTCATCATCCTCCTGCCTCAGCCTCTGGAGTTTGGATGTTATAGACATGCATTACCAAACCCAGCTCTTTTGTTCAATCATCCATTACTGGGATGAATCTCATTGTGTAGGCAGGCTGGCCAGAATTTAGCATCCTCCGACTCAACCTTTTTTTTTTTTAATTAATTAATTTAGTTACTTATTCATTTTACATCCTGAACACCCCCGCCCCACTTTCAGCTCCCCCAGTACGATCCTTACAAACCTCTTCCCTCCATTACTCCCTGACCTTCTCCTCAGAGAAAGGGAAGTCCCCTGTGAGAACAAGCCTGGCATGGTGGAAAGAAGCCCCATGTGTCCATCCCAGGCTCTGTAGCTCTGGGTGGGACAGGAGACACTCGGGAAGTGGCCGAGTCTTCCCACACAGTCCGATGGACAGGTGGGGGCTGTGGGAAACCTTTGCGGGCCCTGCCTGTGGGTGGGTGGGAGAGGGGGCCATTCTTGCACGGCAGCTGTCTCCGTGGGTTCTCTAGCCAAGGCACCACAGTCACCGAAGGGTGCCGCAGACAGGCTAGTTGGAGCGCAGCTGGGGTTCCTGCAGAGACCAGGTTTCTGAGGCTTGGGGCACCGGGCTAGCTGCTTAGGCTTGGGTGAATGGGTACCATCTTGGAGCACTGGGAAGCCCTCATCGAGAGATTAGACGGAGCTCCTTAATGGAGGGCCAGATCCCTCACTTCCCATGGCGGGTCCAGATGAAGAGACAGTCCATAATTCTAAGATGTTTATTTTCATCCTGTGGGATGGTGTGGATGGAACTGTACCTCGTGGCCTCTGGGAGATGTGAGGCAGATATAGTAACTGGGAAGGGGTGTGGCTAAGCCTCTAGGTGTCTCATTAACATGGGAATGACTTGGAGCTGTGTGGCCACGCCTCTACCTGAGGAGTGGTGGTGTATGTCCGTGACTGGAGCGAAAAGCCTCCTGGGAGCGTTGGCATAACGTTTTTTGGTCCCTTGTGGATTGTTCCGCTGGGTCGCCCAGATTTTACACCTGTGCTCAACTGGGTGCCAGATTGCCTGTCACAGATCACTGCCCCACAGTCCCCCTCGGGTACCACCCTACCAGTCGTAGAGCTAAATGTTTCCTCTCCCACTGAGGCCAGATCAGGCAGCCCAGTTAGGGGAAGGGGATCCAATGGTAGACAACAGAGTCAGAGACAGCCTCCACTCCAATTGTTAGGGGATCCACAAGAAGACCAAGCTGAACATCTGCTACAAATGTGTAGGAGGTCTAGGTCCAACCCCTGCATGCTCTGGATGGTGGTTCAGTTTCTATGAGCCCCCATGGGTGAGTCCAGGTTAGTTGACTCTGTAGGTCTTCTTGTGGTGTCCTTGAGCCCTCCAGTTTGCTCAAGAACTCAAGTGACAACACATGCTGGCGAGGATGGGAAGCAAGGGGACCACTGCCTCAACCTCTTAAATGTTGGGATTCCAGATGTGCAGCCACACCTGGCCTCAGTGCCTTCCTGACAGACAGCACAGCAATGAGAGCAGCCTGAACATAAGCCAGTCTCTCTTTGGGTCAGACGACTCTCCCTTGGCCTTCTAGACTGTCACAGGACCTGTTCTGCGGCTTTTGTCAACCCAGAGGATGGCTTGTGCTTGAGGTCTGCCCAGTGCTGGGAACAGTGGTACATGCCTCTAATCCTCTAATCCCATAGCTGGGGAGGCTGAGGTAGGAAGATTGCAAGTTTGAAGCCAGCCTCAGACTTGATAGGAGCTTGAAACACATATGGTGGTGCACACCTTTAATCCCAGCGTGAGGGGAGGCAGAGGTAGCTGGATCTCTGTGAGTTTGAGGCCAGTCTGGTAGTAATAGACCAGGACACCCAGGGCTATGTAGAGAGACTTTGTCTCAAAATAAGTAAGTAAATAAATACATAAGTATATAAAAAAGACTCTGTTGTAAACCGAAACAAACGAATCATTCAAACCATTCTGGTGTCTAGACCAGTTTATTTCCTCTTCCAGCTATGACCTGCTTCAACCTGGAAACTGGACTTTTTATCAGCTGAGTTGAGGTGGGCCACCCAGCCCATGATGTCTGTCTCTAGCACAGTCAGAGAGCTGCTGTCCCTCTCGTTCTTGCCAGGAAGGGAAGGACCTCCCAGACACATCCGCTGCTGCTGACTTATCTCAACTTGAACTTGCCTCGTGCTCACCTAACTGAAGGAGGGATGGAAATTTAGAAGCAAATATTGATGGGTACAACTAAGGTCTGCCACGGCCAACTGCTGGGAAGGACGGCCAACTTGAGACCTGGCAGAATTGGACTGGCTGTTGGGGGTAAGGCTGGCAGTACGCAACAGTGGCAGCCTGAGCCCCAGGCTGCTTGCTGGAGCAGGCTAGCAGCTTCACCACATTCTCCCACACACAAACTAGGTGGAGGAGGGTAGCTCCCAGAACCTCAGTACCCCTCTCTCCCTGACTGCAGATGAGACGTAAGATCTCAGCCACTGCTCAAGTTCCATGCTCTCCACCGCAATGGTTGGACTTATCCTCTGAAACTGTAAGAAGTTCCCAACTAAGTGTTTTCTAAAAAGAAAAAAAGAAAGAACTTTAGATTCAGGTATGGTGCCAAGTGTATAGTTTTAGCACTTGGGAGGGTCAGGCAAGAAGACTTCAAGTCCAAGACTAACTCAGGCTACAAAGAGAGACCTTGTCTCATGAACAAGCCAAGAGAAGCCTTAGAACATTTTGTGCATTGATAATACATAGGATCCATGCCATGCATATCAGCCCTCGTGGCTTCAGTTCCATACTGTATTGGTAGCTGGTCTACTGCAGTTGGGCACAAAAACTAGACATTACAATCTTAAGATATGTAGTACAACATAAAAAGATAGAAAGGGCTGGGAAGCTGGATGTGGTGTCTATGGTCTTACCACTTCAGAGGGAGAGGCAGGAGAATCAAAGCCAGTTTGGGAAAGAATGACTTAATTGAGTATAAAACCCAAACCTGGAAGTCAGGCAGTGGTGGCTCACACCTTTGATCCCAGCACTCGGGAGGCAGAGGCCGCGGGATCTCTATGAGTTCAAGGCCAGCCTGGTCTATGGAGTGAGTTCCAAAACAGCCAAGGCTACACAGAGAAACTTTGTCTCAAAACAAACAAACAAACAAACAAACAACAACATCACCACATACACACAATACATGCTATAGGATTCCATTTACATGAAATTCAAAACAGGAAAAACTCATCTATAGTGGTAATAATTGAAATAATAGTCACTGAGCCTGCGAGATGGCTCATCTGGTTAAGATAGGTGCTCACAACCCTGATGCCCTGAGTTCAATCCAGAGGACCCAATGGGAAGAGGAGAGAACTGTTACAAGTTTTCTTCTGACTGCCACAGGTGCACACACAAACTAAATGAACTGGGGCTGTACTTTTCCAGAGGACCAGGGTTCAGTTCCTAGCACTCACACCGCAGCTCACAACGGTCGGCCACTCCAGTTTCAAGGGCTCTGACGCCCTCTTCTGGCCTCTTCAGGCACTGTATGCACATGACGCTCATACATACAATACATGCCGGCAAATACCCACACACATGAAGTAAATATTAAAAATAAAAGCAAAAAAAAAATTTTTTTAAGCAGTAGTACTTATTGGCCCATGAATTTAGTGACCTTGCCTTCTCTCCAGTGTTCTGCCCTCTGAAAGCACAGAGTCCTGAGTGCCCTGCTAACTCCCCAGGCCCCCATGCCCTCTGCTCCACCTAACTCTCTGTGGAATTCTTGTTTCTCTTCAAACTGTTCTTCCCAGCCTGCCAAGTATGATCTGGTCCCAGGAGAACTCCCGGGGGCCTCTTCTCCATCCTAACGGGAGCCAAATTCCTTGCTTCAGACGCTTCCTACAGGCAGTCCCCTCTGCCTGGAGGCCTCCTCCTCCTCAGTCAATTTCTTCTCATTTTTATCAATGACAGTTTAAATATTGCACTTCCAGCCTACCTGCAGAACATGGAAGCAGAAGGCATCGTGTTTGCAGTAGACTTCCATCCAGCACACAGTTCTTTTGCTTCCTGCATCACGCATGCACTTACAAATTTAAGTTGTATATTTGTGCTCAAGTCTCTTTTCTTCACTGTGAGAATGTAAATGCCAACTTTGCCAGGCATGATGTCAGCCACAAGAGCCCCTGGCACTCAGGAGGCTGATATAGGAGAATTAATAGTTCAAGGCTACCCTGAGCTAAAAGCAAGCGCCTTCCAAAGCATGCTTTTACCCAGCACTCAGGAAGCAGACTTAGAAGCCAGCCTTGTCTACAAAGCAAACTCTAAGCCAGCCAGGACTAAATAGTAAGCCTTGTCCCAAAACAAAACAAAACAAAACAAAACAAAACAAAACAAAACAAAACAAAACAAAACAAAACGACAGGAAATAGGAGCTGGAGAGATGGCTCAGCGGTTAAGAGCATTGACTGCTCTTCCAGAGATCCTGAGTTCAATTCTCAGCTCCCACATGGTGACTCACAACCATATATAATGGGATCCAATGCCCTCTTCTGGTGTGTCTGAAGACAGCTACGGTGTACTCACATGCATAAAATAAGTAAACCTTATGGAGTGAGTTCCGGGACAGCCAGGGCTAAATGATAAAATCCTGTCTCAAAATAAAACACCAAAAAAAACAACCAACCAAACAACAACAAAAAAACCCAATCTTTTTTCTTTTCTTTTCGTTTTTTTAAAGATTTATTTTATTTACTTTATGTCTATGTGTGCTCTATCTATGTATACCTTCCAGAAGAGGATATCAGATCCCATTACAGACGGTTGTGAGCCACCAGGTGCTTGCTGGGAATTGAACTCAGGACCTTTGGAAGAGCAGCCAGCGCTCTTAACTGCTGAGTCATGCTTTCAGCCCCCATCTTTTTTCTTAAAATCAGCAACCACCAACTTTATAGTTATTGTGTGACTGTGTAAATGCAGGCATGTTCTCACCAGAGCGCATGTGTGAAGGTCACAGGTCAACTGTGGCGTCAGCCTTCTCCTTCCACAGCAAGTGCCTTACCTCCTGAGTCATCTCGCAAGCCCTTACCTTTTTCTTTTCCTAATACCTAACACAGTGCCAGGGTGCTCATAAATGTGTTGAATGACTGCATGAGTCACTCGGGGAACCCCTGTGGCTTGCTGGGTGCAGCAGATACTAGAGACCCAGTAGAGTATAAAATAAATATTACCTACTGTCATGAGGCACAGGGGCCATTCTACTACAGTTCTATGAAATAAATGCTATGATTGCAAACTCAGAGTGGGGGACTTGGGGAAGCCCTTTTATAAGGGGAGCCCCCATGAGTGCATGCTTTCAAAGAGAGCCATGGTCAGAGACCTGTTTGTAGGGGCATGCAAATTATGAAAACTTTTTAGACTCAGGTCTCTCTCTCTAAGTTGTTTTAGTGTGTGTGTGTGTGTGTGTGTGTGCCGTGTATATGTCGATCAAAGGACAACTTGCAGGAGTTAGTTCTCTCCTTATACCATATGGGTCCCAGGGATCTAACTCAGGTCTTCAGGCTCCGTGACAAGTGCCTTTACCCACTGGCTCTTCTTATCTGTAAACATTAGTTGGAAGGAAGCTCAGAGCCACAGTGATTTTAAGGTGGCTTTAGATTTCACTGGTTCACTGTGAGACCTTCACAGAGCCAAATGGTTTCTTGTCACACAGACTTATTTCTTACAGGGTAGAGACTGATTGTAGTTCATTATTTTGTACTCAAGACAGCAACATCAAATCATTGCAGGTTAAGAGTCACTTTTTTGTTTACAAACTTAGCCTTTCTCCAGATATTTCTCATAACTTGGCTATAAATATTGAGCTGTCCTCGGCTTTGCCCTAAAGCAGAGCATGTTCCCCTAGCAGCCATGTGGGTTAGAGTTAAGGTTAGGCCCAGCCTTGCCAGGCCCCATGAGAAGCTGAAAGTTCAGGCCCTGAACGGGAGGACAGAGAGGAGAACACCCTTCCCCCTTCCCACTCACTGGGCTGCCATGAAGACTGCAGGACCTGCTTCCAACACTATGTGGGAGGCAGCCAGCTGCCTAGCACAGGGCATCTGCTGTTGCATAATCCTGCCCTCTAGTACCTACCCTCAGGCTGAGCTGAACTGGATACAGCTGGGGTTGTGGTTCAGTTGGTGGCATGCTTGCCGAACATGCATGAGGCCCTAGGTTGAGGACGGGGCATGTAGTCACCCGTAATTCCAGTCCTTATGAAGTAAATGCAGGAGAGTCAGGAGTTCAAGGCTATCCTCACCTACATAGTAATTCAAGGTCAGCTTGGGCTACATGATCCCCTATCTCAAAAGAGGGGATAGGGTTTGGTTTGGGTATCCCAGGCCAACTTGGGAAGAGGTTGAAGGTTCAGGTCCAGGTTTTGTAATCAGTACCCAAGTTACGGCTAGAGTCTCATGGCTACCAGCAAACACACACAGACACACACAGACACACACAGACACACACAGACACACACACACAGACACACACACACACATACAGACACACAGACACACACACACACACACACACACACACACACACACACACACACACACACACACACACACACACTATGACTGACTGGAGCCACATAGTAACCTCTGAGTTCCTTTGGATGGTTGTATGTGGAAGGGATGAAGACTGACCCCTTGAGGCCTCCTTCCTGCTCTGCCCAGAGGGAACTGATAGGCTATGGGGGAGCCCTGTGTGAGCTACCCCCAGGCATCAGGACCGTTGCCAAGGACAGTTGTTCCGGTGGCCACAGTGCCTTTTTGTTTGAGCTAATGAATCCCCTGCTGTTCCAGTGACAAGGAGGTGGGGTTTATTACATTTTGACGACCGAAAGGAAAGTCCACCCACGGCCAGGGAAGGCGGGGACAGAGTTCTGGCTATACAACCAGATGGATCTTGTATCCCTCATCCTTGGCCCCTGGGTGGGAAGCTCCAGAAGGTGATTGACCAAGAACTGTTTTTGTTCTGTTTTGTTTGAGATAAGGTCCCTTATATGGCTTGGGCTGGCCTTCAACTTAAGATCCTCTTGTTTCCAGTTCCCAAATTCTGAAACTGTAAGTGAATGTCTCCACACTCAACTTCCATCCTGAGCTCCTCTTTCTTTCTTTTTCCCTTTTTCTTTTCTCTTTTTGACAGGGTTTTTGTTTTGTTTTTTGTTTTTTGTTTTTGTTTTTGTTTTTGTTTTTGTTTTTTCTGTAGCCCTTGCTGTTCTGAAACTCAGTCTATAGACCAAGCTGGCCTCAAACTCAGATATCTGCCTGCCTCTGCCTCTCAAGTGCTAGGATAGAAAAAGGAGGAGGAGCCAGGCAGTGGTGGCCCACGCCTTTAATCCCAGCACTTGGGAGGCAGAGGCAGGCGGATTTCTGAGTTTGAGGCCAGCCTGTTCTACAGAACGAGTTCCAGGACAGCCAGGGCTACACAGAGAAACCCTGTCTTGAAAATCCAAAAAAAAAAAAAAAAAAAAAGGAGGAGGAAGAAGAGGAGCAGCCGTCAAGCCCTGGGAGGGTGTAACTCAGTGGTAGAGCACTTCATCTATCAAGGACCAGGCTCTGAGTTCAATCCCTACACCACAAGCATAAACACATAAACAAGCGCTACCACCACTTGGCTCCATCCTGAACTCTTTCAAGGCTGTATCTCCTAGGACCAAAGGCACAGAGTGCCCTTTCGAGTTCTTGGTGGTCTTACTGGCCAGGTCCACATATCACAGGACCATCTATTGCCTGTAAAATAGACAAACTGGAGTCATCCTTGACTTTCAGGAGACCCTCACCCAAGGCCAGAGACCCAAACACACTTCATTCCTCTTCCTGGACCCCTGGCAGTCTGTAGGGTCTGTAAAAAAATCTCTTTGCCCACTGTGCACCTTTGGAGGCAGATAAATTGGGTGGATGTGGGACTTTTTTTTCTCACCGTGTCCCCTTGGCTGTCCTGGAACTTTCTACATCCACAGGGCTAGCCTCGAACTCCCAGAGATCTGCCTCAGGAGAGTTGGGATTAAAGGCATGTGTCACCACACATAGCTTTTTCTTTTCTTGTGGGACCTGGTCTCCAGCCTGCAGTTTGGCATGTGCTAAACAAATATGCTATATTGCTGCTAGTTTGCAATTGTTTACCACACCCCCAGTCATCTTTTCACCTTTGACTGTAAAATGGGTCTTACTAAGCCATCCAGGCTGACCTTGAACTCACTCTGCAGTCCAGGTTGACTTTGAACTTGTGCTCGGCATCCAGAATAGCTGGATTATAGACATACAACATCAACCTCGGGTCAGCTTTTCCTTCATATTAGGTAGGCCTCTTGTCTTAGCTTCAGACAAAGGAGCTTGGAATCTTGGGGCCAGCCCAAGCATTAGGAATTTCCCAGGCCCTTGGCCAGCCCCAAATCCCTACAACAATAAAGCCATCCAGGATCTTAGAAGAGAAGAGGAGGCAGGAGCCAGACATTCCACTGGATGTGGTGAAATGCATGTGATCCCAACACTTGTAAGCTGAGGCCAAAGAATCTAGAGTTAAAGGGCAGTGATTTATACAGTGAGGGTGCCTCAGAGAAAGCTGAGGGCTGAGGCTGGAGAGATGGCTCAGTGGTTTAGAGTACTGTCTGCTCTTGCAGAGGACCTAGGTTCAGTTCCCAGCACCAACATGGTGGCTCACATCTGTAACTACAGTTCTAGGGGATCTGGTGCCCTCTTCTTCTACAGCCACTAGGCATGCACAAAGTATACATACATACATACATACATACATACATACATACATACATACAGGCAAAACACCTATACACATTAAATAAGTAAATCTTCGTTTTAAAGAAGCCAAGTTCTGCCAGGTAGTGGTGACACATGCCTTTAACCTGAGCACTTGGGAGGCAGAGGCAGGCAGATCTTTGAGTTTGAGGACAGTCTGGTCTACAGAGTATTGTTCCAGGACAGCCAGGGCTATACAGAGAAACCCAGTCTTGGGAAAAGGAGGAGGAAGAAGAAGAGGAGGAGGAGGAGGAAGAGAAGCAGTCAAGCTCTGGGAGGGCATGGCTCAGTGGTAGAGCACTTCATCTATTATCATGGAGCAGGCTCTGAGTTCAAGCCCTACCACTACAAACATAAACAATCCACACACAAATGGCTGCTTGGCTTGAGCCTCTTGGCCCCAACGCCAGCCTGTGGAGGTGGTCAGGGTTAGGGAGTATTGACTGGTCAGATAGTTATGTATGGGAGAAAGGCAGTGAGGAAGAACCTTCCTTAGGGGGAGCAATCTGGAGACTAGGGAAGAGGTTTCCCCTTCTGCACGGGGCTCACGCTGCCCTCAACCCTGTTGCTGTCTGTCATGCTGCCTGAGTTATTGCCTTGGCCTGGTCCCAACCTCCATCCATACTCAGCAGATGCAGCCAGTTGCTCTGTGTCCAGAATGTCTGGCCAGCTCCCTCCAGACCAGCTCCCAAATCTTGTGGTCTCTGGAATGCAGTAACTCCCCCCCCCCCCTGAGGGAGCTTGCAGCCCATCCTGCCCAAGGGAGGCCCCCCAGATACTTCCCTCTCCAGATTCACTCCACTGCTCCCCAGCCCCACCAAGAAGACTTGGCTGTGAAACCCCCTTCCCAGAAGGTTTTTCTTTCAGATGTTCCCACTAAAACTAACATGGAAGAGGCCAGTCTAGAAGCCTGGCTCCCACTGTCTCGAACAAGCACAGCCAACAGTAATAGCTTCAACCGCTTAGGAAAAGCAGCTCTGTAATCCCTCAGGAGCCCCTGGATATGAGATGTTCTCATTTTTCTGCTTTTCTGACACGAGGAATGTGAAACCCCTATAAAAGCCAGAAAACCTGCTTTTACTCTCAGCAGCTTCAGCCAAGGTCAGGGTTATGGTCCTAAGGCAGGTTATGGTCCTGCCTGGCCTGTTCAGTGTAGAAGCGCTTCTGAGTCCTGTTCACTTCTCATAAGTAACAGCAACCTCAGAGATGGTCAGTCCTGTCACCATATCCAGCTAGAACTGTCTTCGTCTAGACACACAGTGGCAGCTTGGATGACATAGTAAGACAAGAACTATTAATCAACTAGCTTATTTTTTTTTTAAATATAAAGGGAATGTTACATGCTTGTAATCTTTGTACTTCAGAGACAGAGGCAGGATGATAAATTCAAGGTTATTCTTGGCTTTATAGCAATTGAGGCCAGTCTAGGCTTCATGAGACCCTAGGTCAAGAAACCAAAAACAAATAAATAAAAATAAAAGCTGGGCAGTGGTGGTGCACGCCTTTAATCCCAGCACTTGGGAGGCAGAGACAGGCGGATTTCTGAGTTCGAGGTCAGCCTGGTCTACAGAGTGAGTTCCAGGACAGCCAGGGCTACACAGAGAAACCTTGTCTCGAAAAACCAAACCAAAAAAAAAAAAAAACTAAACCAAAAAAACCACAATAAATAAAAATAAAGGCTGGAAGTGTCTCTGAAATGTGTGATGATGCGTTGGCTTCCAAATGTCTGAATGGCAAAGTGAGGAGATGGCAGCCTATGAAACTCATTCCTCTCTCTCTCTCTCTCTCTCTGTGTGTGTGTACATGCATGTGTGTGTCTGTGGGTGTCGGTGTACATGCGTGTACACACGTGTGCTTGTGCACACACATATGTTGAGGCTCTGGTTCACAGATCTGCAGAGCTGGAGGGTCAAAGCTATGATCTTCCATCTATTTTCTTAGTATCTTGGTGCCCTGAGGCTTGGAATAAATAGATAGTAAGGAGGTGAGGGGTGAGTGGAGCAGTCTATGGGGATACGTGCCTAGACAAGAGGATCGTGACTTCAGGGCTAGCCTAGACTGTGTGGCAAGACTCTGTCTCAGAAGTCAAAACAAAAACATTGCCATGTACGGCCCTAAGTTGGCTTCCAAGCCCTGGACTGACTCAGTTTCCAGCACATTTCTCTGTGACTACTGCTTGGAGTAAAGTTTAAGTGGCCGTAATTTCAAAGATAGCTCAAAGTGAACTACAAAGGGGAAAGAGCTACTTTTCAACCAGGGTCATGGGGTGTCTTACACCATGACTAAGGCAACTCTTATAAAGGAAAGCATTTAGTTGGGGCTGATTTACGGGTTCAGAGGTTCCGTCTGTTATCATCATGGTGGGACACATGGCAGTATGCATGCAGAAGCTGTGCTGGAGGAGGCCCTCTCTTCCACACGGGGTGGAGCCTGAGCATAGGACTTTAAAGCTCACTCCGACAGTGATACACTCCCTCCAACAAGGCCACACCTCCTAATAGTTTCCATGGGCCAAACATATTCAAAACACCCCATGGGGTATAGCTCAATGATATAAAGTGTGCTGACTATGTGTTTGGCCATGGGTTTCATCTTCAGCACTAAAAATTAAAATAGACCGCTGGGGGTATAGCCCAGTAGTGGAGAGCTTGACTGCATGCATGAGATCTGGGGCTCAATCTCCAGTAGCTGGGGGAAGAGTAAAAGTTCTAACTGGTGTTTATCAAGCATGCGTCCTGGAGGATTCTAGGGCATGGTCTAACAGCCCTTGGTGCCAATAGCAATAGCTAAGAAAGCCTATGAGTACAAGGCAGCTTTAACCAGGCTGGAGGCACGGGCCTATAGTCTAAACTATTTAGGAAGCTGAGGCAGGAGGATCACAAGCTCAAGTCCTTCCTGGATCACTTAGATGGAAATAGCTCAGTGATACAGGCTTGCTTAACACGTGGAAGAAGCCCCCAGTACCAACACATGCACACACACACACACACACACACACACACACACACACAAACACACACAGAGAGAGAGAGAGAGAGAGAGAGAGAGAGAGAGAGAGAGAGAGATATTCTGAGACTGTAGGAGTCAAAAGTGGCCAACCAAAGCCTGTTGCCCTCGATCCTAGTGCCTTTCCTGGGTACACAAGCAAGATGACATCAGTATCCAGTAAGCAGCTGACTGCTTGCTCAGGTTCTACACACAGTTACCCCTCCCCCAAAGAATCCTGGCTCCCCCTCTGCTTTACTCAGAAAGCTGCGGTAAATAAGTCACTGAGGAGAAAGGTTCCATTCTTTTTTTTTGGTTTTTCGAGACAGGGATAGCCTTGGCTGTCCTGGAACTCACTCTGTAGACCAGGCTGGCCTCGAACTCAGAAATCCACCTGCCTCTGCCTCCCAAGTGCTGGGATTAAAGGCGTGCGCCACCAATGCCTGGCGAAGGTTCCATTCTGAAGCGCTGGCCTGCAGCCTGCCCTGGGATGCCAGGGCCATTGCTCTGTTTCTCCTGTCTGATCATCTTTCTGCTTAACTGCCGTTACAATCATCATCATGCACTTTAGAGACTCTGCTTCCAGCCTTTATATTTATTCAATTTTGGTTTCTTGACATAGGGTCTCATGAAGCCTAGGCTGGTCGCAAAAAGAAGGGGATAGATCCCCTGACATTGGGATTACAGGCAGCTTTGGCAGACATGTTAGTGCTGGGAACTGAATCCCTATCCTCAGGAAAGACAGCTAGTGATTTTTATTTATTTATTCATTTATTTGTTGTATATGAGCACACTGTATCTCTCTTCAGAGACATCAGAAGAGGGCATCAGATCCCAGTACATATGGTTATGAACCACCATGTGGTTGCTGGGAGTTGAACTCAAGACCTCTGGAGGAGCAGTCAGTGTCGTTTTTCCAGCCCTGTTTGTTTGATTTTGAGACAGGGTTTCTCTGTGTAGCCCTGGCTGTCCTGGAACTCCCTCTGTAGACCAGGCTGGCCTCGAACTCAGAAATCCGCCTATACTTTTTTAAAAAGATTTATTTATTTATTTATTTATTTATTTATTTATTTATTTATTTATTTATTTATATGAGTACATTGCCGCTGTCTTCAGACATACACCAGAAGAGGACATCAGATCCCATTACAGATGGTTGTGAACCACCATGTGGTTGCTGCTGGGAATTGAACTCAGGACCTCTGGCAGAGCAGTCAGTAATCTTAACTGCTGAGCCATCTCTCCAGCCCAATATATACATTTTTAAAACTCTTTTTTCCCTACTTGAGGTGCTAGAGATAGAACCCAAGGCTTTATACATGCTAGGCCAGTGTCTTATCACCAAGTCACATCCTCAGCCCTGTATTTTTTGTTTTTAAAAAAGGAAAAAAAAAACCAAAACAACCTTTTGGGGGGCTGGAGAGATGGCTCAGCAGTTGAGAACACTGGTTGCTCTTCCTGAGGACCTGGATTTGATTCCCAGAACCCACACAGCCGCTCACAACTCTCTATAGGATCTGATGCCCTTTCTGGTAGCTACAGGCACCG
This sequence comes from Uromys caudimaculatus, assembly GCA_028551405.1. Taxonomy (NCBI): domain Eukaryota; kingdom Metazoa; phylum Chordata; class Mammalia; order Rodentia; family Muridae; genus Uromys; species Uromys caudimaculatus. The sequence continues at coordinate 57,410,711 of CM052717.1, read as the reverse complement.
AGCACACATTCAGTACACAGACATACATGCAGGCAAAACACTTACATACATAAAGCGAAAAATGAAAAAGAGAGTAACGTCCTCAAGTTTCATCTATTTGTAACGTGGGGCAGAAGGTCTCATGCGGTCTTCAAGCATGGCCTAAGTTACTGTGTTATGGATGATGAACTTCCTCCTGCCACTACCTACCTGCATGCTCCACCACACCCAAGCTCTAGTGCTATCTTTTCTCTACCTCTCCTTTTATTTTTTTATCTCCACACTGTCTTTTGTGGTGCTAGGAATTAACCCAGGCCTTTGCATATGCTAAGCAAAGTTTCCACCATTGAGTTTATTCTCTTTAAGGCTGAATGGTCGCTACATATGTGCCACATTTTTTTTTATATACTTGTCCATGGATGGACATTGATTTCTTTCTGCCCTAGGACTAGTATGAGTAATCCTACCCTGTACACAGGAATACAGACTGATACAGGGTCTAGGTAGTCTGGGGGAAAGGCTCACGGTTGAAACTACAAGTGGTTCACATGTGTTATACTGAGAACGAACTTCAGGGTTAAAAGGGATGTTAGGGTCAAGGCAGGAAGGCTAGGAATGCTAGGGCTGAGAAACAGAGCCACCTGCAAGCTGGGAGTGAGGTAGACAAGCAGACCTAGGAGAGAGAGTCATGCGCTGAGAAGCAAGGCTATATAAGCAGGCAGGATTCCATGAGAACTCAGCCCTGGGGAAATGTATGCTAAGCACTATAGGTTTGTTTTTTGTTTGTTTGTGTGTTTTTTTAATATAGTCTTGCTTCTAATGCAACCAATTGTTAACAGTTAATTTCCTTTTTTCCCCTTAAAATTTATTTATTTATTTTATGTATATGAGTACAATGTAGCTGTCTTCAGACACACCAGAAGAGGGCACTGGATCCCATTACAGATGGTTGTGAGCCACTATGTGGTTGCTGGGAATTGAACTCAGGACCTCTGGAAGAGCAGTCGGTGCTCTTAACCATTGAGCCATCTCTCTAGCCCTACAGCTAATTTCTATGAAAACCTCCACCTATCCCAGGAATGACACCCCAGTTCCTCCATAGACAAGGGACTATGAAAACAAATAGCTTGGTGTAGTTGACAGTACTTCATGCCAAAAAAGGGTTTCAACCTCTCCTGACTGAGTGGGTAACATGCAAGCATGATGACTGGGAACAATTGCATATATAATAGCATATATAGAATATGGACTTATTTTGTTGAATGGATTTATTTCCTTTTATGTGTGCTGAGTGCTTTACTTGCCTGTATGTATGCTATGTGGGTGCCTGGTGCCTGAGGTGGTCAGAAGAGGGTATCACATCGTCTGGAATTAGAGTAATAGATGGTTGTGAACCACTATGCGGGTGCTGGAAGCAAATCAAGGTCCTTTGCGGGAGTACTGGTGCTCTTAACCCCTGAGCCATTGCCCAGGCCCCAGAACATGGTAAATATGGTACTTTATTTTTTCTGTGTATATCGCTACTACCACGTTTTTAACTTTTCTTTATTTCTCTTTAATAAAGTTTGCCTTCATTTCGGTTACTCCTCCAAGTGTTTATATCTTTAATTTTTATCAGTGTGAGAAAGTCAACTTTGTAGCCCCTGACCTGGGTAGATCTTTAATGGCCATTGAGTCTCTAGCACCCTAGGACCTTGGGCCAAGCACAACCCAGTCCTGAAAGATCTTGTTGCTTTCAAATACTGTATCAAAATCTACATCCCTACTTTTCCCCAATGCTGAGGGTGAACCCAAGGCCCCTCCTGTGCTAGGTAAGTGCTCTACCACTCAACTGGACCTCAGCCCCATACATCTGTTCTTGCCTTCTGGTTTCAGCCCTCCATGCTACGACCAGAGCAATCCTGACAGCTTCCCAAGTACGGTCAAATCATCCCTTGCTTAAAACAGGGGGCTTGGAATGTTCTCAGATAAATCCTAACTTCTCTGGTTTTCTGAGGATGAAACATTTGATAACTAACCTCCTTTTTTGAGACAGGTTCTTACTTTGTAGCCTTGGCTGGCCCTGGATTTGCTATGTAGACCAGGCAGGCCTCAAATTCATAGAGATCTGCCTGCTTCTGTCTTCCGAGTGGGAAGACCACCACTCCCAATCTAAAACATTTGTTTCTTAATCTCCCGAACTCTCTTTGCAAAACCCTGGGGCTTTAATATGTGTCCCTGACAAGTTGAGTAATACTCTTTCTCCGAGCTACACCGCGGCTCCCTTTCACCTGTTTTGCTCAGTGCTGTCATGTAGTCCTCCTCAAGGTTTATTTTAAAATTCCTTTTTTTAAGGTTTTTCGAGACAGGGTTTCTCTGTGTAGCCCTGGCTGTCCTGGAACTCACTCTGTAGACCAGGCTGGCCTCGAACTCAGAAATCCACCTGCCTCTGCCTAAAATTCCTTTTTTCTTTCTTTCTTTCCTTCCTTCCTTCCTTCCTTCCTTCCTTCCTTCCTTCCTTCCTTCCTTCCTTCCTTCCTTCCTTCCTTCCTTCCTTCCTTCCTTCCTTCCTTTCTTTCTTTCTTTCTTTCTTTTTAGGGATTTCAGCTCTTCATCTAACCCTGAGGGTGATTACCTGGACACCCACTTCCACTGGGTCAGGGTACTCTCTCCTTCCGTCTTCTACTTTCCCCTCCTACCATCTGCCACAAATGGCACTACATCATCACACTGATTTGTGACAGGAGTTTTCTGTTGGCACCGCTCGCGAAGCGATCCCTGAGGGTGCTAGTACTATCCCGCTCCTACACCGTCTGTCAGGTACGATGTCTAGCGATCAATGTTAATTTCAATGTTAATTTATCATTAATTTCAGTGATAAATCCGTGAGGACGCAACCGAGCCCTCTAGCCGACTGCCGGCTAGGTTTTGAAGCATGGAGGAAACGCGGAGCTTCGCCGACGCCCATCTAGCACGAGGGGAGGGTGGGCTACGACCGGGGAAAACCGCAGCGGCCGCCTGGGGCGGGGGCGGGGCCGACCGCAGACGTCACTTCCGGTGTACACAGCCGGTCCGGGCGGTGCGGGCCGTGCGCCGGGAGCCGGGGCGCGTCGCAGGTGAGGTACGGGCGCCGATGGGCGCGGGTCGGTGGGGACTGGCTGGTGGTGGCGGGCGACCGGTCGCAAGAGCGACTGGCATCGAGGCGAGCTCGCGGGGCGCCGCTTTCCTCGGCGCCGTCCCTCTCTCGCCTGCTGTGAAGGACGCCGGGCTCGGCGGGCGCTGGCCGGGCGGACGGAAGCCCGGAGGGGCCTCTCGGCGCGCGCCCGGGACTGAGACCCTGAGGGGCGCGTCGGCGCTGAAGAACGAGGCTGCTTTGGGCGGCCGGGGGGGATCCGCTCCCGGAAGCTTGCGGCGCGGTGCGCTAAGGGCTGGCGGCCTGTGAGCGACCTGGGTCCACGGGCACAGGCGGGCGCCGCTGCCCTCAGGCCGCCCCGCGGCTGCCCGGCCGCCTCGCGCCCCTTCCTGGCTTTCGCTGAGCCCGTGGGCTCGGCGGGGGTCAGGATAGGGCCGAGGCTGGGCTAGGGCTGAGGAAGGACCCACACCCGTAGGGCGAGCGCAGGGGTCAGGGGTGTGTCTTCCTGCTCCGCGTGGAGCAGGGGAAAAAGAGCATGCCTGTTTGGCATGATAAGAATTTTGTTTATACTTTAACCAAAATTGCCTGGGAAACGCTCAGCCTGGGGAGCCCCCAATTTGAAAATAGATCGTCCGTGCCCTTCCCCACCCATTGCCATTATGAAAGCGATTCATTCTTCTGTCCTTGTAAAAAACCCTTGCGACTGTATACAAAGTGTCAGGAGGGAAAATGACCGCGGCCCTACAAGCTACTACTCGGTGACAAACCGCTGCTAACATTTTGGTTACATCAGTAAGTGCAGATATATATACTGTCACTCTTAAAGGTTTTGTAGAGCATCGGGTACCAAAATTTATCCAAACCCTGATGAATATTTGATTGTCTTTGTCACAAGATAAAGCACTTGTGGCAAAGAGGATTTATTTGATTATTGTCTTAGGCTAAATTTACAAATGGGGGTCAAAGGTGACATTCCTTTTTTCTCCTTGTGGATATGTTTGGAAATCTCAACCCCGATGTTGTAGAAAATTCCATCTGCGTTTGCTTCTCATAATTGCTTTAACATTTTTAACCTTTATTTTTGTTTTTATTTGTTTATTATATTTCTTTTGAAACAGAGTCTCACTGTGTAGACCACATTGGCCTTAAGTTCATAGAGATCTTTCTGCTTCAGTTTCTCAAGTGCTGGAATTAAAGACATAGGCCAAGAGGCCTTGCCTTTGTATTTGTTTTTATTTTTAAGACATATTTGCCAAGTGCCAGGATAGTCATCCAGGTAACCATTGTTGTCTTATTATTATCTTATTTTAGGTTTAAAGTTCTAAGAATGTATTTGTAAAGGGCTGCTTACAAGTTTGATTTGGTGTGTGTTTGGATGTTTTTATGTGCCTTGAAAATAGTAAGTTTTTCCTTCTTGTAATCTTTAAAAAGATCGTTTCCTTTACAAGTTCAGAGAATACTTTCTTTATATTTGATATATATGTGTGTGTGTGATACATATACATATAAAATATATATGTTAAACAAGGTTTCATTGCTGTTTCCTTTGCTTTCTTGCTGACAAGATAACAGACTCCATATGAAGAGTGAAAGTTTGTTGTGGCAACTTTTCAGTCTGGCATTTGAGATTCTAATCTTCCTCTATTTTTGCACACGAATACGTAGGTTAGCATTGGAGACCAAGATAGAAAAGTTCTCAGATTCCCTTGGCAAGCCTAGATTTTTTTTTCAATCTAAAATTATCTCTGGATTTTTTGGAAGACAGCATGCTTTAAGCATCCTTAAAAAAAAAACAAAAAACAAAATACTTTACTAAGTACTTATTCTGTTGAGAACTTGAAGCCTACTACACCCGGACCTCTGTCTCCTAGATCTTCTGCATTCCAGGGAAGTCACTAGCAGGCTAGAACATCCCATGGGTTTTGTGTGTCCACTCTGTCCCTTCTCCTGTGAGACTTTGTCCTCAGTGGAAAATAATGACCTTCCTAGATGGACAAAGAATGTTGGTTAGAACAAGGAATTGCTTTGTTTGGAGTGAGAAGAGCCCATTGCTGGGTTCTCTCAGAATTAATTCAGAAAAAGCCCGAAGTGCTCTAAACATTTTCTCTACAGATATTGTCCATATGCCCCATATGTCCCCTAGTTGGTTGATCTACTGGTCGCTGCTTGCTTTTTTCTGTTTCCTTTTCATTTTGTTTAGTTGTATTTCTCTTTGCCATTTTTTTTTTTTTGATACAACTCAAGACTTTGAGATTCTATTTTTGTTTTTGTTTTATATATGGATGTTTTGTCCTAAGGCTGCACCCTGGGTGTACAGAGCCACTGAAACCAGAAGAGGGCTTCTGATCCTCAGGGTCTGAAGTTACAGATGGTTGTAAGCTGCCATGTGGGTGATGAGAAAACCAGGTCTTTTGAAAGAGCAGCCAGTGCTCTTAACCTCTGAGCCATCTCTTCAGACCCTGAACTTACAAGTTTGAGCATGCTAGGTGTGCAGTGTACCACTGCGCTACCTCCCCAGATCCTGTGACTTTGTAAATACTTGGTGAGGGCAGCAATTCTTGTTACAAACCAGCCTTGCTCTAGGCTGCCTACTTTAGAGCAATAGTGTCTATTCGATTGCCTTGCCTTTATTGCTCTACTTTACCTTGTCTGTGTAGTGCTAGTTTCTGAGGCCTAGCCTCATGCTTCCTCCCCAACCCTTGATCCATGTTTTTTCCTTCACATCCAGAGTAGACTTGGAGGTAGCGACCACTTAATTTCCTTGCTCTTGGGTCCTTGGAGTGATATCTCCATCTTAATTTCAGCTTTGCTTTTTCAGTTGTTCGCTTGTTTGTTTTTGAGAGTCTTTTATGTACCCAAGCTGGCCTCCAACTTGAGATCCTCCTGCACCAACTTCCTAAGTGTTGGGATTATAGGCATGTGACATCATATCTGGTTTCTCTATGCCAGTCCTTTATTTCCTTCTAAATGACCCTAGACACAGATCCTTCATCACTTCCCAGGGTGGCCTGTCTGATGAATCTTAAAGTTTTTGCTAGCCGACATCCCACAATCTCATTTTCCTTGTTGACTTAGATTGCTCTGTCAGTTGTATTCTTCCCTACATCTTTGTTGTTTTATTTTATTTTGAGACAGTTTTTCTATGTAGCCCTGGCTGTTCTGGAGCTCACTCTGTAGACCAAGCTGGCCTTAAACGTACAGAGATCCACCTACCTCTGCCTCCTGAGTGCTGGGATTAAAGGGGTGATCCATCACACTTGGCCTCCCCTACACCTTGATTTAGATTTTGCATCTTTTTTTCTCAGAGACTGTACTAGTCTACTCTGGTTAGGAAGAAAGTAAGCCAGTGAACTTAGCTAGCTCACAGACACCTATGGAACAGGCCATTATTAGCTAAGAGACAAAGCCTGGAGAAGACTGTCTCTGAAGTGTCTAAAGTACCTAGAGAAAGACACCAAAAAAGTTGTGCAAGGTTTCAGGAATCTTGCCTGTTTTGTTGACTGCGTTTATCATCAGGGTCTAGAACATACTGTTCTGGAAACAATTGAGAATTTGTTGAATAAATGACCATCAGAGAATAAAATAAAAAAATAATACAAATTTGCTATCTATAGAGGAGATGCAGACATAAGCCAAGAGACATTTTGTAAATAGAGTTTGACAAATTTCAGGGAAAACTTTAAATTCAAGCCAAACTGACCCAGCTATAACCCCAAGGAAGGCATGTTTGGAATGTGTTTGTGGCCAGAAAGCTTAAATCTAATTTTGTATACCCCAAGAAAGAGTTGTGTTTCTGGGAGAGGTTTGGGATGATGTCTGTAGAAGCTGTGGCGGGTGCAACTTAGGCAGTGTGAGGGTTTCCCTGTGTGGAGTCCTGACCAGGAGTGGTGGTGCATAGTCCTTGCAGTATCAAAGAGAGGGGCCGCCTTCCTTATACCCTTCATAGTTTCATCTGGAAGTTTCTGCCAAAGAAGTGGTCCAAGCTCTATCCAAAGTGCTGTAGTAGATTCTGGTCTTGGGATGCTGTCTAATCTTGCTGTAGAATGGGGACAGCATTGTACCTTTCTTTTAGTATTGCCATGACAACTTTGAGCTTGGTAAAGTTCCAGCTAGGGCTAGCTCTTTTGGTATAGACATAGTTATTGGTCTTCTGGTTAATACATCAGTCATCTTTGAGCCTAACTTGTCCCCCTGAAACTGCTCCTGGGCTCAGTGACAAAGCTGTTAACCAGACAGTGGGAAGTGATGACAGACAGGCTCTTCCCAAACTGCTCAGGCAGGAAAGCCAACCTGAATGTGTCAAGGGAAACTTTCTGTAAAAGGTTGAGCTTAGCTGATAGCGTGGGGAGAGTTAGTGACTCCAGCTCCATTGTAAGAGCAGAGGGTGCTTAGACGAGATGGTGACATGAATGAAGCTGCAGAGGTTAGCAAGCCTGGGGTATATAATTAATAGTAATATCTGCTTTACTGCAAGCTCACTGTGCTAGTCAGTTTTACTGCAAAGTGTTGTCTGTGTGTTCCTTTGTGTAGTCCTCACAGCCTTGTGATACGTTCAGAACTGACATGTTCAGTTTCTGTTGCCTCCAGTTAACCTACCTACTGCTTCATATTCTAAATGTGTTGTGTACATGTAAGAGCTTTTCTTTTTTTTTTTTTTTTTTTTTCCAGACAGGGTTTCTCTGTGTAGCCCTGGCTGTCCTGGAACTCACTCTGTAGACCAGGCTGGCCTTGAACTCAGAAATCTGCCTGCCTCTGCCTCCCAAGTGCTGGGACTAAAGGCGTGCGCCACCACTGCCTAGCTCATATAAGAGCTTTTCGTGGGTGATGTTTCCAGTGGAGTCTACATCCTTCCCAAATCATCAGTTTCACGACCCTCTTACGTTAAGATGGAAATAGCTATGACTTAGAATGGGGGTCAGCTCAGTGCTTGCACAGCATCTTGAGGGCCCTGATTGTGATTCTCAGTATCCTCAAATTAAGAATTAAATCACTCAGTAAGAGCAAGTTTTAGAACAGTATACTTATATGCTTATTTGAGTTAAAGAAAGAATATAAATCTCTGAGTGCAGAAAGAAAAGCCGGGGGCAGGTGATAGAAAAAGAGCAGGTTGTGCTTGGGATGAGGTGACGGGGGAGGGGGGGGGCGACAAAAATACAACAACAACAAACAATTCAGGTTGTTAAGTAGTCCAGTCTTCTGCCTCAGCGTTCTGAGTCCTTATATTACAAGTGTGTGTCACCAGACTAGTCTCAAATCTGAAATGTATCCATATCTCTTTTTTCAAGAAGAACTAAGTTTGGCTTATCCACGTAGGTAAAATTTTTTGGATAAATGCTTTTTTTCCCCCTTCTCTGAGGTTAATTTTAAGCAGGTTCTATAGTACAAACTTAACAATAATTATAGCAGCATAGAACTTCTAATTTTCTTAAAGCATTTTTTAAATGCAAACAGTAAATTTTTAACTAGTCTAACATTTTTTTTTTTAAATATTAATTTTGAGACAAAGTCTTGCTGAGTAGCCTAAGCTAGCCTCAAATTCAAGATCCTCTTGCTTTAGCCTCTCATACTGGTGTATGCCAGCATGCTCTGTCTTTTTTTTTTTTTTTTAATTTATTTATTTATTTTTCTTTTCAAGACAGGGTTTCTCTGTGTAGCCCTGGCTGTCCTGGAACTCACTCTGTAGACCAGGCTGGCTTCGAACTCAGAAATCCACCTGCCTCTGCCTCCCAAGTGCAGGGATTAAAGGTGTGTGCCACCACTGCCCGGCTTCCTCTGTCTTGGGTACCATTTTGAATGGCATACTCTTTTTCTGTTTATTATTTTCATTTTAAAAATTAATACATTTTAAAAGAAATGTCTTTGGTATCCAGTCATATATAGAGGGAGCAGAGAGCAAGGACCAGTCAAACTAAAGTCTTGCTTACTAGTCACTGGCCTCTAAGTCACTAAACTTGGCTTACCCAGTATGAAAATAGGAGAGGAAATAATGTCGAGGGTTATAGTGTGTTTTTATTCTTTTCTTTGAGATGCTGTCTCTAGCCCAAACTGGCTGGTGTGGAACTTTACTGTGTAGCCTAGGCTGATCTTAAACTCATAACAGTTCTCCTGCCTCAATTTCTGAGTGAGTGTGTTATAAGCATGAGCCGCCACCTAAGCTTACAATGTAGTTTTACTGTGTTAGTATAAAGCCCTTAGAATAGGTCCTGTTGGGAATGTGTTTTTTTGTTATTTTCCACACTGTGCAGTACAGTAAAATGAGCCTGTAGCTTACACCCATCATGGCATTTGCAGTTCATTTGGCGAGACAGGCACAAGAGGCAGCGACAACAAAGGCAGCCAGAGCTCAGGAAAAGCTTCATGGGAGTTAAGGTGGTCCAGCCAATATGGTTTATTGAGATAGTGAAAATTTACTTCTAGGCAGGATTTTACCATGTAGCCCAAACTGACCAGGTACTTATTGTGTAGACCAGGATGGCCTTGATGTGATGGTTTGTATATGCTTGGCCCAGGGAGTGGCACTATTAGGAGGTGTGGCCTTGTTGGAGTAGGTGTGTCACTGTGGGCGTGGGCTTAAGACCCTCACCCTAGCTGCCTGCTAGGAAGCCAGTATTCTGTTAGCAGCCTTCAGATGAAGATATAGAACTCTCAGCTTCTACACCATGCCTGCCTGGATGCTGCCATGTTCTTGCCTTGATGATACTGGACTGAACCTCTGAACCTGTAAGCCAGCCTCAATTAAATGATGTCCTTTATAAGAGTTGCCTTGGTCATGGTGTCTGTTCACAGCAGTAAAACCTTAACTAAGCACTTGAACTCAGTAATCCTGTGTCTTAGCATCCCAGATGATGGGATGACAGCATATACCAGCATTATCATTCATAGCTGAACTAATGGGTCTTGAATATAGCTAACTTTTTAGAAAAAATAAAATGAGGGTAAGGGTCTTTTTTTGAGACAGGATCTGGCTATGTAGCTTGGCTAGCCGGAAACTTCATTTTTCCCCTCTGCCTCCTTGGAGCTGGGGTTACAAGCATATGTTCCCCTCCCCACTCTGCTCACCACACGTCTTGTTCCAAGGGTAATGTGATGTGTCTCTCAGACAACCAGACACAAAGGATTGAAAACAGGAAAGATCTTAGAGGGGTCTGAAATTGGGTTACTTTAGTGATGGCATGTCATTGGTGTGTGGCAGCTTCCTTGGCATCTGTGTGCTGATGGTACCATTTATAAAATTATACATGTTACTCTTTTTTTGTCTTTGAACTCATGTCTAGTTTAGGTAATGAACCTCTTAAATTCAATATATATGGATCATTTCCAAGATGATTCTTGTAGTTCATGGTGCCATTGGTCCCCTCCCCTCCCCTCCCCTCCCCTCTCCTCTTCTCTTTTCTTTTTGGGACAGGGTTTCACTGTGTAGCCCTGACTGGTGTCATTTGTTTTCTTAACAAAAGCCTATGTTTTTACTGTAAGTTTTAAGATTCATCCCTTGATATGGCATTCCTTTTAAAAAATTTTAAATTACATTTGAAAATTTATTTGTGTGTATGTGTGGGCATGAGTACCATGGCATACATGTGGTTGTCAGAGGACTATTTGTAGGAATTGGATTTTGTCTTCTACATTTGTGGGTCTTGGGATGGAAATCAGATCATCAGGCTTAGGAGCAAGCCATCTTACTGGCCCTACTTTTTCTTTTAAATCTCTCTCTCCCTCTCCTCCCCTCTCTCTCTCTGGGCAGGGGCTCACTATGAGCTCTGGCAGGCCTGGAACTTGCTATTTAGACCAGGCTGATCTGGAACTTGCAGAGCTCTGCCAGCAATGGGAAGGTTTGAATGTAGAATTAGAGCTAGATACTACCAGAAAAACAATCACATTTTCTTACTAAAAATGACTTGGGAGTTAGATACTAATGAGATTCAGTTTTATGGTTAAGGAATCTAGGAGAGCCCAGTCTTCCCTCCTCCATCACCCTGGTCCCAGAGGCAGAGGAAACCTGCTCCTGGCTCCCAGACTTGGGTGCCCTAGGCTTTGGTGATCTAGGCAAGGGGAGGTGAAATTAGGCCCTCTCAGCAGCTCCCAAGGACTTGTGCTGCCTCTGAGTCTCCAGGGAGGGGAGAATGCTGTGCTTAAGTAACTTTGTCCTGTGCTTTGTGTAAAGGTGATAGGGCCCCTTCTTCGGCCGTGTCCACTACTTACTTCTAGCTCCGGGCTGAGGTAGGAGGGCAGTGATGGGCTGAGAAAAGGGAAAGAGCCATGACTTTCTTTTGTGCTGGAGCACACCAGGTGGCACATTTATTTAGTTTGTTGTCTGGATTTTGGAAATTGGGGTCACAGCTGCAGGAAGGTAGGTTCTATTTCTGTGAGTTGTTAACTGTAATGTGGAATTGGGGTGGATTTGTCTAGTGGACCAGAATGAGGAGTTGGTGAAGATACCCTAAGCTAACCCAATGCTTCTTGAAGAGTGGCTGTTTCCATTTCCTGAGTCTGGAGATGTGCCAAGTAGATGTGCTCTGTAGAGTTTAGATACTCCATTCTACTGAGGAAACTGACGAACAAGATTTCAGCTGACTTGTTTAAGGTCATAGAGTTACTAAGTGCCTTTCACTCTGCTGATATTTACTGAGAGCAGAAATTCACATCTAGATGAATAGGACTGCCCAAGCCATAGCAATAGCCACTGCATTTTGGCAGGACCTGACTTCCATGAAGTTTTTTTATATTGGAGCATCTTTCACCTAGCAGCAGGTAAGGGCCTTTCTAGCCCATTGAACTAGGCAGTACTTCTGTATCCCTGATGTCTGGAGAAGGGCTGTGCATACATTTGGACCTCAGTAATTGAGTATGTGAAGGCTCATGGTCTGGGAAAGTGGCAGAGTAGGAAGCCAGCATGAGCCTTTCCTGCCTAGGGAGCCCAGGTGAGGAGATGTCATAGAATTTCTACATTTCTGACCTTGGGGTGTAGCTCAGCGCAATTGCTTAGCATGGGCAAAGCCCTGGGTTTGATACCTATCATACACAGACAGGCAGGCAGGCATGCACGCATGTACACTCACACACACACATATGCACACATGCATGCTCTCCCTCTCTCCTGAATTTCTGATTGTATAACCTGCTGAAATGTTTATGGGAAAAAAGGTTCCTAACTTTGTTTCTGACTTGCTGGTCTTCTTGACAGATGACAGGGCTTGCAGAGTATGTAAACTTAGAGTCAGTGTGTCCAGCTTGGAGGAGAGAGACACCATAATTATCCATTAGTGAAATCATTCCTGAGTGCCTTACATGTTCGTTTTTTTGTTTTTGAAACTAGAGCCTCACTGTGTAGCCCAGGTTGCTCTTACATTTTCTCTCTCTATCTGTCTCTTTCTGCCTCCCTCTGTCTGCCCCCCTAGCCTCCAGGGTCTCTATATAGCCCTGTCTGTCCTGGAACTTAATATGTAGACCAAACTGGCCTCAAACTCACAGAGAGTGCTCAGATTAAATTGTGTGCTACTGTGCCCAGCCTAAACTTGATCTTCCTCCGCAAGTGCTGGTGTTAGAGACTTAGGATACCAGGTCTGGTCACAAATTATATTAAAATTTTGAAAGTGTCTAAATTTACATAATACTCCTTCATAGTAAGAAAAGTAATTTTAAAGTTATTTTTTTTTGACATATACTACTAAGTAGCAGTATAGAATTTTAAGTTTTCTTGAATAATTTTCTTTTTAAGAGATTTTTGGTTTTTCGAGACAGGGTTTCTCTGTGTAGCCCTGGCTGTCCTGGAGCTCACTCTGTAGACCAGGTTGGCCTCGAACTCAGAAATCCACCTACCTCTGCCTCCCAAGTGCTGGGATTAAAGGTGTGCACCACCACTGCCCAGCTTTAAGAGATTTTTATTTTAGGTATATTAGTATGTATGTATGTATGTATGCATGCATGCATACCATGTGCATTCCTGGTACTTATGGAGGTCAGAAGAAGGTGTTGGGAATTGAGTGGTGGCACATACCTTTAATCCCAGTACTCAGGAGGCAGAGGCAGATGGATCTCTGAGTTCAAGGGCAACCTGGTCTACAGAGGTGAGTTCTAGGACAGCCAAGGCTACATAGAGAAACCATGATTGAAAAACCAAATCAAACCAAACAAAACAAAAAAAGAGGAGATGTTGGATCTTCCGAAACTAGATTTATAGATGGTTGTGAGCTATCTTGTGGGTGCTGGGATGGAACCCAAACCCTTTGGAAGAGCAGCCAGTGCTTTTAGTCACTGAGCCATCTCTCTAGCCTCTTAAATAGTTCTAAAGGATACAATGATAAGTTTGTACCAGTTCAACTTGTTTTGCAAATTTTCAAGCTATTTTTTCTTTTTTGATGTGATAGTTGTGAATACCTATTTGATTTTCTTCCGTCTTGGCATACAACCTCTGAAATTTGGGGAACCTCTGAACTAATATGTTTTTGTATACTAATGAGATCACTGGGCTGGCAGCCTTGAGAGATTCAGGCTAGGGTGCTGGTCACCTGAAAAAACTTAGATGACTCTTGAGTTTCACTCAGGCCTGTAGTGAACTGGCCATTAGTGGCTGGGGTTTTGTGTACTGCCTGAGTAATGAGGCCTTCATATATGCCAGGGGCTGGGGCTCAGAGCTTCAAAAGGTTCCTAGGGGGTGGCACCCATGGAAAGGACTTGGATGGTTTGCACCCCTTCCTACGTGCTCTGCTCTGTGCATCTCTTCATCTGTGTTGTTGGTAATACCCTTTACAACAAACTAGTAAATGTGAGTAAGTCAGTACTGTAAGTTCTGTGTGGTACAATAGCAAATTAACTGAACTCAAAGTCTCCTAGAACCCCAAGTGTGACAGCACAAGCCTAGATCTCAGCACTTGGGGTTGGGGTGAAGGAGGAGGATCATGAGTTCAAGACCAGTTATATAAAGGAAACAGTCTTTTGGGACAGAATCTTCCTATGGGATCAACCCCTACCTCCAGATAGATAATTAGAGCCATCTCTTTAGCGCCAGTCAAGACCATCTTAGTTTATAAATGAAAACTCTATCTGAGCAAATATTTCAGAAGTGTAAGAGCCAATTTTGCCAGATGCAGTAGTACATACCTTTGATCTGCACTCTGGGTGCTAAGGCAGGAAGATCATGAGCTTAAGTTCAGCCTGGGTTACATAGTAAGATTGTTCTCACCCCCCAAAACCCAGCGTTGTCATGCTTTGCTGATGTTATAGGTTGATGTTTGTGGACAAAACTCTCCTCAAGATTCTGAGACAGAGTCTTTTTGTGTACCCCAGGCTGGCCTTGAACTCCTGATCCTAGTGCCTTCTTCCCAAGTGATGTGATGTCAGGCTTTGCCATAATGGCCAGCTGCTCTCCTTTTGAAGATCTGTCTGGCAGATTTGTGTTGTGATGTTTGGTTTGCTTTGTTTCTGTGATAAAATTACTTTATAAGTTCCAGCACTTTGCCCAATAGCAGCAAGTTCTGAGAGTTTAAAACTCTGTGAAAAGAGTAAATGTTCATTTTAAATGCAGAGTAGTATGAGTCCTTCAGTCATTAGAAAATCAGAGTGATGACTAGGTCTGTCTGCACAAGACCAAATAGTGCTTTTTTTAAATAACTTTTTTTTTCTTCTTCTTCGAGAGGGTTTCTTTGTGTAGCCCTGGCTGTCCTAGAACTCACTCTGTAGACCAGGCTGGCCTTGAACTCAGAAATCCGCCTACCTCTGCCCCCCATGAGTGCTGGGATTAAAGTAAATAACTGTTATTAAATAGGCATTCTTTGGGTGGAATTGAGTGTGTGCTGATTATCCTGTATCTCATTTACTTTTCTACGTCTGAGGTAGCAACTGTTTAAAAAACAAGCCAGGCTTTGATTTTCCTCCCACCAAAAAGCACAAACAAAACTAAAACACAATGAACCCTCAATTTATTTACTTTTTAAAGATTTTTTTATTTGTGTGTGTGTGTGTGTGTGTATGTGTATGTATGCATGCATGCATGTATCGATTTGTGCCTGTGTTTGTTTATGTATACCATGTGTATGCAGGTGCCCTTGGAAGCCAGAGGGTGTCAGATCCCCTCACACTAGAGCTACAGGCAGTTAGTTGTAAGCTACCTGATTTGTGTGCTGGGGGCCAAACCTGGGTCATCTGTAAGACCAGTCACTCCTAACCAGTCATCCATTTCTTCAGCTGCACTAACCCTCAATTTAAACAGAATTAAGCCTGTACCTAAAAATGACCATTTAACACATTTGGCATATTTTTTTTTCCTAAAGCCCTGTTATTTTAGAGTAAATTTCAACTGTGTTGATTTTGTGGTTAGAACAGTTATTCTTCTTAAATGAAATGATAAGTTGTTTGGAGATCACTAGATATAAAATGGTTTAGAACCACTAATGATAACCTGCTTTGGTTTTGTGGAGAAATACCATATTTTGTGGTAAAGCCTTATAGAGCAAATGTCAACTTAGAGGCAGTCCACACCCTGTGTCCCTTTCTACTGTTCTGATAGCTGCTTGAAAGCAGGAGCTGTGTCTGCTTTTGTTCATGTCTAGGCAGGTGAAGCTTGATCATCTCTCTACTTGATGGCGGTGGGGATGGAACCTGAGGCCTCACGTGTGCTGGGCAAGTGCTCTACCACCCAGTAATGGCCCCAGCTTCTGCCAGCGTTACTATTGCTGCTGCTCCTGCTGCCGCCGCCGCCGCTGCTGCCGCCGCCGCTGCTGCTTTTAAAATATTTTCTTTTACTGATGAATGTATGTGTGCCACCTGTGTGTGGGTGCTCTGAGGTATGGAACTCCCTGGAGTCACAGGAGATTGTGAAGCTGCCTCACGCGGATGCTGGGGACAGAACTCTGGTCCTGTAGAAGGGCATCAAGTGCTTTTAATTGCTGAGCCATTTCTCCAGCACTTCTCTCACGTCTTGACTAGAAAAAAAAGTAACAATCTTGACCTCCCTAGACTTTTTCATGGACTGTATGTGTGCTGATAGGATTTACATTTCAGCAGTCTGTGCATTAGTCTTTGAATTAACCTGCTTTAGCATTCATTTCCATGTAATAGCTGGTATCTGTCTTTGTTCAGTTTTTCTGTTAAGACAGCCTCTCTTGCACAGAAAATGCTATGGGCTTGGTGGACACGGAAGAGTCATTACCTTTCCTCTGGCCTTGGCTCTCCCTGCCTGCCTTTCCGTTTAATGATACTCCTCCTTGCTCACTGATTTGTGTTCAGGAAGCTGGGCCGTGATTACTTTTGTTTCTGCTTTGTGGACTTCCTCCCCCACTTCCTATTTTTACTGGCCTTACTGGCCTTGTGCAGGAAATGAGGTGGCTCCTGACTGGCTGCCGTTGAGCTCTGATTTGAGGTAGCAGATGATGAGGCCTTAGGGTCTGGGACATGCCGTACTTTCCACCCTTGTGCCTTCTTCCTCTGGGAGACACAGGAACATTTTGTGATAGGGTTGAGATGATGTCATGTCATCCTTAGGCTTGGGGGTTGGAGAAGATTGCTACTCAAAACTGAGGTGAGGCTTGATTCAGCCTGAACAGCATGGCTGGGTGTCCTGGCATGGAAACAAGGTCAGTTGAAAGGGTGGATCTGCTGCAGGAAAGGATGAGAATGGGGTAGGGAAGGTGACTCAGTGAGTAAAGTACCCACAGCACAAGCATGAAGTCCTGAGCGAGGATCCCTGGCACCTGTGTGAGGAAAGCCTCTGTAGACCCTGTGCTCACCAGCTCACCAGTGTAGCTGTGTTAGTGAGTGCAGGGCCCAGGGAGCGGCTGTCTCAAAAGATAAGGTGGAGAGCAGTTCAAGAAGATACAAGCACACACAAAGCACAAATCTGAGAATGTGGTTATGGGTTCTTGAAGCGGCCTTGCAGGCAGGTAGGAAGTAGAGTGAAGAACCCTGGTCAGTCCAGAGCTTTGGTCTCTGGGACTCCCCTTCTTGAATTGTTTTCTAAACCACTAAGGTAGTATTTACCCAATCATCTCTTTAAGACATCTCTTGGTGTCTTGGGAACTTGTGCCTTAATTCATAGGAAAGGTTGTAACATATCTCCAAAAAGAGTAAGATTGTTGTTTGTTTGTTTTGAGACAGTTCTTTGTGTAGCCCTGCTGTCCTGGAACTCCATTGGCCAGGCTGGCCTTCAACTGAGCTCAGAGATCCACCTGCCTCTGCCTCCTGAATGCCGAGATTAAAGGCGTGCATCACCACTGCTTGGCCAGAAAAAGTAACTTTATTGGTCTTATTTTGAGACAAGACTGTGCTTTGTAGCTCAGATTACCCTTGAATTCTCATGATCCCCTTGCCTTAGCTTTCTAAGTATTGAGAAAACAGATATTATGTACTACCACATGCAGGCAAGAAATAATTTCATAATATATTAGTAGCTTGAGAGTGCTCGAAGCATTTGTGATCAGGGTTTCTTAGTGCTAGCACTGTTGTCATGTTGGAGTGGAAGATCCCTGCTATGAGGGCTGCTGTGTATTTTAGAGGATGTTTAGCAGAGTCTCTGGATTCTACCCACTAGATGCTACCGGCATTTCCTCAGTTGTGACAACCCAAATGGTATGAGGGGCCAGGAAAGAAAATCACTTTCCTTAATGCCTCATAGGTAGGCCAGCCATGGTGAGAACTACTATGTTAAAGAATTGAATACTGAGTTACTAATCTTGTTTTTTTGGTTTTTCGAGACAGGGTTTCTCTGTATAGCCCTGGCTGTCCTGGAACTCACTCTGTAGACCAGGCTGGCCTGGAACTCAGAAATCCGCCTGTCTCTGCCTCCCAAGCACTGGGACTAAAGGCGTGCGCCACCACTGCCCGGCCTTTTGTTTATTTTTTGAGTCTGAACTTCACACTGAAGCTTTGGGTGGCCTTTAACTCTATATGTAGACCAGGCTGGCTTCAAACTCAAAGAGATCATCCTGCCTCTGCCTCTGGACTAGTGGCATTAAAGGCATGCCACTATGAAAGCACACAGCCTTTTCTGTATGCTTTCATGGGCTCAATGGAACCTGAGCACTAACATATTCTGTTTCTGATGCTCATAGAAGGCTTTCTTGTCATGGATATGCCTTGAATTAGGACACAGCTCAGAGATAGCATGCTTGAGGTCCTCCCTCTGAGTTTACTCTTTGATCTTGCTATACAGCCCAGGTTGCCCTCAAATCCACCATCCTTCTGCTACTATCTCCCAAGTGATTCTTGCATATCTTCTGTATATGTGTGTGCATGAAAGGGTGGATAGGAGCATGTGTTGGTCATGGGCATATGCAGGTGCTCATGTGCATTGTGTATATGTGTGTGGGGACCAGAGGTCAACCTTGGATATTTCTCTTCAAGAGTCATTTACCCTGGGCCTGTTTTGATTTTTGAGCCAGAGTCTCTCTCTGGGTCTTGGTTCTCATGGCCAGTGAGCCCCAGGAATTCTGTTGTCTCTCCTTCCCAAGCACTGGGATTGTAAGCATATATTTACTGTATACCCAGCCTTTTCACATGGGTATTGGGAAATCAAACTCTGGTCTTTGCTTTCATAGCAAGCACTTTACCTACTGAGGTATGGCCTCAATGTCTTGAATGAAGTCAGTGATCTTGTGTCTTGGCAATAGCAGGGACATACAGGGGAGATGGCAAACTGTGTTTTAGGATAGTAATGCTAATGTAGAAACAGTCTGACAGAACACAATGTTGTTTTTTTTTTAATTTATTCATTTATTCATTCATTCATTCATTTATTTATTTATTATATGTAAGTACACTGTAGCTGTCTTCAGACACCCCAGAAGAGGGCATCAGATCTCATTACGGATGGTTGTGAGCCACCATGTGGTTGCTGGGATTTGAACTCATGACCTTCGGAAGAGCAGTCAGAGCTCTTAACCGCTGAGCCATCTCTCCAGCCCCAGAACACAATGTTTAACTCAGTCTTTATCAAAACTACTTCTGAGACATCCCAAGAGGTCCAAAGAGCCTTCCAGATGCTAGGAGGGGACATGTAGACTGGTTGTGACTTGGAAGAGGGGTTGTGAGAGAAGTAGGCGGTGTTAGGATGAGGAAGGAGGGATGGCTGCCTGGGAAGGGCAGCTGTGCACGATCTTCCCAGGGAGGGTGTGATTGGTGGTGTCAGAAACAGCAAGGGTGCCTCCAGGCTCTGAGGGGCCGTAGCACTTGCAGATGGCTGGGAGTAGGAGGAGAGCTAGGAGGACATGTCTGCCAGAGAGCTTCACTTTTAGATGTGGTCGCAGATAAGAGGACCCAAAAGAGCTGGGATTAAGGAGGGACAGACTAAGGATCTTTTAAGGTTTCTCCTCTTGCCTAGATGGATATTTTAAATTTATGATTGTTGAGTGTAAAATGTTTCAAAGCATTTTTCTTTTCTTTTCTTTTCTTTTTTTTTTTTTTTTTTTTTTTTGGTTTTTCGAGACAGGGTTTCTCTGTATAGCCCTGGCTGTCCTGGAACTCACTTTGTAGACCAGGCTGGCCTCGAACTCAGAAATCTGCCTGTTTCTGCCTCCCAAGTGCTGGGACTAAAGGCGTGCGCCACCACTGCCTGGCGCATTTTTCTAGAGTTCATTTCTAAATATGGTTTGGGTCAGTCTGAACTAAAAACATGGAAGTGGCCGGGCACTGGTAACTTTAAAAATTTTATTGTTGGACAGCACTTGGGAGACAGAGGCAGGCGGATCTCTATAAGTTCAAGGGCAGTCTGGTCTACAAAGTCTAGGACAGCCAAAACTCAGAAAACCAAAAAAAAAAAAAAAAAAAAAAATCGTGCATGTATCTGGTGAGTGTGTGTGCACACGAATGCCACAGCTTGTGTGGAAGTTAGGGCATGATCTTTGGGAGTCGGTTCTCTTCCACTGCTTGCACAGCAATGCCTTTTACTTACTGAATCATTGTACCCAAAATATTTGGGAGAGGACTATGGAGGGAAGGATTGGATTAATCATGTACACATTGTATGTGTGCATTGAAGTGTCACATTGAGTGGGATTAATATGTATAACTGCTCTGCTCTATGCCAATAAGAATATGTGAGTGCTTTTCTCACTGGAATTCTGAATTTTGTTTTTTGTTGTTTGTAGGCATCTCTTTTTTTTTTTTTTAATTTTAGAGAGTGAGAGCCAGAGTGAGTAAGCCTGAGTTCAGACTTCAGAGAACAACTTTTGGGAGTCAGTTTTCTTTTTGCATCTTTTTATTTGTTTGTTTAAGACAGAATATCTCTCTCTCTCTCTCTCTCTCTCTCTCTCTCTCTCTTTTAAGATTTCTTTATTTATTTTATGTATTTGAGTACCCTGTCACTCTCTTCAGACACACCAGAAGAGGGCATCAGATCCCATTACAGATGGTTGTGAGCCACCATGTGGTTGCTGGGAATTGAACTCAGGACCTCTGGAAGAGCAGTCTGTGCTCTTAACTGCTGAGACATCTCTCCAGCCCCAACACAGAGTTTCTTTATGTTTTCCTAGCTGTTTTGTAACTCACTATGTAGACCAGGCTGGGCTTGAACTCAAAGAGATCCTCTTGCTTCTGTCTCTCTGACAGATTAAAGCCATGTGCCTGGCCCTCTTCTTTTTTAAAATGTGTATATGTGTGTGCCTTTGTGGATGTAGGTGGGCGTGCATGCCTTTGGGCTGGAACTCACCAGTTAGTCTAGAATTGCTGGACCAGCAAGTCCTAACTAAGGATTCTTCTGTTACATGCTTGAGCTGCTGTGCTCAGGACTTTTACAAGGGCTCTATGAAATGAACTCAGGTCCTCATACTTGCAAGGCAAATACTTCTGCCAACTGAGCCATTCCTAGCCCTAGAATCAGCCATTCTTATAAGCTCTGATTCATTTTCAGTGGGAAATGGTATTAGAGGCATACATTACAACTGGATTGGGAATTCTTTCTTTTAAGAAGAGCTAGGAAATATTTTTGGCAAAGGAAAAGATAAGTCAGACTGATTCCACCTCCTCCCCCCCTTTATTTTCCTTTTTGGTTTTTTGAGACAAGTCTACTTCTATTCATAGACCAGGCTGACCTTGAACTCAGAGATCCACCTGCTTCTGCCTGTTGCCTTTTTTTTTTTTTTTTCCAAAACAGGGTTTCTCTGTGTAGACCTGACTGTCCTGGAACTCACTCTGTAGACCAGGCTGGCTGCCTCTTGAGTGCTTAGATTAAAAGCAAGCACCATCATGCCTAGTTTAAGACTGATATTTTCAATTCAAGTGGATGAAAGGATTTTTATTTAATTTTATATTGTCAACATGTAACACTAGAAAGGTCAAACATGAAGTTATCTAAAGCTGGCTGTGGTAGTTCATGAATCACAATCCTAGCACTTGGGAGGATGAGGACCATGAGTTTGAGACCAGCCTGGACTACATAGTGTACTAGGTCAGTCTGGTCTATGTAGTGAGAACCTGTCTCAAAAACAAACAAACAAACAAACAGCTGAGCATGATGGCTCACTCTTTTAATACCAGCATTTAGGAGGCCAAGACAGGAGGGTCACTATAAATTTGAATGAAGTCAGCCTGGACTATATAGTGAAACCCTGTCTCAGGGGGTAAAAAGGAAACACAACAAAGAAAACATGGCACAATTAATTGAGTCATTTGTCTGTTTATATTTTAGGGATTTAAAACATTGAATGTTGCCGGGCAGTGGTGGCACACGCCTTTAATCCCAGCACTCAGGAGGCAGAGGCAGGCGGATTTCTGAGTTCGAGGCCAGCCTGGTCTAAAGAGTGAGTTCCAGGACAGCCAGGGCTACACAGAGAAACCCTGTCTCCAAAAAACAAACAAACAAAAAAATTGAATATTTTTAAATTACAGAGTGGGGAGATAGCTTAGTGGATAAAGTATTTGCTGTGTAAGTTTAAGGATTTGAATTTGGATCTCCAGCACCCACATAAAAGCCAGACAAGGGGTTGTGCACCTCAAATCTGATTGCTGGGGGCAGAGATAGGAGACCTCAGGGGCTTGCTAGTCTGGCTGAGCCAGCTCCAGGTAAGACTAAAACACATTATAGGTTGAAAGAAATGTAGCTTGTATTCTTGACTTTGCTTTTCTGTGTACCTTACATGAAGCATTTTCATTGGTTTTGGACTTATTCTTTTTTGGGTGTGTGTGTGGGGGTGCTACATGCCCAGCCTCAACACTTTTTAAAAATGTGTGTATATTACATGTAGAGAGATGGCTCGGTGGGCAGGATTACTTCCTGTGCAAGCATAGGGACCTGAGTTCAGATCCCAGAATATATGTTAAAAAGGTGAGTGTGGATGCATGTGTGCCCATAACCCCAGCACTTTGAGGGCAGAGACAGGAAGATTCAGTGCTTGTTGGCTGCCAGCCTAGCTCCAGGTTCAGCGAGACCTTGTGCCAGAGGAATAAAGCAGAGAGTGATGGAGCAGGACATACATACAGCACTGACACCACACTCAACACACATGTGTATGTGTTTGTATCTTACTTCTGTTTCAGTTCTTCCTATATCTTTCATCATGTAATCACATTTCCTGGTTCTCAAGTGTCACATAGGATACCTTTTAGAAATTTTTCAGGTGTTTTTCCTTCTTTTCTTGATTTTTTCATTTATTTATGCTTTTGTGTATTTATTTATTTTTATATCATTTGAGTCAGTGTCTTTCTGTGTAGCTCACACTAGCCTCAAGCTCACCTAAGTTCTAGACTTTGCAAGTGCGCAAGCCTGGCCTTTACAGATCTTTTTGTAGGGTCTAAAATGCCTACTTCTTGGCTAGGGAGGAGTGTTTGCCTATCATGCTTGAAGCTCTGCATTCAAGCCACAAGACCACATAAAATCAGGCCTAGTGTCACAGGGTTATAATGCAGCCTCTGATCTCAGCACTTGAGAGGTGGATTCAGGAGGATCAGAAGTTTATGATAATCCTCAGCTATTTGAGTTTAAAGTCAACCTGGGGTACATAATAAGGCTTTGTCTGTAAAATAAAGTTTATTTTGAGAGGTCTTAGTCTTTTTTTTTTTTAAATAGAGTCTCACTATGGAGTCCATATTGACCTCGAATTGACAGAGACCCTCTGGTCTCTGCCCTCCTGAGTGCATGTGCCACACCTAGTTTAGTGTCCTCTGAAGATATTCCAGTTTGTCTTCATTAGCGAGTGATTATTAATGAAGAACTCAGGGCTGGCAAGATGACTTAGCAGGCAAAAAATGGTGGAAAAAGAGAAACAACTCCTCCAACTCAACTGACCTCCACACATGCACTGTGGTATGTGTGTCACATACACCCAAAAGAAATGTAATAAATGTAATTTTTAAAAATTAGCTTTTTTGTTGGACTGAAGTATAGCTCAGTGGTAGAACATTTGCTTAGTTCTATCATAAGCTTAGCCCTTGGTGCCATCCCTTAAAACAACTAACCAAACAACCAAACCTGAGTCTATGTAGGTAATTGGCAGGAGGTTTCTTTTCCGGCAATCCTGTCTCCTTTGTGGGAGCTAGCTAACTTGGTGATCAAATGGGAAGTGTGGAAGAGATGAAGCTGATTAGATTGTTTCCCACTCCTGATCTCTAGCTGCCCATTTAGAGCTGGACACTTACCCAGCTTCTCCAGGAAGCATTGCTTACCACATTGTGCCCCTTCGGCTCTGTAGGATCTAGGAAGTGGTCAGCTCTGCTGTGCTGTCTGTATCTTAGAATACAACACATTTCCTGAGCTCTTTGTCTTCTCAGCAGTGGCTCACATTTAAATAGACCATGGCTCAAACCTTCCTGTCAGGCTGTGATTCTCTCGTGAAGAGCTTTACCATTAGGCTACCTGGATTGGGGAGAATGCCAAGGTAAATTCTTGTGGTCCTACAGTGAATCTCCTTGTGCCATTTCATTGTTGACAGCAGAGCTGCTTGCTGCTCTGTGTTCTCTGTTGCCTGAATGAATGAAATGGACTGACAATTGTTTTCTGGCTGAGGCTAAGGATGTAATGGTTAGATCAGGGAGAGCGCGTCCCTACTATGGTGAGGTCCTAGATTTGATCCCTAGCAGCATGTGCGCGCGCGCGCTCTCTCTCTCTCTCTCTCTCTCTCTCTCTCTCTCTCTCTCTCTCTAACACACACACACACACACACACACACACACACACGCTCTGTATTTACAAATCATAGCAATCAAATTTTAGTTAAACAGGAACTTCTAATGAATTCATTCAGGAATTCATTTCTCTTTGCTTAGTGTATTGAAGTAGACATTAGGGTTCATGAAGCATGTGCTACCTCCCATCCTAGGGCAGGTAGGTAGATTTCTGTTTGGTTTAGGCATTAGGTAACTCAACAAAACCTTTGTTGTATATCAGTAGTGTTTTTCCAGATAAGCAAGGATAATGAGGCCTGCTTACCTTCTCTTCTTGTCTTATGTGATGTCATCAAACAGTGCTTAGTATGTTCCAGACATTATTCTGTTTTTGATATGTATGGGCTCATTTAACTCAGTAACAATAGTTACTCTTATTCTCTCTGCTTATAGATGATGACACCTTTGCAGAGAGGCTAAAGAACTTACTCAAGGTCGAATTACTGGTCAGTGCAGAACCAGGACCTCACCCAGCCAGTCAGACCTGCAAGGCCACTCTCCAAGTGACTTCCCTAGAGAGAAGTGTGCTTCCCACCACTTTCCTGAGCGAATAGCACTTTGCATTTTCTTGCTGGGGGCCCAAGGTTGCTCTTAACACTGGTTCTCCGTATAGTTTCAAGAATGTTTTCTATTGTTTGAAATAGAATTTGTTGGGTAGTTCGAAGGAATGAATGTAGTTGGTCTGTATTTAAATCTATTGAGAACCTTTGCAAGTTATGTCCTGTTGAGAAGGTGCCATTTAACCTACTGAAGTATAATTTTCTGATGTGCTTGAGAATTGTAAGTAGCATTAGAATTTATGAAGACGTTACTGGATGGCTGCACTAACTTGTACAGCCTTTCACAGTGAGTATTTATGTCCATACTGTGCAGCTTCCTATATTTGAATGTTTTCCTGGTGATGATTTTATTAAGAGGGTATGAAAGAGAAATATTTTTTAATAGTTTAGTCCTTAGGAAGATAAATGTGGATCAAATGCATTTGAAAGACAGATAGCATCAGGGAGAATTTTCTTTTAAAAAAAGAAAGAAACAAAGAAAGAAGCAAAAAAAGAAACAGAAAAGAAAGGCAGTGCTGTTGCACACCTTTAATCCTAGCACTTGGGAGACAGGCAGGTGGATCTCCTGGTTTGAGGCCAACCTGGTCTACATAGTCAGTTCCAGGACAGCCAGGGCTACACAGAGAAATGCTGTCTTGAAAAAGAGAAAAAAAAACATTGGAAATGTAAATAAAGTATCAAAAAATAAAAAGAAAAAAAAAGAAAAAGAGAAAGAAAAAAGAAAAGAAAGTATAGGGGCTGGAGAGGTGGCTCAGTAGTTAAGGTCACTGGCTGCTCTTGCAGAGAACATGGGTTCAGTTCCTAGCACCCACATAGTGGCTTACAGTCACCTGCAACTCCAGTTCCAGGGCATCTGGGCCCTCCTGTGGCCTCCATATGTATCAGGCGTATAGTACACACCCATGCATGAGGCAAAACCCAGACACACAGAATAAAAATAAACATCTTTAAAACATTTAAAAATTATTCAAGTAATATACCCACAGCTGGTGTTCATGTGTGTATGTGTACATTTATTTTTTAAAATGAACATCTCTTACTTTATTGTTTTATATGTATGGCTGCATGCTTGTATATCTATGTACCACTGTGTTAGTCATGAAACCTGACTACATTTAGCATAATATTCACACATCTTATCACCCACAGACTTAGAATTTCATTATGGTTTTTAAATCTGTTAATTTAGAAACATAGTATTTATAAAGTGAAGTTTATGAAGTTTTTTCAATTCTGGGGATTAAACCTAAGGCCTTGGGCCTGTTAGGCAAGAGTTGAGGTAGGGGCTCTTGGTCAGTAGTCCAGACTGGCATTGTCTTCAGGCCATAAGCACAAGATCGGAACTGTCCAAAAGCAAGAGTATAAAAGTCATGAACTGAATATTAGTTTTCACACAAAATGTATATGCGGAAACTAATTTCCAATATAATGCCATTGAGAGGCAAACACTGAGAGGTAACTAATTACTCAAGAAGGTAAAGTCCTCTTGAGTAGGATTACTGCATTTCACATAAATCAGCTGTATATTAGTATGAGTTTGAGGGGGTTGTTTTAGTGCTAGTGATTGACCCCAAGGCCTTGTATGTGATAAACACATAGTCTACCACTGAATTATACCCTAGCCCAAGTAAGGTGTCTTTAAACTGAAATAGAAAACAAGATTACATATTGATTTTTTTTTTTTTTGAAAGTGTTTTGACTTAATGTTCTAAGAAGCCCTACTTCTTAGTGTAGGAACAGGGGCTCGGGGTTCAGTGACTAGTGGCATTATCTAATGACCATGAAGAGTGAGAGCCACCTCTGTGCTGACTTGCTTCTTCACAGCTTGGAGTTGCCTTTACATACTTTGGTCCTACTGTATCCTAATGTGGCTCCTAGTCTGTCGCACTAGAATGTGTTTACCCTCTTGGATGTAGAGTTTCATTTTCATCAATTTGTGGACTTACTAGTCATCAGTCCTTCAAATAGTCCTTGTTGTAGTCACACGTGTATGCTTGATGGTGTCCATAGATCTCTCAGAGACCCATACAGTAGCTTTCTTGGGTTAGTGTTCCTGTTTTTCAGCTTCAGAGTCCTGCCCTGTGTCCTTTGACAGGGTCTTACTCTATGGTTCAAGCTGGACTGACAATATGTACCTATACATAGGCTAACCTCAAACCTCTGTATTCCTTCTGCCCCAATTTCCTAAGTGCTGGGATTACAGGCATAAGCCACTTCATGTGTCTCAGGTCCAGAATTTATATCTATTTTTGTTTGTTTGATTGTTGAGGCAGGACTTTCTTTTAGCCCAGGCTGCCCTGAAACTTAGCCTCAGACTCATGGAACTCCTCCTGCCTTGGCCTCTAGAGTGCTGTATTTGGTTTTCTTACTTTTGATGTTGTTGCTTTAAAAATTATTTTTTTCCATTTTTTTCATCATATCCTTTCCTCTCCTCCTGTATTTGGTTTTCTTAAAAGTAGTTTGTGGAGCTGGAGAGATGGCTCAACAGTTAAGAGCACTGACTGCTCTTCCAGAGGACCTGAGTTTGATTTTTAGCATTTCCATGGCAGCCCATATAACCATTGGTAACTCCAGTTCCAGGTGATCTGATGCCCTCTTCTGACCTCTGCAGGTACCAGGCATACTCATAATGCCCAGACATATGTGCAGACAAAACACCCATAATACACAAAATAAAATACACCCATCTTCTTTTAGAAGAATGAACTCTGCCTGGTATGGCCCCGTGTACAGTGGGTAAGCGTGCTTGCTGCCACACCTGGTTAGGATTCACATCACAGAATGAGAGAACAGACTCCCACAGGTTGCCTTTCAAATTCCACATAAATAGGCAAATAAATGTGGAATTTTAGAATTGTATTTGTACAAGACACATACAGATTTTTTTCTTGTTATTACTATTAAACAGATTGCTAGCTGATCACATGGTGCTTTCATTGCCCTCGATACTCCAAGTCATGTAGAGGCGATTCTCCCCTTTGATCATACAGCCCTGATCTGATCTGATACTTGGCTCTTTAACTTAGACTAGCCTCAAAACTCAAGGCAATTCTCTGAAACAGCCTCCTGAGACCTGGGATTACGGTGCGCAGCACTTTGCTTGTGTTTTATAAAGCTCATTTAAGTTGTACAGGGGAGTGTACACAGGTGACATGCAAAATACTATCCCATTTTTATATGTGTCTTCATTACCCTCAGATTTGGGAATCAGTCTCCTATGGATGCCAAGGACCACTCGACTTATCCAATCCTCTTGTAGGTTTGTGAGCCCTTTGCAGAGGAAACAAAGGAATGCCAAATGTTGAGCAGTCTTTGTTCAAAGTGTTGCCACTTCACCAGCTTTTAGTTAGTTAGTTGGTCTGAATTCAGTTAATTTGTTGCATTATCTTTGTTAGAATTTGAAATTTTTTCTTCTTTTTATTTTCTCTTTTGAGAAGGATCTCCTGTAATTCAGGCTGGCCTGGAATACACTAAGTTAACAATATAATTTAAACTTCTTACACTCCTGCCTCCACCTCCTGGATGTTGGGAGGAGGTGTGAGCTATCACAGTTAATTTATGCAGTGCTGGGTGTTGAACCCAGGCTTCATGCATGTTGAGTGCATCTTTAGCCTCCAACCTAAGAAATGAGCAAGTTAGCTTGACTGCCTGCCTGCCTGCCTTCTTTCCTTCCCTCCTTTCTCCCTCCCCTCTTCTCCCCTCCCCTCCATTCCTCTCCCCTTCCCTCTTTATTATTCCTCCTCCAACTCCTCCTCCTC